>JAOTQQ010000023.1:450115-515924 GCA_026546715.1 Gallinago undulata
AAAAAAATCACCATAAAAAAAAATCACCATAAAAAAAAATCACCATAAAAAAAAATCACCATAAAAAAAAATCACCATAAAAAAAAATCACCAAAAAATCACTCAGTAAAAGAAAACACTGAAAAACCTCAACAAATCTGAAAAATTCTGATCCCACCCACTGTAACATCCTTCTGCTTCTAGTATAAGATAATTCTATTTGTTCACTCAAACCCAGAAAAGTATGGGCATCTGAAAGTTCATGTGTTTTACAAACATTAATATATTTTAAAGGGATAAAATACAGTTAAAACTTGCAAGGAAAAAGAGGGTTTCAAAATCCTTTTATGTCCTGAAGCACTTTTTACTTATGTGCTATTGTTTTCCTGTGGGTGGAAAAAATCCTTCCTGTCATGCCATAACAATCTGGCTCCCAGATATGCCTAAAATTTTGCAATATTAAGCCAACCATACAGTATTTAACCCATGTTTTCTTTATAAAAAACGCTCATTAATAGTGTATAAAACTGCAATTGTCAACTATAATTCTATAGGAATATACCTTTTCAATAACTGAAGATATTTTGAGGGGCAAGAATTTTTTCAGAATTAAAATTGTTAATATAATATACATTGAATTCAAAAATTGATATCAGTATCCTGATTGCATATTGTAAGATAGCAATTATATTCATTGCGGAATTCATATTTCAGTAGAGATCTATTACAATATATATTTAAGGAAATGTAAGATAACATAGCCAACACAGAGCTTTACTACTGTAGCCTGAATTTTCTGTGACAAGTTTATAACGTGCTCCAGGCTGGTAATTAAAAAAAAAGTCATCATTTCTTCGGAACTATTTAAAAAAAATTGCTTGTGTGATATAACACCAACAAATAAGCCTATCAACTGTAAAACCCACCATGATGACCAGAATAGCTAGTGAAATAATATTAAACAAAAACATTTATTCTTTTTTATTCTAACGATAGGCTCTCATACTAACAGTCTAAGTGTTATGTTGATTTTTCAACAACAGAAAATAAAAAGCCACTTTATTTTTTCAATAACACAACTACAGTAATTTCAGACCCAAACACCAGCTATTTTTGGCTTACTGGCTTTCCCAACAGCAAATTTCTCATAGAAAAAATAAAGAACAGCAGTTTCCACCATACCTTATCTTACTATATTTTACAGTAAAGTTAAATAATTTATTTTACCGGTAAGAAACAAAGGACCAGATGGTGCACGTTGCATTGATTTCACTTGACCACGTTGTTTAGGCACTTCCAAGTAGTGTTTGACCCTTGAAGCAACAACTTCTTCTAGCAGCATGCAGACCTCCTGAAAGAGTAACCATTGGCGTATTTAGATCTAAATTTATGTATGTGCTCACAGACACTCAATAGAAATCAACGCAAAATCACTCCCTTTCACATAAAAATAAAAATATGACCTGCAATTAAGTACCAAGGTATTACATAGAGGTAAGAAACACATAATTTAGGAAATTAATGGGAACAAGAGAGGACGAAATCAAACAATTTTGCTACAAAATAGGAAAGGAAGTACGTTATGAAGTCTCACTTAACAGATCTAATGCATTATATTACAAAACTAATTTCTGAACAGCAAATGAGTTTCATTTGTATGCAAAGTAGGAAAAAAAAATGTTAAAAATGTATCATAACATTAGCTATTTAACCAGAATATTAGTAAAAATCCTCCACAAATTGTCAACATGCTATTTCTCTGCAAAAATCCTTATAAGCCGCAACAGATATTTTGGTTCAATTCACTGTAATTTTGAGGGGGGAAGCCTCAGAGCTAATTAGGTCACAGCAACCTTACTACTTTAGTTCATTTTGATTTTTCTGCTCCTAAACATAAACATTCATATCTTTCACATTTCCCTCAGCAAAAGCAGAATAAAAACCATACACAACTCAAGGAGAACGGACCCTTCAGCCAGAATAACTATAGGAAAAAAAAAATGGAGTAAAAGCAAAAAATTAAATACCTGAATAAATTTTCAGATCAATGCATACACACATAGTTGAGACTTTTCCCTCAGTATTCTCATTTTCCATTGTGCGCTCACAGAAATGATACTTTGTGGCTCACAAAAATATCATTTTGCCTTTTTTCAGTCTTTGGACAATAGACAAAATTATATCAGTACCAACTAAAATATCTTGGCTTGAAGTTTACTTTTGATTAATCTAGAAAGTAGGCAGAGCAACAAATTTTTAAAGTATTTCTCTAAATGAAAGCAATGTACATATATTGGTCAACCACAAACAGTATTTTCTTCTTACAGGAAGAAATATGTTTTCCTTTCTGCTTGAAGAGTGAAATTATAAAATACTATATCTACTTATTCTTCTGCTTAACTCATTAAAGTGATCTCATTACACATTCCTTCACAGGACTATGCATTCAGGATAGAATGAAAAGGTCTAGAAAGCAGCAGAAACACAGTGTGCATTTGCTTCCTTCTGCAACAATAAAGATTAGCACGCACTTCCTTAATTTACATGAAATTACATGGAAAATATTTTAGTTGTTATGCTTACAGAAATATTACTTAAGTCGTTCTCCACACAGACCTATACAGATCTATATTTAAGAAAGCATAAACAAGAGCAGGCTTCAAGACAAACCACCACTGTGTACTTTCCACTGCTAAAAAGAACTTGCAACTGAGATCTTTTATATATATATATATACACACATGTATATATATACATATATATATATATACACACGTATATATATACATATATATATATATATGTATATATATATGGAGAGATCATAGCAATGACCTGAATAGAATCAGTGTAAAAAATGTTTTACAAAGTACAAAGATAAAACTTGCACTTTGTTATTCCAGGGGAAAATGAGATAGGACAGAAACATCAGGAAAATTTGAAGGGTGGAAAGAAAGAAAAGCTCCCAAATGCCTCAGTTTGCATCTCGCAGCAACCCTAAGATGTCTCTGTACAACACATGACAGCAGTCTACAATCTGGGGCCCTTACAATGCCCAGCTGGACAATACACACTGTATTTTCTTACACCAACCTCAAGCTTATCAGTACTCATTTAGCTCCCAGCCTGCTCTAGGGAACCCAGAAGGGGCTGGGAGCTGACAGGCCAGCACTGGGATGGCATTGCCAGCGGAGGCACTGAGAAGTGGCTCCATTACATGGCATCCCTTTTCCACAGCAGTGTCCGGGCCCAGGCACCCACCTCGCATCCTTCCAGGCTATATGTGCTACAAACAGCCATCACTGACTTTCATCCAGGGTAAACAGGGGATCAGCAGAAACCACGTTTGTGTTACAAGGGGTGTAAGAGGTATCTGCTTTTCCCACAGACAAGCAAAGAGGGCTGTACCACCATTAGTATTTTCCAGAATTTGGAAACAACAAAAATGTAAAAAACTGCTTGTGATGAATATGTAAAGGCTCTCAAAAAAAACTCCAAATGTAGGCATAAGTTGCTCATAATACCTTACTGATCTTTCTCTTACCACTTCAATAAAGATTCTGCATAGGACTTTCAGGAAGCTATTGGAATCACACTTCTCTGTTGTTGAAAATATGCAACCTTTGTACTTCACTCAAAATGTGCGGTCACAGAAATGTAATGAATGCTGCCCTGTCATGCCTCTTTATTAAATCAATCATGATCTAATTTCCTGAAATTCATATCTTTTGTTTTGGCAGTCTTACAACATACATTTTGAAAACCCTTAAAAGTCAGATAACTGAGATAGTAAAACTGGTTATAAATAGAAGTGGTAATGAGTATACATTTAGTCAGAAAAAAGAAGTCTAAAACATTTCCCCTATTTTCTTCTTTCTCTGCTTAATAAAGCACAAATCGAATGAACCACAGGCTGTTAAATATTCTGCTTTCACTCCCTCAGGGTATTAATTTATTGTTTCTTTTAATTTTATTTAAATCTATTACTTTGAGACATACGGGATGCTCTGCAGTGACAAGTTAATTATGCCATTATTAGGAAAGCTATCTGCTGAAAATTACCGTAACAGAGACTTGCGGGAAAGTCCACAGGCATTTGAAACATGTCCTGCATTCGTTTTCAATAGGGAACTTCTCAAGTTCCCACACAGACTGAAATAGGGGAAAACTCCCACCAGTAACTCATCACGAGACTGTAGCAGAAATCACACAGGATCTGATGGAAGTTACATTCATAATGTTGCTGGTCACTGATGCACTGATTTTCCAAAATTTCATCTCTTGTCAGGATACACAAATGATACACTGAAGAATAAAGACTGGGAGATTCTTTTTATACAATGGTTCTACTATAGTTTATCATGCATACTTATTATGTTTTCTCACGCTCTCTAAATATATTGTAATTCACGCTTCTTAGAATGAGAAAAAACAATTAATAGAAAAATATTTCAGTATCAAGCCCTGCAAAAATGATACTTGTCACAGTCTGTCTTACATCACTCAGGATAATTTACAAACACTCGTGAGAGGTGTTTTTAAAATTAAAGCTTAAGGCAGATGAATCAAACCAGCTCGCACACACACAGTTTAAAAAGTTAAAGGCAAATTGAAAGTGGTCATTAGTGACCCAAAAAGCACATATGGTTGACTTAGGGGTCCCAAAGCAACCATTGACGGTTAGGTATAACTAATGATATTCTCATAATACTGAAAAATTCTGAACAGTTCAGGGCAATCCAACTTTTTCCCCTGCAGCCACATGCTTTTGAAGTAGAACTGATATTTGTTGTACCTCTTTCTCATGATCTGAAAACCAGCTGGTGTCTTTACTGGAGCCTTCAGGCAAAATATGAACATCCACCAAAACAGCAAAGTTCCCACACTGAAAAAAAAAAAAAAGAAGACAGAAACCATTCAACTGTAGCTGCCAGGAAGCACATGTCAAGCAGACAAGGAGGTAAACAATCAGGTAAGCATATGCATCTCATTCAGAGATTCAGCAGGCATAACATATAACTGTGGAAAATTATGAAGGACGGAATTACAAATTTACCATTTTTTGTGGGCTTAATGAGAAACAAGAGCACCAAAGCTCTCTTGGGGAGCTCACTGAAAATTTTAAACAATAACAACAAGCACAAGTACATAGAATTTTCTTCTGCTATCTATATGTCACTTAAATCTGAGTTCAAGCAAACGTTAGTGTGTAAAAAATTAGCAATTCCTCCACCAAACTCTGATCAGTCTATTTTCTGAGAACATAGTACCATATTAGTTCTCTAGTCTGCATTTTAAATTTATTGTCCCTAAAAACGCAGCCTCTTTAGAAGTCTTTTCCTCTTTCCAAACTATCTAAAGAACAGCAAGTTTGAAGAATGTGTGCTAATAATTACCTAATATTCACTGACATCTGTCATTTAGCCAATACTATACTTTCAATGGTTAAAAGATAATAAGGCTAACCTATTAACAAACACTACAGATAGTTATTAGGATGATACAGGCGACATCTGAAGACACATCAAACATTTCTGAAATTCCTTGATAGCCTTTAATTGAAGACAGTGAGAAATATGTGGTTTAATTACTAGATTTCATCAGTACACCAGTCATTGTTGATCTTCTAATATAAGGAGGATTTAACGGCACAAACACAACTCCTTAGTTCTTCTGTGCAATAACTCACCTCTAGCAAGAGAATACTGTCTCTTTTGATGTGCAGAGGTATGGTGTATTGCAAGTTAATGCTTTCTCCTAATGTAACACAGCACAAAATCTCACTCAGACATACTTGAACTACACAACTTGTAAGGTAAAAGCCAATTTCATCATTCTGTTTTGGCTGCTTGTGCCACACTTGTGATGCAATAAACTCACTCTTTGAGAAGACTGGACATGTGTGGTCATGGCAACTGCACATCCGGAATGTCTGATGGAATAGAAACAACATCCTGATTCGAGATAAATATCAAATGTGTATGTGCAATCCAGTGTTAGATGGTCTCATTTCAAGTGGACGTTGCAGTGCACACTTCCTGTCCTAACTCTCTCTCTCTCCATATTTGCTCTTCACTGCCAAACATCTGCAAATCCCATGCCAGATTTCCAATTGTTAACAGAATGAGTTCTAGACATGGTACGATATATATTTTTACATTATAGTTGTACGTTATCTACAGTCTAAAAAGTATATCTATATCTTAGGCTTATGGTATAGCAGCAGTACAATTTTGAGAGTACTCTTACCTGTACAGTTAGTACAAAGGACAAGATTTAGCATTGATTTTATTAATCATGACAGCTTATTTAGTAAATTAGAAAACTCTGGAATTTTAAAACACTTAGATCTCGAAGTTATCCATAAATAGAAGTATTTAAATAATTATTTAAATATAATGAAAATGTAATTCATGACTAATATTGCATTGTAACTAGAACGCAAAAACTTGGCAAATGAGACAGGCATTGTGAAATCATTTTGAGAAACTTCTAAGTTACTTATAGGTATCAGTCACTGAAAGAGCAGAATGCTTTGATCTGTTTTATCAAAAGACTTCTCTTTCCTCCAGAGAACCAAGAATTACCAGATGGCTGCAACAGCAAACCTCTCCAAGCTTTAAATTGATGACAAAATATCTCTCAAAAATCTCTGGTGAATCATTAGTCAGTTCCAGCAAACTATAAAGTTGACTACTGAACTTCAAAGTTAGCAGACACTGCATATTATAAAGAGAAAGCCAGTAAATTATTCATGGTTCAGCACTTATAACAACGAACAACTATTTGATACATCAAGAAAATTCAAATTATCAAATGCTATATGTTAACTTGCATTGTTTTCTATCGACTGCAGAAACTTTATATATAGATACAGATGAAAAGTATAGGCCTGTTTTTCAAGCAGAGATAAGGTTTAATTATTTTATTCTGAATGGCAATATTTGTCTCATTTGCCAATCTTGAAAAAAATGGAAAAAAGAAAGTAGAAAAATCATATTTGAAACTATATAATGAAACAGTTCAAAATTATCTTAAAAACATTACTATCAGTAGTACTTCAAAGAAAAAGAAATATATACAAATAACACATAATTCTTTGTAACAGACAAGCTTTCCCAATGGAAGATTTCTATCCCTTTTGGACCACTCTTCTTGTAGAGAGCATACCTGGAATTATTTCAACATCAAAAAGCCAACAGTTTTGCCACTCAAGTAGTATAGCTTTCAGAACGGATACAAGGAAGTATAACTGTCACAGACAAAGAGGAATAAGGGAAGTAAGAGAATATAAGCACAGAATCTTTCTGGGTCTCGTTACCTTCTATTTTTCCTAAGTCCTAAACATGATATAAGCAATAGCTCCCACGCAGGCTCCTTTGCACTCTGAAATTACACAATACACTCTATACCCTATACCTCTATTTATACTTTATATGCCTTCACGTGGTACAGCTTTATGTATTATATTTACACCAAGAAGCTCAATACAGCTTTGGCTGCTCCAGCAGCAAAGGAAGAGTTCTCTGTACAGATTAAATTACAATACAAGTAATTGCAGGGAACAGAGGAAAATGGAAGAAAATTGTACTCTGTTTTGATTTGATGATCTTATACAAGTTCCTAGATAATTTTTTATTTTTATTATGAAGACATGCAATTCCATGAAAACACTAGCTATTATTTTAGAGGAAATGAAGCGTTTCTAGTCATTGTAACCACAAGAAGCAACTTGTGCCTCCTAAGTACCGTAACTGAAAGGCAAACAAAAAAAGAACAGAAATTTTTAATTTTGCTTTCAACCTTAATCTCAAAATTTTCACTGGAAATTGTTTTCAGAGGTGCATGCCTGCATGCCTGATCTGATAGGGGACACTTCTGTCAAGAATCAATACAAAAAACATTTCACTGAAGATTAAAGATAGAAACAGATGCGCCAACCTTATACATCCTCCATAATTCTAGAATTCAAAACCTCTTCATTTTCACAAGCTGGTTTTTAATGCTAATGCAGTTACTGTCACAGTCTAATAACATTCACTGTGCTATTAAACAAAGAGCTTTAAATGATCTCAGAATGTTGTTAGTGTATCATTGTACAGTAATGGCATCTAATTCACAACATATTTTCAGTAATCAAAACTGTTTATACAAATACATCAAACACTCCATAGATTCTGGAAATGGAAAAGATAACCAGACGTAACATAAACAGAATGAATACCACCACAAAGTGGTAAGTCAGTGAAGAAAAGTAATCTGTTCACAACCTGTTAAAACCTTGGCCCAGGATAAGCACATATTAGATGGTGGATTATTATCTCAAATCCCTCAATCCCACCTAAACAAATACTTTTAATAGCTATACTCATTTTTACAATTTATGTCTTTACAATACTCAATTTTTACATTTTTTCTCCTGCATGGGTACTCTCATTTTTAAAATGCATCACTTCAAATACCATAAAAACAGTCATCATAAACCAAAATACTTGGGACACTGGGCATAAGCGTGGTGAGTTCGCATTCAGTTACATCACTCCAAATGTGCTGTATCATTAAACCAGACAGGACTGAAGAGCCAGCCTCCCAAGATACACATTAGCGTTTCTCTTTCTGTGATTATTCAATGGATGTGGGCCGTACGGTCAGAATTAATTGAAGCTTAGCTGAAAAGGAAACATAAGATAGTTTGGCTGGCTTTTGGGAGTGGGCGGGAAGGAGGCAAGCTGCAACTGTCACACAGGCTTGCAATTTCCAGAAGAATCGCTGCAAACACAGGTGAGACATCAATGTAACAGCAGTAGCATGCTTGAAGTTTACTGTCTATGCTTCAGATCAGAATGGTCTTTGCAGGACCAAAAGCTTGGGAAGTTTTTTACATTAATCGGCCTACAGAAAGACAATACCTTTCCCTATAAGCCTTGCTTTATAATAATTTTTAATTAAAAATTATTTTGAAACATTTTTCTCAGTTCCACTGGGAGAGAAGCATGTTCTATACTGTAAAACTTTTGTTAACCAGACTAAGCATATAGGGACTGTTTCTTTCTGATGTTACCTCTTCCCTTAAAGTTGTGGTGTTTAGTTACAGTAATAATTTTATTCCACTCTCAAATGACATCAATAGTTTAAAAAAATAGACTAGATCCTGGTGACCACTCAAAAATGTCACGACGTTGAAAATGGCTTCCAAAGTCATAATAGGAGATATCATCAGTCTGCAGGTGGTAAAAGCATGCTAAGAAATTTTGCGGAAAAAAAAAAATAAAATATGTTAGTATATTCTAATCTCCCCAAGTTCTTTCTAAAAATCAGTATTTTCTACATTCATTTACGCAAATTCAAACATCTACAACATTAAGTGCAATTACATATTGTCATTGACCTGTACCCTGTGCCAATGATATTACGATAATATATAGAGGCTATCTTCACTTCTCCCAGACTTTTTAGAAGCAAAACTCTGTTCTTCTCCTTTATCCTTCTGACCCCAAAGAAAAATTATATTGCTTTTTTAGGAGCACAGTCCATATATGAGAAATTTCTTAAGGGAGGAGCATTCAATTTTCTGGTGTTTTAGCGTAAGGACAGAAGTAATATCTGAAAATTCAATCAATGAGCTATAGAAGCATTCAGACCACATTCAGGGGGTCTCATGCCAAGTAAAGAGGTGCAAGCAGAGAACAAGCCTTTAGAACAAACTTCAGAGAAAAGTAGTCTGAGAACACAAGAAGAAACTAGAATGCATCACTACAGCAGTCTGTTAGACTCTCAGAACATGCAGATACAGACAGGATATTAAATGTAAGAAATAACAGGGAAAAGAAAACAAGAAATACATGTGAATGACTCAACCTCTAGGAAAACGTAAAGAAATCTAAGTAGTTTCACATCTGATGGAGCTGCATATAATGGAGACTTTCAAATTAAGAACTAATACACTGTTGGTAAAGCATGTAATTGTGAGAGCGCCACCCAAATCAACAGACTAAATTAAATTAATCAAGACAACTCCTTCAAGAACATCCTAAGTATCTGCCATGGTAAAGGATCTGCATGTTTTTAAGCAACATAAGAATGCTTCAGTGCAAACAGAGCCCTTCAGTTCATCACTCACAGCCAGGCTGAGGAGTAATTACTTAATCTAAACATCTGAACTGGTCTCAGAGAACTGCTCTATCAGGTACAATGTTGAAAAAGAAGCCTAAATTGCATGAGAGAATTAAGCTTAATTTAGGTTGTCAATCTATGCTGGTCTGGTCCCAATTCCGTAGGAGGTTCTGTAGCCTACATACTGAAAGAAGTCACGAAGCTGGAGCTCAAACAATTGCAAAAAGCAAGTTTTTCCTGAGGGCAAAGTCTCCAAGTAACAGTGCAATCTCAACATTGTTTTGAAAGGATATATACCATGCCCCTGCCTGTGTCAGAACTGATCCAGAAAACCAGAAATAGCAGCACAGTATTTGTTCAAGATAATAAAGAGATAATTTGAGATTCCAACAAGCTGCTTTCACCCTTTTTGGGGGTAATATTTTTATAAAAACTATGGTATTTTTTTAAACCACAGC
Source organism: Gallinago undulata (assembly GCA_026546715.1). Taxonomy (NCBI): domain Eukaryota; kingdom Metazoa; phylum Chordata; class Aves; order Charadriiformes; family Scolopacidae; genus Gallinago; species Gallinago undulata. The sequence continues at coordinate 460,666 of JAOTQQ010000023.1, forward strand.
TAGCAAGCCACGAAGAAATACTAATCTCTGCAGCAACCTACATTTATGAAACTTTGGGTTGAGGAGGGTGAGAGGCCATATTAACTGGGAAGCTGATCATATTCACAATCTATCTAAATGCAATTAATTCTTAATCGCAAAATTTAAGGACATTTCCTAGGGCTTTGGCACAGCAATGGAGTGCCAAAGGACAACATATTATTTTTTTGTGTATCACCTGATCTTCGGTAAGTGGGTGCAGATAAAGGTTAGAACTACCATACCTAGCTCTCACCCTAAACTATCATCAATAAAAGTTTGGCATAATGAAAGTGATTCATGATGAGAAAAATGGCCTTGTCACTGATGCACTAAACTGGAATTGGGGACGTCCTCTGTGGTTCTAGAAATTCGGTGTTGGGATTTAGTTTCTTACCTAAATGAAAAAACAAAGGAACTATTTATGCACCCTGTACGAAAAGCTCAGCATGTCTGAATCATTCATTTTGTAATTATCAGATACTACCATAATAGCTATCATCAAGTTAAGTATTGAGAACTGGTAACCCTACCAACTATTGTAACTTCTTTAGATTTCTGCGCTGTAAGATCAGAGAGACACCTAGTTCCCTATCAGCCTTTTCAATACTTCCTCATAAACTAAACTGAACTTCAAATTTAGCTATTTCTAACTATCACAGGTCTAGCAAGTGGTTAAAACAACTAGAACGAGTAGAGATTTATAATACATAAAATGGCTTGCTTATTGAAGTCCTGCTAAGTGACAATGTATTTTTCTGAAGCAATTACAGCCACTAATAAAAAGACTTAAGGGCCTCTTCCAGACCTTTCACTTGTCAAATAATTTTCATAGGGTTTCACATATATCTTCTATATGCCAGATTTTAATATTAAGCAGCCAGACTTTAACAAAAGATTACCAAGTATCTGCTGGCAAGCTACTGATACATTTGTGGACATCTAAGGAGCTGTTATGTATCACATGATTTTATGTGCTTCTTCATATGCTAGTCATGACTAGAAAATTAAGTGCAATAAATTAAGGTAAAGACACCACCATCAGCATCTTTTGATGTAAACTCTGTCAGACAAAATAAATCTAACCATTGGACAGCATGGAAAACATGATTTACAAAGTTATTGTAAGCTGAAGAAGTGATAAACTAGGATGTTTGTTCAGTAAATTAATGTGCACATTGCTAAGCTGAAGTGAGCAGCAGTTCTCAAGCATATGATGCATCCAGTAACATATTTCTTGACTTTATTGTACAACAGCTGCAGGGTTGGGTCCACTTCCCTCTCACAAAAACAGAACGGGGAAGTGAGGGCAGGTCCCACGCAGGAAACTGTTCCCCAACTTTGCAATTATTTCACAAAGCTTGATTCCTTTCTGTATTAAGAGACAAGGTCTCACCTGCCCTAAAATTTACTTCCTTCCCTCCCTCTCACAAAGATGTTACCTACCGCAGCATGCAGCTACTTAAGTGGGAAGCAGGAGGGAACAGAAAACCAAACCAAGCATCTGCAGTCCATGTTTCAATATGAAATATTTGCAGATGTTAAAACTTTATGCCAAAATAATTTAACAGATTAAAGATACATTGATTGCAGATGCTCAGACTTTAAGACAAAAACATAAAGCAAAATTATTTTGTGAATAAAAAAAAGAAATAGCAAGGCAAATTTCTTAATGTTGCTAAATTTGCTTAAGTGTTTGAAATGTTAAATTTTCCAAGTGCATAAAAGTACAATTTAACTCTGTGTTTTGACTAATTTGTTTTTGAAACAAAGCTAAGCCAGGAAAGTTTCAGGAAAGCTCTTTCAAAAATAATGTAAGAAAAAAGTGATTCACTTCTGAAAAAGGCATATTACAGAAGTGACACCCTTTGGACAAAATCCTTCTACTAAGTGGTAGCATATTTAGTCAACAAAGTAGAGGAAAGCTCAACAAAATAATCAATGCTTTATCTATAAAGGCAGAAGGGAAGAGACAAATGAAGCCTTTCAAGCGAACAAGTGATGCTCTGAATCTTACTGCTGAAAAAGCAAAATCAAATGGATGGAGAATATATGGTATTTCAAAATGGAAATAGATCAGCAAACACCTCAAGGAATTACCAGCTGGAAAGCAAAAGAACATTTTTTTTTTAATGTCCAAGAGAAAAATGTTTTCATCTGACATCAAACAGAGTATACAATAAGTAGACTTTGTACTTAAACAAAAAGGGGTAAAAAAGGAATAGGAGCAACATCTGATTTATAAAAATACATAAATTACTAACATAGCTGAACACTGAAAAGTGAGTGACAAGCAAGAATGAGTTGTGAAATGTACCACTGATTCCTGGTGGAAGTGTCTGTCAGCAGAAAGGCTGCTCAGACTAAAACTTAACCTGAGAAGGAACCTATTTGTCTGTCCTTGTCCATTCTGCTTCCATCTTACTTCTTCCAGACATTACCACTTCCAGAACTGAACAGGTACAACTGTCACCTAACTAAACCAGTTTTGATACATCTGTTTCAAAATCCATATTAAAAACTGCTGAGTTTGATAGAGATAAATAGAGAGTGACTATTCATATGTCTCTCCTAGCAAACTTAAGAAGTGGTAACCTCTGGTTGGAGAATAGGGCAATGAAAAGCAGGTGGTAGATGGCTCTATCTTAACTTAAATCAGATGCTGCTGAAAAAGTACACCTGACTGTTCTAACATCAGGCCTTCAGGAGGAACCCAGTAACGCATCACCTACCTATAAGAAAGGCAGGTGTGTACAGCACTAGATCATACACATGTAAATAAGTATTTTCATGCATCTAGCAAGCACACCAAAAATTTGTAAACAAAATAAAAAGTGAATCCTTCTCCAAATATTCCTCTTTCTACAACTCAGTTTCTCAGGTTGGGGTACATATTTTTTCTTCTAAAGATTTGTAAAAATGAGTTAATAAACTCGAGTCTCTTCCAATAGAGGAAAAGAAGATCCAGACTGTGATTGTTTTTAACATAAATAGTGAATGGCCATAGAAAGAAAAACTCAGTACTTTACTCAAGTATAGCTTAATCTATAAATGGTTTTGTCAGTTTCTATATTTTTTTCACACTAAGTGCATTGATTATATTCACATGTGGTCAATCAAGTAATGAAAACCGAAGGGAAAACACTTGTTTTTAATACAATGTACAGCCAGTATGGGTAACACATTTCTCATTTTCATCTATTATGAAGTATAATAGAAACAACATACTTCCAAGATTTCAGAGTCCTATTTTATAGCTGGAGGAGAGAGGGGGAGAGAATGACAAAAAGGACTGATTTATTCTCAAAAAATATTTATCTATTTCATTGAGATCAAAAAAGCTGTTGCCTCAAAGGAAAAAAGGACATAATTTTAGTAATATTAAAAAGGACTATCAGTACCTAGGATTTCAACTGATATTTGGGAATGCATTTAAAAAAAAAGTTGAAGCTTTAAATTTCAAAGGCAATTTTTAAAATTTCCCATGGATTATGTTACTAATTGGGAATATGTGGGAAATATTTCCCACAACTATGTTTATAAAAAGTCAAGTTCTAGTGATAATTAACAGCAATCCTAACACACATGGGAAACATTAAAACCACTTAAAATGATAAATAGTGATGATTTTATGTAACAAAATATACACTTGAAATACATAAAAAGTTATATTGGGTCAATCCAAATGTCCACAATGACCCATATGCTCTGACAGTGACTTGTAGTAGGTATCTACAGCAACAGGTTAAAAACAATAAGCAAATAATGATACTTTCCTCAGTAGATGTATTAGACATTCAGCAACGTGAGATTCCAGGGCTCTATATCTCATAGGCTGTGTCTGTAATCCAAAGTCATTGATGACTGTATTCTCCCAGAATTTGTTGAACTGGTTTATAAAACTGTGTGAATTTTTGCATCCACAAAATCCTGTGGCAAGCAGTCCCACAAACTGATCATGTGCACGAGGAATCATATCTTCTAGTTCACTTAAAATTATCATGTCTGTTTAATTAAATACCTTCAGTTGTTAAATTAGAACAATCAATCATTTCTAATTTATCTCTTCCTGCCATCCATGATTTAATAGACCGCTATTCCCCACCCACTCACCTCCAGCTTTCTCTCTTCCAGGCTGAAGATTGTTAAATTTTTCCTTAAACTGAAGAAGTTCCACACCTCTCACTAATTCTCTTAGTTCCACTAAGGAGAACTATAAGCATACGTAGTGTTTAAAGAGTAGATGTGCATCCAATTTGTACCATGACATGGTGATGTACTACTTATGTTTTTTTCAATCTGTTCCTACTAGTTCACCAAATTGACTTTGCTTTTTAAAATGCTGGTGTGAACAGAGCTGATGCTTTCAGAAAATGTTATAAACTTTAAGAAGTCATTCTTGTGTGTTGGTCTTGTGTTCAGGACCCACCATTTACATCTGTAAGTTTGAAGCTGCTCTTCCTAACTCCCTATATCTACCTGTTCATCTGTCATTTAATTGTACAGCCACTGAATACTCTGAGATTTTATGCAATGTTTCATTGTAAGTCTTTGTTATTGAGCTCCCTTCTGGAGTCATTTGCAAATACAAAGACTGTCTACCCCAGAGTTCCCTGTTCTACTCCAATATTGCCTCCATCCACCTTTGCCTTTAGCCAGGTAATCTATGTAAGGACCTTCTTTTTCAGCTCACTTAAAGACTTTGGTCACTTGTCTAAAAGGGTTATAGCAACCAGATTTCCTTGTGCCTTAAACTGACCAGTTCCTGTAAACAAGCCAGAAACCTGTAATGCATGACTTCTCTTTATAATGGGTGTTTTGACTTTTTCCCCAATGTACTCCACTAACCTGTATGTCCATTCATTTTGCCTTAATGGAGTTTGTGCTAATTTGCCGGCGACAGATATTAAACATTGATCTGACAACTCTCTGATCCTCTCATACAAGGCACTCTCAAATAGATGGAACCAAGACAGTTTAAAAAGAACACAATCAGCCAAAGTTTATTTTTCATGCATATGCTATAATCTGGCTTTCTGGGTACTTATTCCAGTGCAGAGTACCGATTAATGAAAATAGACAACTATATTAAAACTCATTGTTTCTTTTTCAGCTAAGAACATGAGGAAACTGGAAAATTAGGTTTTTAAGTTAATGTGTTTGTTCCAAAAATGTTGGCATTTTAACATCTTTGTAAACAGCAAAGCTCTACAAATGCATCTTACTACCCTCTCGGGTTGTTTGCAAACACACAGAGAGAATCGTGCTCAAGCAAGTTCCTTCTTCCTCAGGAGAATAATTCTGCTTCACCTGTCTCCTGGAATCCCCCTATACTGAACCGAACTGCTGAAATATAACCCTCACTTTCTGCATAAAAGAACAGGGTACTTTAACTATTTTTTGTTTTCATCATTTTCCAGCCAAAGATACACATATTTCTACATTTATCAGATTCTTTTTCTCCTTGGTATATCAATAAGCCTACCACAAAAAATTGCCATAAGTCTTCTAACACTTCATGACATTTTTCATGAATTTACATTCATTATTCAGGACTTTCTTCAGGCCTGCCAATTCCTGTCACAATTCCTCCTTAGTGAATCTTCTAAACAGGTGAGTACTACAGTAAAACCAATAGAAGAAAGAGGCTCAGTAAAGTAAGGTACGCCTTCTAATAATGAACATCTAAGATATCACCTTGCTGAATTAAATCTTGCTAAACTGCAATGTTAATGTCCATCCAGCAATACGTTAAAATGGAAAACTAAAACTGAATCACTTAGCATGTCTGCAGTAGACCCAATCCTCCATGATCTGTATTTATCTGCTCAACTCTGTAACGGGGAAAGAAATACAGTTTACATGCAATGAACATCCCTACCTACTGCATTGCAATTTAATGTCCTTAATCAATAAAAACAAGACAATCATCACTGTCAACTGCTTTGTATCACATGAGGGGTAAATAATTTTCATCAGTTTTGATTTTGCTCCCCTGAAAAATGAAATTCTGAGAGTGATACAGCATTTTGTATTAATAAAAACAGAACATGTTTCTTAAAAAAAAAATATCTATGGTCAGTTGGCAGAGCTGTAAAAACTAGGCCCAGTTTACACAACATGCCAACAAAAACAACTGTTTCTTAACTTACTATTTCTTTTAATTTATTACCATATCAAGGAGATATAACTCAAATTTGTAATAAAAAAAAAAATAAATTATTGGTGCATCAGCCTAAGAGAAGACTTTTTTCCGCTGCTTGCTGGAGTAGAGTTCTGGTCTATATCACTCTCAGTTCCCAAGCCTCTTTCCACCTCTCCTTATCTCAGTCTTCATTTTCCCACTGTCAAAGCCTGTTTTTCCAGGAAGGAAAGTTATGGTGAAGATGAGGAATATTGTTCAGCACCTCTTTGCCCTTTGGCACTGCTATCAAACACTGGGATTTTATCTGCCACATTAGCAGAGATCTTACAAAAAACACATTCCTTTTTGTATAATGTACATGGTGGTCACTCAAACAATAACCAGTAACAGATGTCTGAAGTGAGGAGAATGGACTATTTAAATAGAACTTTATAAATTTTGATGATACTTTCCCAGATTTGAAACCTTGACACTTAATTTATAACTATCAGTATGCCCATATACTTTCCTTTGCATGTTTATTTCTAGTTCCAACCTCAGTAAGTATACTTTGTCCATCATGCTTTAAGTTTCACTATGACCTTGCAGATAATCTTACCCTCAACTTGCATTCATTTAATAGCGTAAAGATAGCTGTAAAAAATGAAAAACCCTTTGCAAAGAATACAATACCCAAATAAGGAATTCTGACAGGGGCTATGAACTTAAATGCTTACATAAAATTACTGGTCACATTCAGTACCCTACAATGACCATCTGGGAAAGTTTTTCTTTCAAAAGAAACACTGAAGTATGAAAGAAATGTAACCTGCCAGTGTCTTTTCCATTGAAGTTTTTATGTTACAAGTTTTGTATTTAGGTCTACTTTCCAGGGATTTTTAAAAAAGCACTCTCACTCAATATGCATGGGCAATTAAATAATAACTGCTTTAAACACCCTTACAGTTCAGAATTAAAAGAAAATGTTGGAGGTTTTAGAATAAAATTCTTCATGCATCTACATATGTAACCCATATCAGCCAACAGCACTTTTACTCATACAGAAACAGTAGAACTAAAGATCAATTTGGCGTAACACAGAAGCAGTTTTTTAGGTCTAGAGTCTTTACACTGTTGTATTATGTTTAATTACCTTGTTTTCACAATCCCTTTGAACAAATAAAGTTTCCTATATGTATTTGTGGTTACAACTGCTTAAGAAAAAAGTTTTTTAAAATATCATTAAAAAAAATAATCCATCTGAGCTACAGAAACAAAGGATACCAACAATAGTAGCAGCAACAGAATAGATTTTAAAAGACAAGGTCAAATTCTACAATTATAATATCTCTGCATAGATGCCCAAGAGATTCATAGACACCCATTTAGAGACAATTTGTTGTACTTAAGGACAAAACGTATCCTTCAGGATCTTTAAACCTGTCAATATGTAAAAACAAGCAGATGCAGGAAATGCCTCACATTCCTGATTAAATTTTTAAAACAGTGGAATAAGATGAATAATCATCCCAGGAAATATGCAACCTTTTAAAGCTTTGCAATCAGCTTTAATAGCATAAATCCACTTGTATTTTGTTCAAGACATTTAGCAATGAATTTCAGGGTCATTTTTAGGGAATACATGTCCCCTTTCTGAAGTCAGTGCAAAAGTAGTATCCCGTGTAAAGGTCTTACCCTCTGTGGGCAGTAGATAAACAGATCTATGAAGTGTTCTTCCAATAGATGGATCATATTCCAGGTCAGAAAGGTTCTTTTCTTCCTGTTATAATATTCACCTGCACCCATGTTACTGGAGACCCACAAAGTTCAAACAGACAAGATAGAAAGGGCTGTTTGTATACAGCAATGACATTTCTGATAGAACTTAAGCAATGCCCACCAGTAGTCACAGATTTTAATTAAAATACATGCTACCAATATAATGCAATTTCAGTGGTTTGAAAAAAGCTACAGTTGTCATACAATTCTAAGTGTGAAAATCATAGAAGCAAAATCAAAGGATGAAATCTCACATGCTGCAAAAATTACCTGCCAAAGACAGTGGCTGACATACTATGCCAACTAAGGATGTTCAACAATATCTGCAAAGCTAAACTTCTATGGCTAAGTTTTCACTTCCTATGTCTGCATCTTTTTAAAGAGCAAACATGAGAAAGTGTATGCTTTATAAATTAAGAAAAAAAATATTTCTTCCCATAGATTTCAAGAGAATTAAACCCTACATTACAGACTGAGAGGAAATTACCCCTTGGAAAGCAACAGCTCATTTTTTAATTAAAAAAAAAATTGATAGTATGCTAGCCTCACTACTGTCTTTGTTAAAAGGAATGAAGAAATCTAGATGACAGCACATGACCAATTAATTATATATGTTCTTGGATGTCAGGCACGCAGAGTACCACAAAGACAGGGACAAGTAAACGCACTCTCCATATTGTCTGATTCACATTAGTAAGAGGAAGACCAAAAAATCCCAAAACTTTGCTTTAACATGTCCAAGAACGTTGTTAAGTTTCATAATACTTACATATAGCTATGTATTTATATCTTTGTATTTATATCTTTATATCTTTTTGCTTGAATAAAAGGTCAACTCAGAGCTTTTTAAATGGACAGAAAACATGAGCATTTGTATATAACAACCACAGCAAAAATATATGTTATTATTCAACTAATAAGGCCTACTATCTTGCTAAAGGAGGCAGTTAAATGAAGATGAAATATTTCCTTACTTGTCTGACACCAAGAATGAATTTATGTGGTCTACTGTAAAGTAATTAACATCAAAGAGAACACTAGACCAGGCTGTGTAAACATTTGAATTTGTTAATATTAATGATTGTAACATGATAAGTGCTAGATGTTCCAAATCTTGCTGGCTTTAAAGTTTTTCAATATGGCCTTCAACCTTCCTTCGTTAGGCTGAAGACTATTCTGAAATAGTTGCACTAAAAATTAATAGACAAAAAGTCAACCTGAGCTTAACAAAAGTTACATCTTCATGAAATTATACAATAAATCATGAATAGCTGAATAAGCATAAGTAGCAAAAGAAAAATTATTTATTTATAGTATTCAGTGAAAAGACTTAAAGAGACCAAATGTTTTTATTTGATGCTTCAGAACAACAATGAAAAATAAACTACAAAAAATCTGCAATTTTATCAACTAAATATTTCTGAAACACACAGTCAAGTATAGAAGTGTTTAAAAGCCATTAAAAGAAATATAGACTTTTTGGATAAAATGTTATATTTTTATATAACTGTAGATGACAAAAACAGAATAAAAACAAAATTTTAAAATACTCATATAGATTTTTCTGTTTTAAAAGGAGTTTGATTTGTTTTTCTTTTAAAGAAACAGTCACTTTCTATACTACTAAATGTATGGATATTATTCAAATTTATTTTATCCTCCATTAACTGATTAAAAGTAGGAATAGCTAGGAGACAAATGTTCAAGAAGTCTTGAAAAATGGAATCCTAGAATAGCTCACCTACATCCCAGTTCAGTGCACCTTTGAAGACTTGCTCCTGTAAGAATACTACACTTTAGTTTGAACTTTATTTTTTCACAGATACTGTTCACCTCTTCATAAGAAAAATACACACAGTGAAGCAGTGATACTACAATGACAATACAGTGAAACTACAATGACAATATACTACAGAAAGTCTTCAAAAAGGCCAAAGACATCAGGCATGCTCCTAGATGACTGTAGGTAGATCTTTTAAGTTAAACAGTTTCTGAATACAACCTTGGTAGGGGCAGGTGAAAAAACTGATTAAGTAAAATCCACCATATGGTGACATGTAGACTCCCACAGGAAATTAGCAGGATTGGAAGCACCACCCCAATCTCCGCCAATTTAATCAATACAATTAACCTACAGCAAACCATCATCCTTTCTTTGGATTAGTACTGAAGAAGGATAAAACATTTTACAACTTTGTTCCACTTCAGGGGCCTTAGGTTCTCCTCCCAGGGTGGAAAGGAGAGCAGTATAAATCAGATAATTGTGCCCATCATCCCACAAAAATGACACTTTCTAGCATCTGGAAATTCCTAATCTCTTCCCTATTTCAAGCTGCCAAAATCAGTCTTTTGACTATTTAATCTTGCCACTCAAGATTTTCCATCGGTTTGAATATTGTTCACTGCTCCTAATCATCATCTCATTATCAAGCCATTACCCATTTCTATTTTAGTCTCCTCATTCCATGCTGTAAGAAAAAAAAAAAAAAAAAGGGCAAGCAGGAGACTGTTCCTAACTTTGTTCATTCAACCATTTAGTTCAGCTTTCACTTTGATACTACCTGTGCATCCCTGCTACAGTGCTGATGTCCAACATAAATTTTCTCCTTATTCTTTCTCCACTGCTCTCATAACAGTCAGTCTCTCTTCCTCACCCAAACTACTGAATCCCTGTAGCCCACTCTCATGCCAGCCACTCCCAGTCTCTGCCCCATATACAAGGATCTTCAGCAGGTTTTGGTTTGTTTGTCTTTTGTTGTTGTTGGGTTTGCTTTTTTTTGTTTTAAGTTGTCTTCTTTACTTTCAAATTAGGCAGACTCCATCTTCACCCTTCCAATCTCCAGTCCAGTAGGAGCCACTAAGATCACAGGAGATTCACTCTCAGTAGAAGGTTTTCTTAACTAAAAACAGAATCTACTAAATGAATTTAAAATTATTTTCCCAGATGTAACTTGGTGGGGAGACTTCCAAACCAACAGCAAAGGGCTCATCACAAAACTCAACTTACAATTACTGTCACATTTAAAGCCTGTGAATTCTCACCATTCAAAAGACTACAACAGATAGCCAGTAGGTATGTCCAAAATTTACCATTTGCAGCAAAAAAACAAGTCAGAAAATAATTTTTAAAAATGCATGTATTATATATATACATTAATATAGAAACATTATATAAACACTATACAGCATGTATGTATGTTAAAGAGACCAAACATATTGTCAGTTGACATTGGCAGAAAAAACACCCCACCAAAATAGTTAGGAATAGTTTTAAATGAGATTCTTTCTATGCCATAACTTGCAGCTAGAAGGTGATCTACTGGTTCTGCAAAGAAAATTCTGTTTCAATTACCGTGATAAGCGAATCCTCTGTCCAAAATTCACAATTTCAGTTAAATGTTTAAAATCTTGGAAAGCAAAACTGGTATGAATAATTTAGTTTTAACTAACAGATAAAGATCATTTGCTGCCTCACTTTTTAATTTATATTTATCATTTTTCCATCAAAGGAAATGAAACTGGGCCAGATAGCTGAACAGGAATGATGAAACACATAGATTCTCTTTGTTTTTATGCTGTTTGGGAGAATGGCATGTTTGGATTTTACTGGGCAAAAAAAATCATTCAAACTTTAGCACTTTAAAACATCTGGTCCAAGCTGTCTTCAGTAATGGTAACAGAATTTAAGCAGCAAAGAGCACTTAAGTATTAAAAATTGAGAGATGGTGATCTACAAACTGAAAGTTTTACTAACCTCCTATAATACTAACACAGTTATTAAATACTTTTTAATAGTGACTTTAAAAATACAGGTTTGCCTTTTAAGAGTTTCATAAAACAGCTTATTCTATCAGCTAACTATTCCTAAAACTGAATTTCCCCCCAATAATTTAGCTCGTTCATATTGCAATTCTCTCTGTATTTTTAGACTTTTAAAGTGGCAGCGTTATGGATTAGTGTGCATTCTACACTATGCTGTTATTTTTATCTCTTAAATAAAATACTTGTAGGAAAATAAATACTTGAGATTTGTACAAACTCGTAAGAAAAGCTCAAATGAAGTATTAATTAATTAATGGCAACCTTCTCAGAAACAGTGGCAAGCTTTAGTGATTATACAGCCTACTTTTAAGTAAAACAAAAAATCCTTACCAAAGTTTGATAGATATGTCTAGTAAGTTTCAGGGTTTGTTTGGGGTTTTTTTTGTTGTTAAAATCTCAAAGGTATGCTGAAACTAAATTCATAAATATACTAATGAAGACTTTGAGAACAGAGATAAATGACACTATATAAAACCAAATATTTATTGACTAGCTATGATGTCCATAAAAATGCTTCTATGTCATCTTATTCTTATTAGCTCCATACTAGAAACAAGTGAAGAATGGCCTGTCAGAACTTATAGTATTTGCAATTCTTTGTGATGAAGATAATATAGAGCTTTGATAATATTGCACATGACCACTGAATTCGCAGTTCCTAATGGTAATAATAATGCTGAAAACATGCATTAATTATTAAAAAAAACAAAACAAAAAAACCCCCGCTTAGTTATGTTGAAGCCATGCCAGGACTCACAATAGCCAAGGCCTGAAAGAGATGTACGTTCCTGTCTGTACAGCTAAATTAATGTCAAATAGTAGTTACAGAATCTTATTGTATGTATTGTACCTGTGCCTGCTAACATCAAACAGGTATAAGAACAATATTTATGAAATGCATTGCTCTAATGTCCCTTTAAAAAGCCTAAAACTAGCTGAAAAAAACCCCAACTCCTTTGTTTTACTAAAACCAGAGTGATGATGCAAAATAATTCTTTGATCTATTATCTATTTGAAAGTACTAAGTTAAATGCAGACAGTAATTGCTGACAAATCCCAGTAGTAAACAAACCAGTTTCACATTTTACATATTATCAAGAGGCTACAGATTAATGGTTACAGCCAAAGAAATGTTGACACAGTTGCAGATTGAGCCTTAACATGCTGATCATGTTAAAATACTGCACAAGAAATATTTTTCCACTTTGTAAAAAGCCAGACTGTTTACATGCGTAAGTGGCTAGAGACCATGTTGTCTGTGTGTGGTCTTAACATTTCAGTATCATAACCATGAATATGAAGAGAAGCAGCATGAAATAACCTATTATACTTACAATGAATGCCAGATTTTCAATATTGGAAGCACTGAGATTTAAGTTTCTTAAAATTAGTATTACAACATAGACATAACTACACCTTTATCCCCTTTTATAGAAGTAATAAATAAATAAGTTGAAATGAAGCTTTTCTAAAAGTAAACAGAGGACTCGTATTTCACAAAAGTTATTTTTTCTTCCCTTTACATTGCTTAGAATGGAAAAGTTGGAAAAAATAACCAAGAAATTAAAAGTAACAAACATCTTAATCATTAAAAACCAAGACATTCTGAAACTACCCTAACTTCACTCGTACTCTCTTAGCACATAGTACGTATTAAATTATTCTAATTTTTATTACAACTGTAGCTATTCTACCACAGCTGCAGTACATAAATGTCTTAAATCTCCAATTTGCTGATTTTGAGTAAATTTTTGCCGCAAAAAAATTACAGCAAATTTTTGCTGTTTAATTGCCACTGCTAATTTACTTTAAAATCACTGGAAATTCTGCTGCAATTACTCATAACTTTGGGTTGTTTTTTTTTTTTTAAATTAAAAACAAAGCCCTACTGCTCTCATGATTTCACAGTGCTCTCTTCAGTAAACCATTAGGGAAAAGAAGATGCAAGCTATTTGCAACACAGGGAGATCAATCAGTAGCTTTACCAATTACACACTTACATCTAAAGACTGCCATAGATAAAGCATGTCAACCTGCCCCATCTTGCCACGTATGGCAACAACATCTTCTATGTTTAGCAATAAAACATACAATTTTAAAAGGCAAGTATGCAGTACAAATAAAAAAAAAATTCTTCAATCACCGAATACAAAAATTTTCAGTAGTTTTCACAGTAATTGAGATTTCCTCCTACAGCCAGCCATAAAAGGCATAGGCCATCATCTTTCCAGCATCTATCTGTTAACTCCACTACCATGGAGCTCACCATGGCTGAAATTTTTAAGATCTCATGGAAGAAAAAGACAGATTGAAAGTACAAGGTTGTTATCATGAACGTGGGTGTAAAAAGGTCAGATGCAGATTTCTGGTTCTATTTGTTCTCCTCATGTTCATTTGCATACATGGGAAGGTGAAGGGGGATGTAGAAATTGCCTATATGAAGTTTTCCATATGCTTATACCTTATTGATATTTTTAATGTATGCATGGAAATCAAGGTTCTTCAAAATAGTTTCTTCTCTAAAATTACAGAATTAAAGTTTGAAGAGAAAAAAATCAGAGATACAATAATGGATGAATGGAATTAACACTGTGGAACTATTCCAATTCCATTTGGGACACATGCCTCATGAGGTTGTATTTCTGTTCCATAAGCATTTAAGAAAAATAAACATGTCACCAAAAGTATACCTCCCAAATTAGAGAAATGATCAAGAAGTCATTAGAAAAGAAACATGTATGAAGGGGAATTCACTCTAAAAACAAACTGTAAATGATCCTTGGAAAGGGTTCTTCTGAGTTTCCTCAAAGGTAGCAGTAGGGCTCTATAACTAGGCAGAACTGAAATAAACTAACACCGCTTTTGTTTTCTGTGTCTTTGAAGAGGGGGACTAGTTAGCTAAACTATGCCAGGGAGGAACAAACGAAGCAGCATTACTCGATTTTCAGGTCGATACCGGCCAGCCAGGCTGCTGGACGAGGTCTTGAGGGCGGGCGGGCCTCCCCAGGTCCCAGGAGCCCACCCTTCTACCGGCGGGGCTCGGGGAGCCGCTGTCCGAGCCGGGGCTGGTGCTGAAGCCGCCCCCCGCCCTGGCCCTCCCCAGCGGGGGTCCCCAGCTGCTGTGCTGGCGGCCTCCGAGCAGCCTCCTCCCTCACCAATGTTATCACCACCATAATCATTCCAATCCTATTACCTGTTTGCAGGAAACCTATTCCGTATGATACAGATTGTACATTATTGCGTTCTCATGCTTATAATCCACACTTACCCACAACGTTAGAAGTTAAACACAGACCCCTGCTACTCGACAGCAGTTCCACCAGTGAAAGCTTATGCCAAATTGCCTCCCCTCACTGACCTTCCACAGCCTGTTCCACAACCCTGCCACTTTTCATTTTACTCTTTTTTTCCCTAGTTCTGTCCGATTTGTAAGTTCCTATAAAGGTGTTGTTATAAGCATAAGAATAAAAGCAAGGGAGATCTTCACTGCTGAGAATGAGCTCTCTCAGAACAAAATTTTCATAGTCTTTTCACTTTGTGGAAAACCCCAGAATCTTCACCTTAAATACACAGGAAACTATGACACAGTCCACAACAGAAATACCATTTGAAAAAAAACTTTTTTTTTTTCACCACACAAGTAAGATAATATATAGGATTGCATTTAAACTACATTATATTTTAATACATTTGGAATAACGTCTTAGTATTTTAATTTAAACCTGGATCATAATGACATTTTGAAGAGGTCCAAACTCTTACTGAAAAGACAATGGAACTAGTCAAAACATTGTTAGGATCACAGAACTAATTTGCAGATAGTCAAATTAGAGAAATGAGCACACCACTTGCTGATCAAGGTCTAGCTGCTAAATCTGTGTGGAAATTGAAAGAGAAAGAAGTAGTATTTCAAAGTCAAGTACCAATATGATAACAGCCAGCAGCAGCGGAGATTTTCTTGTGGGCATTAGTCTAAAATAGATGTTCATGGTGGATGAGCTTACCCTCTTAAATACCATTATGTTGCCAATTCTGAAATTACCATTTGCATCAATTTCAAGTCACTAGTATCTATGTAGATAAGGTCTGATGTTAAGGACACAACCACTTCTTACATGGAATACAAACGCTGAGAAGGAGGATACAAGCTGAAGTTATTTCAGGAACACTTGCACTCTCTGAAGAGTAGGTACAGCTTTGTATTACTACTTGGGCATCATTTCAAAAAGTTCCATGTAATGGAGCCCACAGCTAATGAGAGTTAATGATGATACCAAAGTTCTTAACTTTTTGCTTCTTAATAAAAAAAAGACAAAGCGTTTGACAATTTATTATTCCTAATATCTCCGTGTAAAGTAGGAATAGGAAATTGGTAGAGAAACAGAATGTGAAGTGAGTCTCTGCTTACACATGGGTCTCCAAGGAGCAATGCTGCTGGTAATTCCAGAAGTACTTCCTCCTCCTATACTAGTTTTGAATTTGTAGTCCCCTGTGAAGATCAAACTTGCTATTATGTTTTAACAGTCTTTGATCACCAGTGGCATCCATGACACTTTGTTACAGATCCAATGACCTGGCCAAATCACAGATCTGGCAATTGTATTTTGCCATCCTCATTTTCTCTGCTCAGAGTAGGAATGCTGTCTCATAACTGTACCTGGATAACGGTTGCCTTACCTTGCCACAATGCTGGCTATCAACAACAGAGCTTTCAGCTATTGTCTAGGTGTGCAGCTTGAAGTACTGTGAGATTTCTTGACGCTTGCAAAAGATACTCAAACAAAAAGGTAGGTTCTAATGATATCTGAATATCTTTTCACTTCTGAACTTATAGTATTTTTTATTGTATTGTTCATTACTAGATTTTTCCCCTCTCAAAATTTGTATGATAGCTCAAATAGGAATTTATAAAACCAGACTAAATCCTAACAGTTCCTACATGCTTAATAATGTAGGCCTCTATAAAACAGCAATGACTTAAGAACCTTCTCTAATAGCATTACAGAAAATGGCTTCAAATTAGCCAAGAGTTTCCTGAACTATATAGAATATGCCAGGCATCTGCAATTAAGTATCTTTTCAGTTCATAATCAGCAAGTACCCCTAATTGTATCCTCCAAACATTCTGCAAATGAAATCACTATTCCTGCCAATTATCACAGTGAAGAGGGGATATAAGCAAATAAACATTTGCCTTAACTTTTTCTTAAGTCTTTTAAGGTCATCTCCACACACCACCCCATTTTCACCAAACAATAAAAGCAAAATAAAATATTTACTTAATTTTCTGAAAGATGCATAGATTGACATATAGAGATTTTAAATTAATGATAACTTCTAACAATTTTTCTGAAGAAATCCAGAAGCCAATTGTGTTGTTTTATTCCAAATCCGCCAATAAGATTTCTCTCTGCTGGGACGCCCATGGCAGCCAATAGCACCAGTCCCTGCTAGTCAGTCTACTTCATACTATACTATAAACACTTAGTATTCAGCACTTGCTTGAGGCAAGAATATGGTTTTGCTTGATTTTTTTTTTTAAATTGTGAATTTCATTTTCAACTTCTGACAAGTCAGACTTACTCCTAGCATCTAACTTGTTTGTAAATTCCCTGAAACATGGATTGTGACTACGTGACAGTTTAACAGGAAAATAAGAACCAGACTTACAGACAATACCACAAAGGGAATAAGTCTTTATAAGTTTGTTTTCCACTGCCGAAGACTACCTTATTATGGCAAGGCAGTACACTATGGCAGTGCTGCTTATATTACTCTCCTTCCTATTTTTGTACTTCAGAAACGTCAAAATAAAGAAGGGAAAGTTATGTGCTGCATGACTCTACCAACTGTCAAATCCTAGGATCTTGGCATTGAACAGATTCTCTCTAATGGCCAAAGACTTAGCTCGTTCCCAACTCTTTAGCTCAGCAAATATTTTATGTTCAGAGCTATACACTTCTATCAGCCTTTATCTGTATGATACAAAGCAGAGTAAACCACAACCATATATATTTGGTTAATTATGAGTGCTATTAAATCACTGGTATATTCAATGAACAAAGACGACCCTCTGAGTTTAAAATAGAAGAATATTGGCTTGAACTTGAAAGGCTGTATTTAACTGGATCTTAAATAAACTATTGTTTCACCAGCTGAGTGGTGTCAGATATGCCAGGCACCTTACTTCTTCCTGGAAACTAAGCAGGGCCATGCAAAGTGAACCTTGCACATGGGATAGAGCTTAGTCTAGTTACTCCACAGGGTTTTACAGCAAAATAAGCAGTCACTAACAATATGAAAATGCTGAGAAAATGTTCTGTGGCTGTGTGACATTTTGTTGCATGGAAATCAGTGATTTTATGACATTCATCCTTACCTGTTCTTTACTTTGCTCTTCCTCAAGACTAACAACTAACTATTCTTCAATGTGCATTTGATGCAACATCTTTATAGTGAATCTCCACTTGAATGCTACTTAATATGTACATGGCAAGTGACATAGAAAAAGGAATAAAATCTTTGTTTTGCTGAAGCGTATAGATTCAGGACTTCATACAAAAGTATTTGTCTGTAAAACACACGTAGCAGAAATGGCAAAGACGCCACAATGAAAGAAGTTACAAAGACATGAAAGCACAAACATTATAAACAGACAGCATTTTAAAAGGAGAGAAAAATTGAACTCAGGAAGGCTGCTGATGACATCAATTAACATGTCTTTAGTTAAGCTACAGTGTGCTGCCAATATACTCCTAGAGGCTCTGATCCAAACTTCAGTGAGGTTTGGTTCAGATCCACTATATAAAGAACTTAATTCTGTAGCGGTAAATGAAATCTAAGATGTATAATTTGATTAGAAAACACTCCAAGTAACATCGCAAATAATATTGGTAACTTCTTCACAGTTCATGCAGAGTTTTTGTTCCTTAAACTATTATTAAAAAAGTCTGGAATTCATAGTTTTTGCAAACCACATTGTCACAGCTTAATTGAGCAGCTGTCAACTGTTAGAAAATAAAACTGCACCATCATCCCTTTTAGAAGAACTAGTGTGGGAAGTGAAACACATACATGGGATCTGAAGTCTCTGGAGTCATGGTAATGAATCTGTTTTCATCAGGTGACCATGAGTCATCATTTTATCAGCAGTTTAAAGGATTTTCACAATCACTGAGCGTCATCAGTGCTCATGCTTAGCAATGACTCCAGCAGAATACTGAAATAAGGTGCCATGTACCATTATTTAAGAAAAAGTTTGGCTATTGAGTCAAGAAAAATACTGCAAGGTCATGGTTGAATAAGCGCAGCAGTGAACACAAAGTGTCCAGAAACTAAGCTTTTATTTGAGAATTGAAACCAAGCAATAATTTTGCTTTTAAAAATAGACTCCTTTTAAGGAAGTTGTGAACCACATGGATGAAACATAAGGAAAGAATAAAAATGTGTTGTCAGTCTCTCTTCTCCTTTTTATTCCATAGTCCAGTAAGAACATACTCGTACATAAATACTGAGATGACTTCCACATATCAGAATCCATCTACATTGTCCAGAGTGGGGAGAGGCCACACAAAACAATACGAAAATTTTTATATGAAGTTTTCATGATATTAACATGAAGAGCAAAAGCAGCATTACTGCATCATTAAACTGTTTGTACATGACATTACCAGGTACTATGAAACATGGATCCCTTTACCTCCCAGCCTACTAAACTCCATCTGAACTCACTGGAAAGAATTGAAGAATTTCACCTACAGCACAAGCTGAAGCCTCTCCCAGGACCTCAAGACATTCATTGACCCCATGCAGCATCTCTGCTAAGCCCTGATGTTTTGCTGGACTCAGAGAGATTGAAGCCTGCTTCTAAGTTTCCCATCCCTTTCTCCTTAGCTGCTGGACTCCAAGGTCAAGCAGGCAGTACCATAAAGATCTCCAAAAAGCGGAACAGTGGAGATGTAAAATATGGTAGTGCTGCTCAGAAATAAGGCCTATGGCAATTACCATGGTGATTACATCTTTGAATTAATTACATCTAAAAAAAAATATTAGTATCACTGGCATTGTGTGTATTTAGAACCCCATACCACTGTCACAGTAGTGTAGTGCTCACAATTAGCAAAAGCTACATTTTCTGCCACAACTGGAACTTTTAAAAGTAATCAGACTAATTTATTCAAATTACCAACAAAAAAGTAATGCAAGTTGACCCATTCTTTTATTCCTTATTTGAAGTGATTGCCAGGAAAGCAGTGTTTTCACTATTGATGTTTATCCCTCTGGCTTCCTATTCCTTTCTCCTTCTGCTAACACTTTAATCTCTCAACTCTTCATCCACTCATCATTTCCCTAGGCTTGAAAATTAATCCTCTGAGGTCAGTGAGGAAACTTCCATTGACTCCAGGAGGATACAACTAGACCATACACTTAATTTTCCTCCCTCCTCTACCTCCCAATTTCCTCTTTTCTTTCTTCTAGAACTTATTTACTCATCCCTTTAGTCATTCCATATCTGGTCCCATGAAATTGGGAATTAAATGCGGAGTTAAGAAAAAGAACTAAATAGAAGTCCTTCCATCCATTATTACTGCTTTCTACTTCCTATTTTAAATCAAATTTTCCCCCCAGGTCCCTTATTATCTTCTTGAGATATTTAAACCCTTTTAGACAACTATTGTACTTTATCCATTCAGCTAGAAACAAACATCACAGCTAAGTGAAGTATATGATGCTACTTGGTAACAAAAAAATCTAACCACCTGTATTTATAGTTGTAGTAAGCAATGTTGCTTTAGGAGAACACCATCCCTAGAAAACCACCATTAAATAGTTAATATAGCTATTTCTTAATTATCGAAGACTCAAAAAGCAAATATAAGAACATCCAGAACACATAAAAAAATTGTCAACAACTTCTAACCAGTATGGAGAACTTTTACAAATTCTATTTGATTGTATAAAAATTAATCTTAGTGTATTTCTACTGAAACATTAGTAAATACTCCAACTACAGGAATTTCACATATAAACATCTTAGTTCTGCAACAGGTAAAATGAAACAGACATAAGAATATCATATCTGTTAGTTATTTTAACTAAACACTCCAAAAAAAAAACCTAGCTCCCAAACTAGAAACCAGTATGCTAAGCAGTTCAAAACTATGTATGGTAAAAAAAAGCACCTGTAGTATCAGTCTAGTAGCCCCGACTAGTCATAACATACAAAAAAAAACACTTTAGACACAAAGTGTTCCTTATTCTCACACTCTGCTTGAGAGCACTGCATTCATGCATCTGTGGACTTAATATAGCAGTAAAATGCATTTACTATCCTCCATTACTCATTATACAGAATCAGAGAAAAAATTAAAAATCAGATAAGAGAACATACTCATCTCTCTAGTCTTTTTCCTCTCCAAACAATTTGCAAGCAGCAGCAAACACGCCATTTCCTCACAGAGCAGAATACATGAGAGGTATCGCTTAGCTAATTCAACAGATATAAAGTTCACATTTCTGTGAAGTAATCTGTCTTGCCCACTTATATGTCACCTAAGAATCAGCCAAACCAATGTATCTGATACAGAAATCTTCACCTTAGCATTAGAAATCCATTAACATATTTAAACATGCATAAGAATATCAGAAAAGGCCCCTTCAAAATTAGCAGCTTGTTTTCTTTTTCCAGACCAAAGACAGTAATACTTTCCATAAATCTGTGAGCAGACCCTAAAATGACTTGTACGGCGCTGTAAGTACATACTAACATATTGTCTGACAGGAAGATATCTTTCCATTTTCATCTACCTACTGTTAGGGCTTATAAGCAACATTTTTGCTATGCACACTTTCTCTGATGGAGCACTTCTAAGATATGCAAAGACAGACGCTAAGGGGCCTTTGATTATCAGTTGGTGTCTCAACGATTACATTAAGATACATCAACATGAAAAAAGTAAAGGATACATACACAAGCAAAATGAAGACCTAATTTTTCTGCCCAATTATTTCCAGTACTTCCATCTTTGATCCCACTATAAAACAGACAATTATGTCACTGCTTCCAAGGAACTTGCAATTTAAAGCAAGCAATTATTTTGAGATAGGAAGTATCAAAAAGTTTCATATACACTTCCAGCATGCAATAATTTCAATTGATAACAAGAAACATTGCTGAAAAATCAACTGCAGAGTGTGCTGAATGACCATAAGGAACCCTGAAACTGTAATTATCTTAATCTAAGATATGTGCTAGCAACGACTTACAAATCTGAGACAGAACAGAGCTCTCAATTTGTCAAAGTAGGATATAAGAAAGTAAAAAAATCTTCCCTTTGAATTGAGCTATTGAAATGTAGTAACAATTTAAAGTCTTCAGTGCTTGGCAAATGAATGAGTTGGAGAAAACAGTAAATGAAATTTTTTCTATTACAGCCATAGAAATTACTATATTTAGTTCTGCAGTTTGGCATGAATAAAGTCAGTTTAGACAATTCTGGAAGAGAAATTCTTTCTACTTTGTCCAGAGTTTTAAACAAGGCCCTAGTAATATTATTTCTCAAATCCATATAGCATTCATGATTTTGCTTTAAGCCTCACCAATTAAAGTTAAGATTTATTTGTCAGAACAGCAGTAAAATATTTTAGCAACACACACAAAAAGCTTAATTAAATTCATGTGTCTTATTTTCCAGAATTGCAGCTATTTTGCTATGCAGTGCTTTATGAAGTATCAATATTTCCTAAAATTGAAAATTGCTTATCAAATCTAACTTACATAAACTATCTATTGCACATCACAACACTATGGCATCCAGCGACTTGGCAAGTAAAGAAAGTGTGTTTAAGATTTAACTGCACTTTTTGTATTAAGATTTAAAGCTATTTTACGGCATCAATTATTTTATTTCAATCGCTCTTAATTGTCCATAAAACCAAGCTTAGGCTCTCCTTCCAAAAATAGGCCAACTACTCCCTCTACTGAAAGCAATTGACCATTACATTGGAGGTACAGAGATACTCATATAAAATATAGGTAGTTAAGAAGCAAAGCCACTAAACATATTATGGGTGGTTTTCTCTTAATTGCATTCCAGTCAGCTAAGACTTGACTTACCAAAAACATTAATGTACACATGCTTACAAAATCTAAAAAGTAGAGAATGTAGAAGATGAGGCAGCATGAAACATTTTCAGACTCAGTAAAATACCCCTACCTGTTCAAACATGAGGAACGTAAAAGAAAGAACATAGTATTTCTTATACTCTCCCTGCACAGAGAAGTGGGAATATTTTAATACAGGATCTTCTGCACAGGGATCTTCCATGAAAAAAATACGTGAAAGTTGAACAGTCTTTAAAATGAGAATATTCACATTAAATTCAAATCCATTGACTGTGAAGAAGCAAAAATTCACACACAAAATCCCCAATCTAACAAGTAAAGCATTACCCGTCTCTGCACAAAGGAAATTCTAATCAGCTTTTCACATATTTACATTATATATTTGCTACAGTTTAGTCAAAGCAAAGTTAATTTTCAGCATTCAGTACATGCAAAAAACTTATCCTCATTTCTCAAATACTATCTATCAGAAAGAAAATAAAGTTGCATCTTGTTGGCACTCTCAAAAGTTGTATTGGTGATACTGCTTACCAACAAACGCATGCTCAATGATAACCTAACCACTTGCTCAGATAGTCAGTGATGTTAAACTATTTAGTGATTGTCAGGGTACATGCTGAATACCAGCTTGTCTATATAATCAGTGTCTATGCTGAATCAGCAAGCTGTAATAATGCAAGTCAGTAATAACACGTCTTAAGACTTTTTATCTGGTGAAGGTATTTCAATTCACACCATTGTTTTCTTGGGCACTTGCATTAATATTGATGACAACAAAAGTTCTCAGTTGAGAAAAACAATGCCTTCAGCCTCAGCTCCTATTGTTATCACCACCAGGGTCATATAGACTCAGAGCATCAGCTAAAACCTCCTTAAAATCAAAGGTACTTCTCCTAACTCCTACCTCACTCCAGAAGCAGTGAGTAGCATAGACATGACACTGTTAAGGATTATAATCATGTTAAACAGTGAAAAAGAAATAATGAAGCAAGTGTCCCAGTAAATTACAGCAGTTTTCCTTAAAAAGAACACACAGAACACAAAAATTAAGTGTTTGGCCTGCTTGTCGAACAGGTTGGTTACCCACAAAACCAAGCTTCAACAGCTTCCATGGCCTGATCAGTCAGGAAGGTTTTTGTAGCTGCCCTCCAAAAATCCCAAGCTTACCCACAGAGGAAAAAGTCTCTTCCATTAAGAAAATTTGCAGAAAAAACATTTCCAAGAGAATAATATATTGCACTAAGTACTTTGAAATGTATGCATTACCTAAATTACCCCAGACATACAAAAACACACAAGAGAGAATGTAGAAAAGAGAAGGCTTCACAATTTTTACTGAACAAATAGTTTTTTTTGTTGATAAGCTGATATAATTACAGTAGAAGAATTATTAAGTGCTATGATTATTATAGGATGTTTTGAAAAGTGTTCAAACGTGATACATAACCAAAAGTCAGAGCCTGTTTGCAAAATAAACTGCAATAGCATTTTACTGGATGTAAAACAACTAATCCTTGAAAATGGGAAAAGAGGGGAAAAAAGATGCAAATAAAAAAATAAAGTGTGACATAGTTTAAAAACACTGTTATGCCTCAAAGAAGGAACTCTTAGATTATCTGGGAAGTGTGCAAATAATAGTGCAAGATTACAGTAAGAGAAGAATCAACCCTGAGTTTTATTTCAAGTAGCAAATACTATTTTACTGAGAATTCATGCAGTTTCTAATTCTGACTACACAACTCATCCCTTTTACTTATATGATTTTAATCTTCCTGCTCCAAAGAGAAAGAAAAGCTGATACAAAACATGATACTATGACCAGAGGTCTGAAGAATGCACGTCTTCATCATTAATTTATAAAAATTGATGTACACACATGCTAGAAAGTATTACAGATTTTCTTTTTAAATTAAAGCCATGACATTCTACTTACCTTAATGACAAATTTGTTGGATGCCATGATAGGTAAGTGTAAGCCGGTCCTATAAAGACATTGATTAAAAGTGATCAGCAACTCAGATCTCTGCACCAAAAAGGATTTTTAAATCTATTACTCTTTTTTTTTCATTACTGCCGTTCTTCAAACCCTATACACTGCTTCAAGAAACCCAAGGAAAGCTCTTATTTAAAGGAGAATTACTTAGCTATCTGCATTGGTTTCTTTTAGTGAACCTCATAACTGTTCAGGCACTTAGCATCCAACAAATGAAATATAAATTTAACTCTTTTTCAGACCAATATGAAGACAGAGACAAACCCACATAATTTATCCTCAAGAAGCCTTTCAGAGTAGCAAGCTAAACCTGGAATATTCCTTTACTACTGTCCCAACCACTGGACCTTACACACATATCCCCAGCCTTGTTTATCTTTCAAATTAATTGCTTCACATCAAATCCCTTCACATAGCTTAAAGAATGAAGAAAAAAAAGGGGAAAGAAAACACACGACATTTTAAAAAGGTATTGTTTTCAAGTAAAAACAATTTTAATAAATAATACCTTCTCTAGTCAAGAGAGTCCTCAAACCTCTCTACGTAAAATTCATCCCTCCCTATCCTGTGGATACTCCATTTCTACTTAGCCAGGGAGATGACAACAGGCTGCATAAACCAACAGCCCTAGAGAAATAATATCTTCCATTATGCTCTCTTAATGGGGGCTCAGCCACACTAACCAAATTTCAAAATTTTCTTTCAGACCAAGCAGGGGTAAGAAAATTCAGAATTGAGATACCCATTCACTACTTGCAGTTACAGTAATCAGTAGTATCAGAAGTTTAAACAAGTTCAAAACCAAAGCATTCACTTTTGTTGTTATTAAATAAGAAACTCTGGCTTCTGGTACACCTAGTATGGATATATACATCCACAGTTTATGCATATTATAAACTTTAGACTACCACACGCATAAAGCAATGTGACACAAACATTATTGTGGTTGCACACAAGTCAAGTGAACTTTGGATATCCTCTTCTCTTGCTTATGCCAAACAGGATTTAGATTGCTTAATTTGGAATATTGAGTGAAGTACATTTAGCTGCACAAATCCTGACCCCGTCTCAGACCATTCCAACTCACTCAGGAAACATTAGTTCATGCTAAACGCTAAATGCGCTCTCTCTTGCATGCAAGAAGAAACCTTCAATTAGTTGCTAAGATTCCCCTCCCATTCCCTTAGAAGAACTCTGTATCTCACTCAAATGACTACAAGCTTCAAGTTGACTTGCAAACCAAACCACAAGTCACCTTCCACACTGATTTCAGGTTTTTGACTGGGTGAATTTTTTCCAAACTGATAACTGTTATGGTTACAGCACTGAAACTACTGGGGAAGTTCATCCTCCACATAAACGGGAGGATATCCTCCACATAAACACATACGCTTTTCAAAAGGTTGAAGATTAGGTGAAATTAAAGACATGAAAGTCTTTCCAGCTTACTCCACAATGCTGGGATTTAGAAGTGACGTGGAATGGACCCTATGGTACCAAAATTAATATCTACAAAACCCCAGGAATAAAAAAATTAAGATATGTTCTATTTTCACACAGGATAGGAACAGAGGCAACAGACAATGAAGAGATTTGGATTGGACAGAAAACTGGGTGAACAAGGGTCTTAGTATATACTTGCAGAAGATAGAGTATCCAAACAATACAGTTCAAACTTCAAAAACCAAGAAAGAAAACAAATGTCAGTAGCTGCTGCTTGCAACAGGCAAACTGCAACAGAAACTACAATGAGAATAGAGCTGCCTTTTACAGTCTAAAGTTTCCTAAAGGACTAATCTCTTAGTAAGACAGACAAATCTGTCAATTTTCTCAGCGATGGTATAGGAAAATAGTAAGAACACAGAATACCTGCTTCTCACTGCATACTTCAAGTTATTGTAAAGCACTGGTACAGAGCTGTCAAAATTTCAGGACACAAGTCTGGCTGGTGACACGTGTCTCTGTCAGGCACTACACTTACACATTTCAAAATGCAGTTGTTACTGTTATTTAACTTCCAAAAAGTGCAAAACAAGATAAAGACCCACTTTACAACTACATAGCATAGATATTTTTGATCTTAAGATTCAACTGTAATCATTTTGAACTAAATAAACACTTCTATGCAGAGCTTCCATTTCAAATATCCAAATGCTGAGACCCAAGATTTCAAAGCAACTACGAGAAAATGTTAAAGTAACAAGGGCACAATTCCATATACTGCTTCAAAGAAAACTCCCAATTACTGAAAAGATTTTTTTCCTATATATCATATCAATATCCAACCAGTAAAAAACAGAAATGGTAAAAGGATTGTAAAAAGTGAGAAGTTAAATGGTTGTTACTGTAACCAGGTTAAAATGAGTTTCAATTGAGAACCATTCTGCAAGTAACTACTGAATAAAAACTTTAATATAGTTAATAAAAATGTTTCAACTACATTCTGAAAAAGCTCAACGTTAGAGGTTTTACCAGCTGCACAGTAATTGTGAACAAAAAGATATGGAGAGAGGAAATTGAATTTTCAGATAACAGCCATGCAGACAAAAACTGGAATAACATGCCTTGTGCCACTCAACTATAATTCTTCCTTGCACAAAACATAGAATTATTTTGGTTGGAAGAGGCCTTTAAGATCATTAAGTCCAACTCTCAACCCAGCAATGCTGAGTTACCATGTCCCTCAGCACAGCGTCTACCTGAAAGGAAGCTGTAGAGAGGCGGAGTCGGTCTCTTCTCCCAAATTAACAGGCACTAGGACAATAGGAAACAGCTTCAAATTGCTCCAGGCGAGGTTTAGATTGGATATTAGGAGAAATTTCGTAACTGAAAGGGTTGTGAAACATTGGAACAGGCTGCCCAGGGAAATGGTTCAGTTGCCATCCCTGGAGGTAAAGAGGCAACCTAGAAACTCTTCTGTCTTATAGGAGTCTGTCAACTTCACCAATAGCAATTCCAAGAAACACAACATAAACAGCGCTCTGTACCAGTTGGAACAGCGTATTTCAATTCAATCAGGTAGTAAGGTGCTACCTTATAGAAGTAAACATAGTCAAATGACTATAAGAAGAATCTCTGCGTAAGACTCAGAAATTCTTGAAACAGCACTGCTAGAACTAGGTGAGAAGACATGCTAAAGAGAAACGGCAGCCACCAAATGAAAAACAACTGAACTTCTCAGTTCCTTGTAAAGGTGCACAAGATTGTATTCTTGGTGTTCAAGAGGTTCAAGGACTACCCACTCCATCATGAAAAAAACCCAAAAAGCAAATAATAAGATATATCACAGCCTGTTCAAAACACCACAAAACTTGGGCACAGATGACTCATCCGTTTCTCTTAAAAAAAAAAGTCTCAGCAGCACTTCAGCATTGGGTTTTTAATTTTAATGAAAGGCTAGTATCTGAAGCTTCACTGATGATCCCTACCTCCTCCTCCCAACCAACAAAAAAAATAAAAAAAATAGGAAAAACAGTAGGCAAGAACAGCAAAAAGTAGGATAGTGTTAAATGCTATAGTCTCTTCTTCAAGCAACTAGAATATTAACTTGAAGTTAGGACATGTGTCATTACAAACATAATTTGCTGTGGAGCATACCATCAACTAAGAACTCCTACAACAGCAATGACAATGTCGAACAAACCTAACATTTACACAGAATTACCTGTACCTTGGGATACAGTAAAACACAAGGTACTTTGCCTCGTGCTTCCAGCAACACAGTTTAGCTAGATCCAATGTAATTTTTTGCTGCATGTAATTCACAATGGTGCTGCAAGCCTGTGATCTGACAAACAATATTTAGACTGCACATGTTTTATAATTAATCCTTACAGTAGCAATAATACAAAGAAGAGCTGCAACAAAACATGACAGAGCATCACCTCATTTTCCAAATGCTCATATCCTGCTTGAGAACAAACTGGATAAATCACTAGTCTTTTTTGTAAAAGTTTGCCATCTAAAATACCACTGTTGCAACAAGTCTGCTACTACTGATGTGAAAAGGATCACTAGTGGGCAGAAAACCTCTCCAAATCCAACCTAAAAAAATAAAAATGTAAAGAAAAAATAAAAAGAGATGTGCAAGAAAAGTTATCTTTGGTTCAATTTGCTCTTCATGGGAGTAAGCTGACTTTTAGAGTTTGCCAACTATCCCATTCTTTGCATTAGCCATATACATAAAGCAAAAGAAATATAGGAGGCAAAATAAATGTAAGCAAATGCTTAGAAAACCAAAAAGAATGCAGCTAATGTGTAAACCATCAGGAAAGTCACTGAACTGTCACAGACAAAAAAATACCCAATGTTAAGACATCAGAAAATGAGGCAAAACACCCATCAATTGTACAAGGAAAAAAAGCCAACAAGCCCTAAATTACTTTGCCATTTTCTGTGTTTAAAAAACCCCACAAGAAACACATATATGTTACAATTGCTCTGTTTGGTAACAAGACTGTTTCACGGAATACTGTACATGTTCCAAACTAATGCAAACCTCTAAAGGAAACAGTACATAAGAAAGTGTGATTATAAGCAAATAAGACAGAAAAAGTTCCTCTCAGAAACAACGCTTTAAGTATTTCTTTTAAAAGTCTTGACATTGTATTTGTAGTATTTCAACATCTAAATAGTTGATAGACAGCCCATACAAAAAACCATGATCTAGAATTAAACACATATGTCCCCTGTAGCTTGAGTGAGACGCTCTTCAAAAATAATACAGCAGAATATCTTTCTTTCCTAAATTTGA
The DNA here is from genome assembly GCA_026546715.1 of Gallinago undulata. Classification (NCBI taxonomy): domain Eukaryota; kingdom Metazoa; phylum Chordata; class Aves; order Charadriiformes; family Scolopacidae; genus Gallinago; species Gallinago undulata. Next base: position 490,280 of record JAOTQQ010000023.1, read on the forward strand.
CATTAAGCAGAGTGGCAGACACAAGGGAAGCCAGAAAACATGGCCTCCCAGGGAACAAGCTAAAGTGTTTGCTGCCAGCTGATGAACAGCATCTTACCTTAGTAGTTTCCTGTGGTGAGGGAATTTGGAACTCAGCAGGAATGAGGACTTGGAAATTCCTGCCGCACATGCCCACTTGAAGATATAGCAGCTTTTACCACAACAGCTGCAAACTCTTCACACTCTGCCCATCTTTGGGTGCCTTTACCTTGTGTTAGGAGAGGTGGACACCTGAAAAAGGCAGAAACAAAACCACAAATGCTAATTAAGGAACTCTCCGTAATAAGTTCAAAATTAACTATCACAATACAAGAGAATTTTCCTGAATTTCCAGTCCCTAGATATCAGACACTGTTCAGCCCAGGCCCAGCACTGGTCAGTTTCTAAGAGTAGATACTAAGCTTGGGATGAGCAGGATAATACTCAGAAATTCACAGACTAATTAAAGTTTTTCTAGTTCTGGAAAGATATATCAAAATCTTCATGTTTTGCAGTCTCAGGATTTTTTGTTGCACTGTTCCCAATTTTTCCACTTAACGTTTAGAAACTACCAACAAGTTAGCATGGTTTTAGCTCACTGTTATCTACACTCCTTCATTCATGAACTGCTGATTCACCTTTAAAGTTCCACAATTCACTTTCAAAAATGTTACCCATTCATCACACAACTGCATAGAATTAGAGAAATCAGTATACCCAAGGAACATCAGAGTGCGCATTACAGAGAGGTGCTAGCTATTATCTTTTTATATTTCTTTTAGAAAGTTTTATGGAACAGCCAAATGCAGTGTTCATAAAAACAGAATTGTTCTACTCCTGTTTGTATGAACTTAAACATTAAAAACCTGTCTTTTGGCTACAGTTGCAACCTCTGCAACTATTTAACAAAATTAAAAATAAACCCGTCTATTAACACACAAGCATAATACAAGATATTCTTGACAACGACTGCAGGGGTAGAGCAAGTGAGAAGAAAATGAGCAGAACAGAACAAGAGGCAAGAAAAATTTTTAGAAGACGTCAGGCAACAAAGTTTTCTTGAGCTTGTTTTGGTCAGGGTAACAGTGTCCGCCTACAGGAAGACTCAGACAGAAGAAGTGAAGCAGAGCAACTACAACAGGAGTTAAGCAAGGAAGAAAAAACAGAGATATCTATATTTTCAAGCCCGACCAAAGTGCCTCTGCAGGCCGGGAGGGGGCAGCGCAGGAGGGAACCAGCCGAGGCAGAGCCTGAGGGAGGCGCGGCAGGAGTCGGCCGGTCCCCTCACGGCAGCAGCTCCCCCAGGACATCACCTCACGTGTTTATCTAGGGAGAAAAGTGAGACGGAAACCTCTCCCCACAAAAGCCTCCTGGGTGAAGGTCCCGGTGGGGCTGCCGCCATAGTCAGACCGTACCTCCTCCCCGCACTGGTGTCTGCCTCCAACGGTTCTAACGGTTCCTCTGCCCCCAAGCAAGATGGCTGCCGAGCACGAGCTTCTTCTCCCCTATCCAAAATGGCCACTAGCTGTAACCGCTGCCCACCCTGCCTTTCCCAAACGCAAAATGGCCGCCGGGGCTGCCGCCACGTGACGCTGGGCTTAGCCAATGGCAGGCGAAAGCAAGAATGGCGCCGCGCTCGCCTCGGTGCTGTGACGGGGGAGGTGGGGCTAAGGTATTAGACTTCCGGGTCGTGGGGGGCGGATGGCTTCCGTTGGGAGGGTTCCAGCGTGGAGGGGAGGGTGCTGAGGCGTCGGTGATCGGACAGTCGAGTACCCTCCTCCTCCCCCACCGGGGAGGCCTCTCCTGGGGGTGAGGTGAGGTGAGAGCTGGGAGGGCTGTTGTAGGTAGCCCCGTAGTCTCTTGCCGCGCGAGGAAAGGGGAGAGAGGCCGGGGGTGCGCGTCTCTCATCCCGGTCCTTAGCCGCCTGAGGGAAGCCGCGTCCCTCCTCAGGCGCAAGGTCGCTGGGACGCGGGAATAGAGAGGGATGGGTGCCTGGCGACAACTCGCAGAGTGACTAAGGGCAGAGGAGTTCTTGTAGCCGGCCCTCAGCGGCTTATGGCCGGCGTGTGGCCGCCTCACTCGTACTGGCCGGCTGGGTGATTTTGAGTCTGCTTTGCCTTGTGTGCTAAGTGGCGTGGAGCTGCGGAATCCCCACAGCGTGATGGGAGGGGTTTTAGTTGGACGCGTTACTTCTGGAACAGGCTGCCCAGGGAGGTCGTGGAGTCCCCTTCTTTGAAGATTTTCAAGACCTGCCTTGATGCAGTCCTGAGTGATACGCTCTAGGAAATCCTGCTTTGGTAGGGAAGTTGGACTAGATGATCTCTAGAGGTCTCTTCCAACTCTGACGATTCCGTGATTCTGTCAGGTAGATGAAGTCGGGCACGTGTAGGAATGTTTGGTATCTGAGTTGTACTTCTGTAGCTGTTTAAACCAAGAAGTTATTTTGACGTAAAACCTGACTATACATACATTTTTTTCCCCGTATTTAGTAATTCTTGATGAAGTCCCATGAGAAATAGGGGCTTATGCATTCTTTTTAGATGAGGATGTATTTATTATGTTTGTAGTTTCTGAAGATCAAGGGCAAAGAGGGCTAAGGTGGGCATAACTGCTACCCTGGGGAATTTAAAGTGATGTCAGAAGCATTGCAGTTTCCTTGACCTGCAAGTTAAAATTTTCATATTCTTTTAGGAGCTCGGTTAGTCATTTAATTTTATTAACTACAGGGGGGGGGAAAAATGGGGTATTTTGAAACTGCTTTGTTTTAGACTTCAAATATTTACCATCTGAAGCAGTAACATTTGTAATTAGATAAACATAACAAAGTAACAAAGCTGTAAGGTTTAGCATGCCAAAGCTCGAAGCAAATGCAGCAATTAACATTTCAAGATGTCTGAATTGAGGTTATTTTTATAGCTTTTTTTTTGAAGTTCACAAAGTAAGACTTTCTTGTGTCGTTTTGTGTTTTAATCATCAGCTGCACTGTAATTAAAGATATTAACTTTCAAGTTTATCTGTTCTGTGCTATTATTATAGAGTAAAAAAAAAGATTTTTCTAGAACATATTTAAAATAATAAACTATCTTTACCTAGGTAGATGCCAGTTTGCAATGGGTCTTAAAACCATCTGGAAGAACTACAAAGTTCTGATTGTTATGGGAACTAGCCTTGGGCTGGTGCACTGGGGGTGGTTTTACGTCAAGTCCAGTCCTATTTTCCAAGTGAAGACAGAGGACATTGTTCCCGAACCTGGGATTGTGGCATACGTGATGCAAAGGGATCACAAAAATAAAGAAAAATAGTGCTAGTGCTATGTATTGTGGGTAAGTAACCTAATTAGTTGTATCTATATCTTTGAGGCAGGAGATGAGTCAATTAAATGGGAATTTTCTAACAGATGTAGTCTTGCTGCTCTAACTTTAGTCTTCCAGAACTTTTTTTTTTTTTTTTTGCAAATGAGTTAATCTGGTAGTTACACAGACCCAAAACCTGCATCATACATCTCAAACTACTGCTAAATCCCAATTGATAGGATCAATTAAGTGATGGTATTATTGGTCTTAAAGATATTTAAAAACAAGGCAATAGTCAAACTTTTGTGACTGGGTTTGCAGAAGTGTATGTTCAGGTTCAAAATTGCGCGGAAGTAATGGTGACTTTATGTAGTAAAACAGTATGTGTTGTTAGTAGGGATGGTGATTACAATAGAAAAGGAACTCAAATATGAGAGAAGCCCAAATACTGTGCATTTGCCTGGAAATGTGAATAAATACCTATTTAATTTTTTAAGTGTTTAAGAACTGAAAGAAATGGTAGGCATCTTGAAGTAAGAAACATTTCTTTCAAAGGGAGAGATTTCTTAAAGTTATTTGAATGATAAAAGCTTTTGTTTTTGAAGTGGTTGCCAGGGAAGCAGTGCTGGATAGTTAAGTTCTTTTGAGTGAAAACATCTTTAACATCTCTAGAGTTTTGACATATTCATACAACTAAGTTCAGTTTATAGTGGCCTGTTACTTATAGACCTACAGCTAAAACAGTATATGAACTGGTGGTCAGAATTGAGGTTGCTAACAAACACGCATGATTTGTATGCTATATTCTTGTATAATATATAATATTAATAGGTTTTCTCAATTAAAATACCTTTATAGTTTGGTATTTGTCCTTATGTGAGGTTTTTTTTTTTTTGTGAAAAATACAATAGCAGTTTAAGTTATGCAATATTGTCGTAAGATTATCCTAATACATTTCTAATTTTTATTGTAGGTATGATTAGCTTTGGAGCTTTTCTTCTGTGAGTGTTGCTGGAAGAAGAGATGAGGAAAACTAGCTGGAGTAGAAAGAACTTTCTGCTTCTGGCAGGACTGTCAGTCATAGGTGTCCATTTTGGAAGCATGCTTGTAAACTTTGTTGCAAAAAAATCTGCTCGATCACATTTGGAAGCTAAAAAGGAAGATCGTCATGAATGAAATAGCTTACTGCTGTCATTACATGTCGTTTTCATGGTAGGATTTAAGCCTCGATTTAAGAGGTAGATCGTAGTCACAGGAATGTCGTTATCATACTGTGTCTACTGTTTCACATTTAAAATAATCCTTAGCTGTAAAGAATTAAAATGTACTACTTTAAATTTTTAAAGTACTATGCATTACGGATCCAAGTAAAATGAAATCTGTTTTGTTGGCCAGAATTAAAATCTTACCTTGAAAATGTCTCGTCTTGAAGCCAAAAAGCCTCCTTTATTTATTAGCAAACCTTTAACTAAAGATACAGTTAGTCAGTCGCTGTCTCTGCTAAGTGGAATATTAAAATCTTGCTATGGTCCTGCTGGAAGACTCAAACAGCTCCACAATGGTGTGGGAGGCTATGTTTGTACAACTTCACAATCTTCAGCCATATTCAGTCGCCTTTCTGTCAGTCATCCTATATTAAGGGTGTTGACTGCCTCTGTACAGAACCATGTGTCACGCTTCAGTGATTGTGGCTTGTTTACTGCCATTCTTTGCTGTAGTTTGATCGAAAACTTTAGAAGCCTAAACATTGCATCTTGCACCCTCATTAAAATAAGCAAACATCTTTTGAGTTTATGTATGGACTACCTCAAATCTGAGGCCTGTGGTTGCCGAGTATCTGTGGATTTTAGCAGTCTCGAGACTCTTCTTTGTTTGGTACGTAGTGTATTAACAAGCAAACCTGCTTGCATGCTTAACAAACAAGAAGTTGATCATCTCGCCACATTGATTTTAAAGGCTTTTATGTTTACTGTTCCATCTCATGTTGAGACTAGTGCTGTTTTAGGAAAGTGCATAATAGTACCTCTGAAATGTAAAAGAGTTGTAGATTCTACAGTTCTTCCTGGACTACTCATAGAAACACCAGAAATTCAATTGGCAAAGCCACTTACTGTCAAAAGAAGTTGTTCTAACATGATCAAGATAGCACTTTTCTGTGTGTCCATGTCAGGAGACCTCTTCAGCCCTGAAGAAGGAACTATAACAGTCCATCATGGAATTTCTCTAGAAATGTCAGAGCTGAATCAGTTGCTTAATGTAGGAAAGCAGCTGGTTAATGATGAGATTGGCCTCGTTGTGTGCCAGAAAGTTATCCATCCATCTTTGAAGCAGTATCTGAAAGAGAACCACATCATTGCTGTGGACAGAGCTGGGCTCTCTCTGATGGAACCCCTGAGTCGGATGACGGGTAACAAGCTGGTTTTCTGTACTAAACAATTGTCCTCAGTGTTCATCTTGTAATGAAAGTCAGTCTAGGTTGGTCATTGCAAAGTAAGGATTACCTTACTTTTGTCTGTATCCTACTTTAGCAGCTGAGCAAGAGTTGTTCTTTTCCAGTCTGAAAACAATTTTAAAAGTGAGATTGGTCTTTTGCAGGCTGTAATGATGCTATACTGCACATGTGATTACCAATTGCTGCATGAGGAATATTCAATGATAGTAACTGTTTGCAAATGCAGATTCTTTTCAAACTCTTATCCAGTGAGAACAAAACAATCACTTCTTTTATCTTAAACTATCACTAAGTCCTGTACTTTGAAAACATATTGGTGTCTGTTTGTGATTTCCTTTGTAGATTGAAATGTTAGGTATTGAAGAATATATATAATTTAAAAAGCCAAGAGAAAAAAAGTTAATGCTTTATGAAATGCAACACATAGCTGTTCTGATGACAGTAATACATACTGTTCTCTGCTTTTCTTAATTGGACAGGTTCAAAGCCTATAGCTTCCATACATCTGTTGTCTCCCAGTTGTTATGGCAGTTTGAAAGATGTGCGCCTTGAGAGTTTTGCTTCAAAACACTTTGTGCATCTAATTCCTAATGACACAGTTGTCTGCAGCCTGATACTCTGTAACAGAAATGAAACAGCATGGGATGAATTGAAGGTAGGCAAATTTTCTTGAGTCTTCCTTGAAAAGTTATGTTTGTAATGAAAAAAAATTAAGTTATGAGTAACAGATATGGTGAGTTTAGAAAAGTGATTTTTTCAGTACATAAATGGAGATTAGTTTGGGTTTAGGTATACAATTTCGGGAAAGCAATTGAGAAACGCCTTTATTTCCAGAATTTCAAAACTCTTAAAGTGCTTATGTTCATTTTGTGTTTCTATTTTAATATGGGAAGTTGTTTAGGGACAGAAATGCTTTTCACTTGTTCTTGTCCTGGATAAATGTTTTCAGTCTCATTACTTGGTCTATGTGAGCATACAGAAAAAATTGCCCAGCAAAGGGCTAGCAGCAGTACCTGCAATAGTAGTCAAGCATGGCTTTGCATTGGATAGTTGTTCTAGAAATGTCATTGATACTCATGGGCTTTTTTTATATAACCCTGTTTTGCAAAAAGAGGGAATAAAATATAGCACTTTTTAGTTCTGCTTTTCCATACCAAGTGTGGACAAATTCTCATTGAGTGAGGTTTTAGAAATCACTCAGCAGCTTTATATCCACACGTAATTCAAGTTTATGAAGTCTGTATTAGAAACTACTGAAAATTTTATTCTAGTAGTTTTTTCAATGGGGGCAAATTCTATTAATTGTTGTATGTCTAATGACAAATTCATATGGTTTTCAGCGTGCCTGTGAAACTGCGGAACATGTGCTACAGTTAACAATCAAGGAACCTTTGGCATTGTTAGGAGGTGGCTGTACAGAAACTCACTTGGCTTCATACATAAGACACAAGGTATTTAAGACAAGGGTTTTTTTAAAACTGCTTGATATATTTAGGAAACAAGAATTTATCTTAAAACACTTGTCTTTTATTGATTAATGTTGCATTTTGCTGCCTAACTACTAATACAAAACAAAGGGGTGTATTTGAAGCACTCAGTGCTAATTACATCTTTCAGGCTTGTTATTACTGTATTTGTACTTGTTAGGTTGTATTTATTATAGTAAGTGCTTATTTTTTAAATGTTAAAATAAAAATGTGTAGAATCTTTAGACTGAAAGATAATCATGCAGAGCTCAGCTTTGACTTGTCTAGAATATTTTTCTATTGTGGAACAATTATCACAAACAATTTTTTTAGTTAAGACTGCACCATCTGTTTAAAAGGCAATAGTATGATGTAGGCTTGATTTAAAATTATTTCTGTAAAAGAGTGTTCTGATTTTCTGTTTTCCTGTGTTTGTTTTTTTAGAGTTGTAGTCTGTCCACCAGCAATTTTAAAGATCTAGATTGTTCTCGGCTGCAATACCAATTGGTTGCTGATGTTTTTTGCCGTTCCCTGGAGTCCATAGCTTGCTCCCTGAATCATGATGATGGGGAAATTCTTACAGATCTTGTTTATGGACACTGTTGGTTTGTTCCATCAGGTTTTCTCTCTGTCTCTAATTGGTCAGATCTAGTTTCAAAATGTGGCTGTGGGATTAATGGTAATGCTGAGAATCTCAGCTGGAGGCTTTTGCAGGGCCAGTTTGGCTCTCCTGTTATACAGGGCTGCCCTAAAGAGCCCTCTGTAAAGGTTGCTGACTTTCTGGCATTGGACTGTTTTGCTGCAAAGTGTAGTGGCCTACAAGTAGCTCTGGAGACAGCCAATCTGATTTTGGATCTCTCATATGTAATTGAAGATCAAAATTAGCCCTGATCTTATGTGAATTGGGTTGTGAAAAGGTGAAAGCTACTACCTAATGTGTTAAGATACTTTAAACGGTTAGAATGTGGATGACAAATTTTAAATCAAAAAGTTGGCTGTTGCATACTCTTCTGATTGTTAATCTACTGTGCCCTCAAGCATTTTCAAATGTTTAACTTTTTGTTAGGTACTGTTAAATGATTAGCCAAATATACAGTGAATCATAGTAACATATGACTTACGAGTATTCAAATTAGCATATTCAAAAGAGTGAATGACACTTCAAAAAATTGACGTTTTTTGTGTCCTTCTGGGAGATTTGAATGTTCTCCTTCAGTAAATTAGTGCTGAATTTAAAGAGACCTGTATGATATTCCCTCTGCATTAAGCAAAATTGTGGATGTTTCTGTTAGCTCTATGGATCTCCAAAGGAAGAGGAAAATGAATCTGCTTGCTGAGAAAACATGTGTTAAAGATTAGAATTTATGTCTAACAGACTCTTGCATTGCAACACAACTTTATCACTGGTATTTTTAATTTTGTAGATAAAAAAGAAGGCTTTCCTTAATAAATACCTTGAACCACTTTGTTTTCAAATTTTGTTCTTAAGATCTTGTTACCACATACTATATTGCACTTGCTTTCTCTAAATGACTGGAAAATTTTAATTCCTATATAATTTATTTACCAAATTATTAAAACTCATCCTGAAGATCTTAAGGTAGCAGGTAGGTAATGGAAGATTTGAAAGGAAATGGCAGACTGTGTGGAAAAAAACTTCTGTAAAGTGCACCTTGATTGTCTTCTGTGGAGTACAGGACAGTGTATAAATAATGTTTCTGTCATTTAAGCAGAGCTGCAAGAAAGAACATCCCACTTAACATTCAATTAACTCTTTGATTGTCCATAGTTTCTTTTCTTTTAATGAAGTAAGGCTTGAAGCTGCTCAGGCTTGTTTTGATCTTTAAATAAGGCTGTAGACTGAGTGATCGAAACTTTTTCTCATTTTCAGCTCGCATACAAGATCAAAAAGGGTGTTACGATTTCTTGCTTAAACTCATTTTCTTTGCCCCTTCTCACTTTTCATTGTCAGTCACAAGGGACAAATTGTTCATGACATGCTTTTCCAGAAAACAGCTGAGTTAGTTATAGAGTAGTCTGCTTATTTGTTTTGTCTCTTAAGTTTTTAATATGTTTACTGAGTGTAAGCAGTAGAATTGTTTTATAAAACACAGTTTTGAAATATGTAATTAAAACCAGATCTTTCCAGACCTTTTGTACAAAGTCTTTTTCATTTCAAGAGCATAAATAATCATTTTCTCACTGGAAAAAAAAAAAAGTTATTTAAAGTTCTTTATCTTTTTATGACCTGAAATGATTGCTTCAGTGCTATAAGGCATCCTTTGGGAATTCGTGGGAGAATGTTACAAGGGTTGAGATGAAGGCTGTTCAAAGTTGGTTACTAAAAAGGCTGCTTTAGTATCTTGATCCTCCCATATACCATAAACCAAATGAAAACATCAGGAATAATGAAGCCAAATGATGGTGTATATCTTAAAGCACAAAAGAATCTTGGTACTATTTCATTTAATTATGAGTCTCTAACTCAAAGTGTCGAATTAGAGTATTTTGTTTCCTATAATATCAGCTTGTTATGCAGTGCAAAAATGTTGAATTTAGTGACTACAGCTGTGAAGTGAAAATTAAAACAATATTTAAGTAGAAGTAGTTGCGAGTGTTCTTTTGTCTTGGTGTCTGAAAGTTGGTTCACAGCTCCTATAAAACCATTGTTAGGTCTGATTCTGTTCTGTTTTTTTCTCTGCCCCCCTCACAGTTTTAAGAAAATAACACATTAGAAAATTATGAAAAAAATACAATTAATTTTTGGTGAGTGGTTCAGATATAAAGGAATTTTAACCTGAAGATTGTTTCATATATAGATAGTTTTAATGACAATGATTTATTTTTTTTTTCTCTTGATGTGACTGAAAAGGATAAATGAGCAGCTGGCGCTGCTACTTACGGGCAGGTGAGGTTCAGTTTTCAGTTATGCTACGGTCTTCCCAAACCTTCGGTGGCTAGTGTTACCTTATCTTTAATGGGTAATATAGGAGGCATAGAACTTTGGATACTGTTTAAAATGAAGCTTGACTCCCAGTGCAAGAGCAGCAAAAATAACTTTGCTGAACTCCCATATTTTCTCATAAAGCTTAGGTGCAAAAATGGTGGTTCTTTTTTCTGGTGGTGTGTTTTTTAAATTAACAAAATTGAATATCCCCAGTTTTAAGTCCTCTGAGAAGCGGCTGTGGTTTTATTCCTGCTCCCCTTGGAATTTGAAGTTTATTTAGTGGGAAAAATTAGCATTACACAAGTATTATTAAGAGACAAGTATTTTCTGATCATGACCTCAGTCATGTCTGTTGACTTCCACAGATTGCTCAGAGGCAATTAATTTAAATTTTAATAATTCTACTGGTAATGCACAAAGAGTAAGAACATTGATCTCCAGTATTCTCAGCTGTGTTAATGCTCCAGGCCTAGCAGGAGTGAAAAGAAGTACTGTATTACAATCACTCAGGTCAGCATATTTAAATAAGATGCCAGTTTAATATAGTTGCTCTTCAATTGAATATTTCAGTTTTCATTTGGTGTTTCAGTTCAGTTTGGTATTTAAAACTTCAAAGTGAAGATCTGCGAATACTGATTAATTTAGGGATCTTTAGTATTTCTATTATTGTGTCTCCTATTTCAAGTAGACATTCAACATTACTGTGTTGACATTGGCAAAGAATGGAGAATATCTGTTTTTCACTGATTTCTACTGCTGATTTATGAATCTGTAGTCATTCTAATCCATATGTGAAGTCTTTTTCTGTCATGTTCCTATCTATAAAATGGGAACAAAAATAACCCGTCTTAAGGCATGGCGCTTTGGGGGCGAAGAGCTCCAAGTAAGATCCAGATGTAAGTGAAGAGCTACTTGCTGAACAGGAACAAAGGCATAGATAGTTCAAAACAAACTCAAATCCTCCCTAAAATATCATAGGGAACTTTGGCCAGGATCTATGTCCTTAAACTAGTCTGCTAGGTAAAACTCCCCTGTTCTCCCTGTATATTGAACCTAGCTGCGTTTTCTTTTTCTCTGAAATTTCAGCAACAGTATATTACTGTTGCTAATGGTAACCTAATGTATTGCCTTAGATCTTCAGTTCACATACCCAGACCTTAAAGCCCTGTGGAGGAATGGCTGAACTTCAAGACGAACCTCGCCAGACACCTCAGCAATCCTTACTGTATCGTGTATGTCTTCAGAGTCTGTGCTCTGAATGTGTTTCAGACCATGGTCATGTTCATATGATGCTAATCCTTGAAGATGGGAAAAACAGATTTATGAGTTTGGGAAACATAACCTTACTGTATATTACTGATATTTTTTATTTATTCAGAACTATTTGGGTATTTACAGGCTAATCAGCTGTTACAATATTAGATCTGTCCCACTAAGGGAGAAGATTATTTGTTGTTGTCAAAGCTTGGAAGAAAAATATTGCTTGGGATATGACAAGCACAGTAGGACATGTACAAAACAAATTACCTTGCCCCAAAATGGAATTTTTGAATTTTACTGGTGCCCTTATTTTGCTGTTGATGAGTAGCAAAATGTAGCAGTTGTCTCATTTTCAGCAGTGCCATGTGAAGTGACTAATGTAAGTACTACATTGTTCAGTCTCGGAAAAATCAATATCTGTGAGTCAGTGTCATAGGAAGAACTTTTTAAACTGGATTTGCCTTTACTACTGTTCTGAAGAGGCAGAAACAGTCTGTTTTTTATTGCAAAGAGGCTGCCTCCAGCATGCTTATAATCTGTGCAGACAGGCTTTTTGAGAACTCAGTTGCTTGTCACATTACAATGTTTATTTTGAGAATTTTAGTACCTTTTATCCAGTAATGTAAATACAAGTTTTTTCTACCTGCTTGTCAGCAGAGACAAATTGCTCAGTACTATTAAATAACTTCTTGACCAGTAACACAGTGATCTTAAATTCTCAGTTAAGAAATATCTTTAATTTTTGCCTGTATACATTGCACTGTATAAATTAGTCATGCACATTGTAAGCTGAAAAATATATACAGGTTTATTCTTTATGCTGGAAGCAGAAATGTGGTCACAGTATATGTAGATAGAGCCACCACGTCACTAGTCCACAGACCAAAAAAATTAATTGCAGAATAGGTTCCAGGATTGGGCTGGGCACTTTGTCTTAAACCGTGCTGGCTTCCATTATTCTTGACCGAGACTTACATTAAACATAAATATCTTATAAACATACCTCCTGCAGAATTTTATTTTCATACATTACAACAACCATCTTCATAAACTTGAACTTTCAAATCTGCGTGCACATGAAAACCTTTTATTCAAGCTTTCATCATGTGCCTTGAAGGCCACAGCTGTGTACCGTCTGGCTTCTGCAAGTTGATTACTGTTGTCTTTGTTTTCTGACCTGACAATATCAGCCCTCTTCAGGTACACGTTAACTACACATTAAATACTAGCTGCTTATTATAACATGATTACATGTTGTCTGCTAAGCATTTGTGTGGGAGCATACCACAACATCAACAGCTATTCCTTATCAATAGCTTTCTTCTCATGAACCTTTGAGTCTTTTTGCAAGTAGAGGAGCTGAATCGCCTCTTCTTAATATTTAAAAGCCATCCTTAGTATCTTCTCCCTTAAGGCTTATGATCTTGGTAGTCTGATCAGTTATACCTGGTGAGTAGTGGGTAAAAAAAAAAAATAAAAAAAGCTTGGGGTCAAAAAATGAGTTCCCTTGTCTGTAGCAATGACTCAGCAAGATTCCAAATCATCCCTTATATGTGGGGTGTGCGGGATCCTCTGCTGACGGATGGTGCACATCAGGGTGAAGAACGAGTGATTTTTCAGGGGATTGTAGGGACTGGGGTAATTCCAGTGCTTGAAAGACTTCGTGTCTTTGAGAGGCAGAAGCAGAACTATTACACCCTTGTCTATTACTCCTTGTTCACATGCCAGTGGACCCTAAGCTCTAGCAGGGTTTGTCCTAGGGTTTCTGGTACACTTGATTTGATTACAAGTGCACTTTTGCAGGTGAATCTCATGCGTTGTCCATGGTCGAGTGCCAGGTGCCCACCCAGCCACTCCCACACTCCCCACCTCAACAGGACAGAGAGAGAAAATGGGATGAAAATCCTCCTGGATCAAGATAAACCTCCTCCTGCTATCTTTCTCTCACTTTTAACCCCTCACTCCTCGCTGCCAAGTGGCATTTTGCCCTTTCTTAAACCTGCTTATGTGGAGGTGCTGCAGGGCTGGCCTGTGCCCTGCGGTGCAGTGGCTGGAACAGGCCTCTCCCCTCACAGGCCGCACGGCCCCTCCTGCTGAAATACCCCTCGGGGTGCCATTTTGTGAGCCCCTCCTGCTGAAATACCCCTCGGGGTGCCATTTTGTGAGCCTCTCCTGCTGAAATACCCCCCAGGGTGCCATTTTGTGAGCCCCTCCTGTTGAAATACCCCCCCAGGGTGCCATTTTGTGAGCCCCTCCTGCTGAAATACCCCCCAGGGTGCCATTTTGTGAGCCCCTCCTGCTGAAATACCTCTCAGGGTGCCATTTTGTGAGCCCTCTCTTAATCATCCTTGGGGGATGTAGGAAAAATCATTCATCTTAAAGAAACTTGCAGCTGTGGGGGAAAGAGCTAAGAAAGAGCCGTAGAGATGTTAGCAAAGCAAAGCCTAATCCTGGAGGAGGCACTCGGTAAACAAGATTTTGTTTCTGTGGTGAGCGCTCCAGGAGGGTCATGTAACACCTCCACCCCCCCGAGATCAACCAGCCAAAAGGGCTGATCTCAAAAACGATGGCAGAAACTAACTTCTATCAGATGTGGGTGGTGTAAAGGTATAATTGCTGATGGCTATTATCCAGGGCAGGTGTGACAAGGTGCCATGTTCCCTAAAGAGGCAGATGATGGGGGCCTGCCTGTGGAGAAACAAGGGTTCAAAGCTGTATGTGAGGCCTGAGGACTTTTGTGAAATGGGTGCTTTCTGGGAAGGCTGTGATGGCTTCCCACTATTTTGAGAAGGGGAATGACCCCAGAGCCACATCTTGTTGGCGTTCAGATGGAAGATCACCTACCCACAGCCATAAAAGCCTCCTTAAGCCTGGCCTGAGGATACAAGCAAATATGTGATACAGACAGAGGAGCGACCCATGGCCCTTTTCTCATCGCATGAGTGTTGCGATCCACTAGGTGACTCCAAAAGGTGAGTTTTTCTATGTTTATTTTGTACTAGCACAGTGCCTACTAAACAGGGGTGTGTGGCATGGCTGCCTGTCTCTGCCAGCCTTTTTTCTCTTTGTTGCTTTCTATTGCCTCAATTTTAAGCAAGCAAGGAAATATTTTTTCTGTAACTAAAAAAGGTAGGACAAATTCTTCACTTCATTTTATATGCCTTGACCCTGGCCTGCTGTTTTTCTTTTTTTGCTGGGGCCAGTGAGCAGAGATGAGAAAAGGAAAAATGAGATTTTTAGTTTGTACCTGAGTTCTTTCTGAATGTTTAAAATCATGATCCTAGAAAGCATCTCCTGAAACCATTTGTCCCTGTATTTCTTAAGTTTCATGTAGTTCTGTGATCAGTATTGTGCTGACTTCCATGCTTTGTGTTTGGCCCAGATATCTTCATTGAATCAGATCTTGAACTGTCCTGTCATGATGCTTTACTTGTAAACACGAATTTCTCCATAAATTATGCTTTTCCAGTATTGTACAAGGGCACTGAAGTGTGTGGCCTGGCCACTCAAATGTGTTAATGTTCCCCACATGGGAACATTTATAAAGTTGCTCTCAACTGAAACATGATTAATCAGGCAGTAGCTAAGACAGTTGAAGATGTTCCTACTGTCTCTTGCCTTTGAAATAAACTGGTTTATATTTGTTGGTAACTAGAAGAATACAATATAAAATGCCAAGACAGTGGAATACTTGAACCCTGCATTGCATAATCCAGTCTTCTCTTTTTTTTTTTTTTTAAATTGGTTGCTGCTGGTTCCAAATCAAGTATTCATTTCCAAAGCAAAGCAGCAGAGAAATTAGTTTAGATTTTTAATAATGAAAATTGTTGTGTAAAATCCTCCTTTGAGTACTGAAATACTATAGCATCAAATAAGAAAAGCTGTATGCACTTGATGTTTTTGTGAATGTAAAATCTCTTCAATGAACAAAATATGTGTTCAACAAAATGACAGCATTCTGAGAGGAGCATAAGTGAGTGCACGTGCAGCCTGCTTTTAGGTGTTAAGAAGATCCATTGCATCTGTTTCATCAAAATGGCTGCTAAATGAAAAAATCTCATTCCTAAACTGTGTGCAAAACAGCAGATGTCACTCCAGTCTTTCTTTCTGGGCCAGAGATGAACTTGCTCCTGTAAAAGAGTAACTCATGTGTGACATTATTGCTTATGTTTAATATAGGGTATGTTAAGGAATAGATGCAGTACCTTACAGAATTCCTAAGGTTAATCATGAATTGCCTAGTAGAGAAATGCTGTTTCTGGGCTGTCTCCATTTGGATCTGTGTATGTTGGCATAAAATGGAACCAGTTTATGAAGAGATGTGCGCAATGAGTAGCAAAACATACCTTTCTCTAATTAATGGCCTATGTTTAAGACAGTGGAGTCATTTATTAACTGAGAAGAATACACAGTTGCATGGCTGATTTGTTCTAAGTAATTGCTTTAGTATTGCATTATTACAGTTCTTAAGTTCAGGATGTTATTAACTATTTTAAGCAAATAAATTGAGCAGTTTATTTCAGTGTTCTCAGTTTGGTCATTACAATTGCTAACTTTCTATACATATGAATTTATTATAATCCCAGAAAGAATGTCTTAAGTTTCTTGAGGTAGTGCTGATGTAAGTATGCACATATTGTATGACTTGATATGTAGTACATGCTGCAAAATATAGGCCAAAAATCTCATTATGAGGTGGCAAAATGGCAAAACCCCCCATGGCAGAGGGGTTGGAACTTGATGATCTTTAAGGTCCCTTTCCAACCCAAATGATTCTATGTTTCTAAAATTAAGTTTTCTGCATGGCAAAGTTAGAGGGTCATAAGTGTCTGCAAACTCCATAGTAAATGCTCTGTGTAATCTTGACAATGTGGTTTTCAGTGTGTGACTGGTGTTGAGATATTTGGTTTTGCAAACTGATAGGGATCTAAATCCTGCTTTGCTATTGTCTCTAAGGCCGCTGGAGTAGAAAGCAAGATTCTTCTGGTTTTATAGGTCTGATTTAGTTGCTTAAAACTCTCACTTTTAGGCATAAAGTCACCCAGGACTACATCTGAATCTAGTGGTTGAATTAAGGGAGGGAAGATGGAGTTGTTCTTACATTGGGGGAAGGGGGGGAAAAAATGTTTCACAATATCAAAATGCACTTTACAGAAAACCAATTGTGGTGTTTTGGTTTGTTTTTAAATTAAAAGAATAGTGTAGCCCCACATCATTCTGTTTTAAGAACATTAGGCTTAAGGAGCCTGTGTTGTTACAGAAGACAAAAGCTGGAGAATTGTAGATATTTTTGCACTACACAAAAGTATAATTTTTTTGTGTGTACCTGTAAGTTCAATCTTCAATTATTAGTTTTTCTCCTGAGACCTGGATCCTAGTAATATTAAAAGATCTGCCATTTAAAAGCTTTGCAGGCATGTATGGCCTCTGCTCCAGTAAATGCACAATCTGTTACTAGGTCTTGCTATTTTAAATAAGTGATTTTCCCTTCCACCCTTAAGCCCTTTTTTTTTAAATTTTGTGATTATTTTTTGAAGAGGGATGGGAAGGAAAGAACTCAGTTGCATTTTCCCTTTTTTGTTTCCTCTTTTAAATCCGCACCACCATTAGGTGATTGAAAAGACCTGAACTTACCATTTAAAAAAAAAGTCATTATAAGAAAATTAGTTTTGAGCATTAGACATAGGTGGTGGAAAAGGGGACAAAATTCCTTGAGTGGTTCTTGACAGTTGCTTAAAGTGCCTGTAAACAATATCTGAAAATTTTGCAGACATAATTGCCCAGTCTCCAAGAGAGGTGTCTATGTGAACTTGAAAAAAAAAAAAAACCCAACCAAAAAAACCCAAAACCCCACCTAAAACCAAAGTCCAAGGCTTAACTAGGAATAGTTTTACCTCTGAGATAAAGCAGAGGTGAGTTCACATTTTGCTTGATATTTTGCTTGAAGCTTTGCATACTGAAAAATGTTGCAGATAGTTACCTTTTTAACAGGTTAATAGTAACTCTCTTGAACATGCCTACCAACCTTAGAAGGACTACTTGTATTATTGGGAAATAGGAGTTTATTTGCCTCAGTGATTTGCTGATACGCAGCGGTTGTTGCTTTGGAAGTAGTATATTTCTTTGTTGTGCCATGAGACCTTGTGGCAAGTCTGCCTGGCTAACTATGAGTTTTGCCTTCAATTCATCGCTGGCTTGCCGTTGCTAGAATTGCAAGTCTTTCTTATCTGTATTAATATTTATAGATCCAGATAGAGAATATTTGCCAGCCTAAATGATGACTAGGCATAGTGAGTGGCAAACCCAGTAGTAGTTGTAAGGCACAAAATCAATTCCATAACTGTAATAAAAATAATTGTAGGAACAGCTGAGATGTGCAGAGGAGTCAGTGGATTTGCAGCCAGAGGCCAAAAGATTGTTTCTGTATGGGAAGGATGGGGGGGGGGGGAAACACTCAATTGTATTATAGTTGAGTAGAAAGGCTTCATGAATAGATAATTAGATTGGTATTTCCAGGTAATAAAAGCATGTAATAGTTTGTGTAGCGTTGTGTTTAGTGGAAAGAAAACCTGAACAGAATATCAGTGCATTGCATATATGAGCTTAAACTTTTAATTGGTAAAGATCAGCAAACCATGTCCAATGTTCTTGTCCCTTACATTCAGTAATGTTTAATCAAGAATTTGTCTAAATTCCTACAGAGACATACTCGTTATAGTTCTCAACATCGGGAAAATGTTTGTGTCCTGCCCACGGATCTGGCGATCAGTAGAAGTTCAGCTGGACGTGATGTTTATCTTTGTTGTGGGCAAGTTGCTTCGGTACAAACTTTTTGCACTAAGGAGACATCCAGACGCCAAAACTGTGCTTCAGCCTCTTCCTGACAGAATCCTTGGGGGCAGGTTGGTAATAAATCGTGTTTAAGAAATTATCTCAACAGAATGTTCTTTGTGTGATGAATCTGAAGGCAGTTTGTAGTTCTGTGTGGTTCTGGTTACCATCAGAGGAGGGCGGGCTGTGCTCTGTGTGTAGATTTTGCTGGGGAATCAAGAGATTTTTTTGAAGAGTGAGTGTCTTCCAAAGAGGTTCTCAGTTTCAGCCAAGACGGTAAGTGCAGGAACTGCTGCATTCCCAGAGCTCACACGAACACTTACTGGTTTCTTTTGGCCTTAAATAATATGCCAGGAAGATGTTGTCAAGGTGCTGTGCACTCAGTTTGCAAGAGCTGGAGCTGCTGAGATTCCAGCCCTTTGAAAAACTGACATGTTTGTTTTTCTTTGGATTGTCTGATGTGTGTTAAGCTTCTTTTGTTTGTTTTGCTTCCTTTATTTAGTGGGGGGGATTAGTGACTTGTATGGTAAGAAAAAAACATCAGTCAGATTTTATCCCAATTTTTAAAACAGGAAATATTTTAAATTTGGACAAGATCTTAGGAATGTCAAAGAGACTTTTGTCTGTTCTTTGTCCTGGGACTGTGGAGAAGTCTGTTGTTTCACCAACACCACGTTGAGAATTCAGTGCATTCCTTGACCCTGTGTGAAGTCACAGAATAAGGTACAGACCAAAAAGATGGTCCTGCCCTCTAAAGATATGACTACAGATGAGGCAGACTAAGCACGCTCCCAGATGGGCTACAATTATCTTTATTCTCTACAGTGGCATTTAAGTGCTGAGGGAGGAACAGTGAGAACTCTTCTGGACTGCTTTCAGCTTCTAGTAATCAGCAGTTTAAGGACTGCATCTGGATTGTCAGTTTTAATAGGTGCTGTTAGGATTATTTCTCAGTTATGCCTAAATGTGTGTTTCTTTAGGTATGTCCATATTCAGAGCAGCAATAAAATCTTGTTCAAAAGCCAATTTGTGCTGAATTGAGACTTCAGATATGTGAAGGAGCATATTTTTAGGGCTGAGCTTTGCTTGGGCTAGTTCTAACACCAGTACCTAAAAGCCACGGTGAAAATACTGAAGTGGCAGGATAAGATATAAAAGTGTTTATATAGACTGTCTCTAGGGCTCTAGACCATGCTTTAGAGAGATTTTCGGGTTCTGCATTGGTCATAAGAATCATGAGATCTTGGAGGTCACTTTTATTTGCTTCAGGGACAGAACAAGAAGGCTAGGCTTGAGATCCAAGCTCAATCACGTGACAGCAGGGAAAGAAATCTGAAAGATGTGCATGTCCTATTCTTGAATTTGCTCGGTCTCTCTGTTCTTCTGCACACCATCTTTTCTGTAGCTCACAGAACCAGAGGGTAACAATGATAGTGCTGAATACAAAAGATGTACAGGTGAAGTTGCCTAGGGAACTCATTTTATAGTAAATGTACAGCAGACTGGCTAGCTATGCTGTAATAGCGAGTATTTAGAAAGGTTTAGGTTCCTGATGCCTAAATGGTCACATTACTCTGTGTAAACCAATGTGCCAAGCTGTTATAAGCATGTAAACCAGCAAAACACAGCTTCAAACGTACACCTCCAAAGCACAGTGTGGGCCAGACAAACCACCCCTGATGGGTACTGTCCTCTGCAGCACGAGTGGCCTCGAATTATTCAGAATATAAGGGCTAGTAGTAAGAGACCACAACGGGAATTTAACACATCTTTTAGCGTACACTAAAAGGGACTTAACTTTGAATTTGTTGCCTGTTGTGATAATAAATACAATAAAATAAGCCCTATTTGGTGGATTTTTTTATTGAATAGGGATGAAGGAAGTTAGGAGAGAAAAACTTGGGTGTAGCTGATATTCTACTGATTAGGGCATTCATGTGAGAATCTAGTTAAGATCCTTGTGCTGTGTGGCAGCATCCCACAGTCCATGGGAGTGCCGTAACTAGCAGTCCGTGTCTTTTGAGAGGAAAAAACCAAACGTGTATGTTTCCTGTTTTAATTTTAAAAAGCAAACAAAAAAAGTTGTTCTTCAGTCAAAACTGTCTGCATGTGAAATAAAGAGCAAAGTCAGGCTCGCTTTGTTAGATAATCCATACAACAGAGCAAGGGGAGAGAGATGTGGCTCAAAGAAAGAGGAGGCCCAATCTAAGATGCTGTAGGTCACACTTCAGGTGAGAAGAGATGGCATTTGATTTATTTATTTTTTTGTCTTATGAGTCCTAAACTAGGGTCTTGTCTACAGAGGACCTGAGATCTCCTGTTTTACATCCACATGCTTATAAATTATAGAGTGTTCATTTGATTTGAACGTTTGGGCTTTTGCAGCTTTATGTGTATCAGTTCTCCTATACCTGTGTATGAAGTGAATACTGAAGTTCATGTTGCATTAAGGGTTTGAAATCTTTGAGATGCCCTTGATATAAAGGATGAGAATCCCTGTTTTTCTAGAAGTAGCTTTATAGCAAGTTGTTGGACTAGGGAAACAAGCATGAGAGAGGAAATCTGTGCTTTTGCTGAGTTTTTGTCTGGAGTAACTATGCAAATCAAAGAAAAGATCTGCTTCTCTGCTTTTGCTGCTTTTCTTCCCTCTGCTATTTGTGTACTTTAACACACTTGTCAGCTGCAGATGGGCAATAAGTGAAGGACAGAGAAAGTGGCAGGTGTCCAATCCTTTCAAACTCAATCTCATTTTAGCAAAATAAAAAAATAAAAAAGGAATTGGTTGCTATGATAAGACTAAGTCATTGGTTACTCTGGCTTGCTGCAACGCTGTCATGGGACTGCAGTCAGGCTGCTGTGGTAAGGCAGACACCTTACTCCCAAGCCTTCAGTTTAATTTCCACAAAATTCTTGTAAAATTTGGAATGATGATAAAGTTGAATTGCAAATGTACATTTTACATTTTTCTTGGTATTGGACATATCTATTTCTGGAGCAGCTCAGGTCTTAGCAGTTTTTGTCTCTGACCCCCAATAAACCAGTAAAACACTGCAGTGTTGCTTATGTTGGTTCACAAAACTGGCAAGTGAAATATGCAAGACTCATGGCAAATCTTTTAAAGAACAAGCTGTTGAACTTGGATTCTTTTTATGTTTTGGCTCTGGCTGATGGGTGGGAATAGCAATAATAAAGAGGTCAAATCCCCTGGTGATCTGGCCAGCCCCTGTGCTTTCATTGCTGAACTGCAGCAGTTCAACACACTGCAAATCAGTCATGACTGGCACTAGAACAGTGCTGCGCTACAAATTGAAGATTTCAACAGCTAATTTTTAGACGTTTCAGACCATTTTATAGTAGGTGTTGGTCAACCAGTTGGGGTTGCTAACCTTGGCCGCTGTGCCAAGGTCTGTGTCTGGAAAAGGGAGCCAAAGCAGATAGCAATAGGGGAACATGTAAAGGCAGTTTTAAGCTAACAATAATGATGCTTCATAAGGATCTGCATTAGACCATTAGCTGTGTGGTATATAGTGCTCTAAAGAAGAGGTAGCCTGAGTAAACAAAGGAGCAAAGCTGGAGGGGTTTTTCACATTGAAAGCTGTTTATTTGTATCTATATTTATAACCGTTTTCTTTAATAAATACCTCTGCTTAGGAGGTATTGTTATGCCATATATTTCAACAAGTCTAGTATCAAATAAGTCCTGATGTCTGGAAAGCATTTATAACATTTATGAAATGTCTAGTCTTTTTTTTTTTTTTTCTTTTTTGGTGGGTAAAAGCAATATATGAAGTCATGCACAGTATATCCAGATGCTACTGTTCTTCCGAGAGCTATTTAAAAACCCATTCTTCTGTGGCTTTAAAAGCAGAAAAGCTAGAGATCCAGGATGATTTGAATTTTCCATTTTACCAGTGTGTCTGAGATGAATGCAAGTAGTTTCTTCCATAATGACTGAGTGGGGTATGAATTTCAGCTTGTTTTTTTGTTTGGGTTTTTTTTTAAGTTTAAGCTAGCTTGTTGCTTTAGGCTGCCAGGCACTATTTATTTCCGTCTAGACAGTAAGTTTTATGTTAAAAATGAATATCTAATGGGTTCAACTTTTTAAAAAATCCAATATATTAAGCAACTTCCACCAAACATATCAGTTCCCCCCTCATATCTGGCCATGACCGTGTCTCAGGATTTCTATTTTTTTGCTTATAGAAGCAAATGCATCCTCGACTATGTCTGAAAATGTTCTGATCCAATTATTTTGTCTTCTAATATATTTTCTAGATTCATCTCTAATTTTGGTAGAGAGTGCGGGGAATGACATTTCCCCCCCCATGAAATAACAGGAGTGTTCTCCAGAAGCAAAAAGGTAGGGAAGTGGTTTTGTGTACTTGGAGAAACCGAGAAACCTTTTTTTTTGTTTTTTATTCCTTATTGGTACTTTTTTGAATTGCACAGCCAGAAGTGTCATGGTGTCCAGAAGACTAAGTTACATGGGAGTTCAATGCTTCTGTCATTGAAAGATAATCATATAGTCTTGGAGAAGTACCATGTAATGTGCAGCAAGCAGGGTCTTGCTACATGGCATTCTTGTGGCTCGGGCAAATCCCCTCCATGTAACCCATCATTTGTTCTCTGTTTTAATCTGGGGTCACTTCAATAGGTGCTTGTTACTGTAGTTCAATGCTTAAATTTGCATATTTATTAAAAAGGAAGTAGCTGGTCATGAGCTGTAAGTCCTGTTAATACATCTCATCTTGACCTTCAGTATTTCACCAGTAAAGTGACTGTGACTTCTTAGTCACCTGCAATAACCAAAGGGACCTGATCTCCAAAATGTGTCAAGCATTATTTCTTAAAAAGAAATGGCAGCATTCAGATTTTTGCACTGGTCACTTACAGACTGTTTTATAGCAGAAATCACTAGTTGTCTCTGAAAATCATTATCCTGTTGGTAGGTTTGTGGTTTTCTAACTGCTTCACGCCTACTCACAACTCCCAGTTGCTGTGACTCAGCAGCAGGAGTGTTTCTGCACTTCTGTGGCTGGCTGGGAGCTACGCTAGTCATTGTTTTTTTGTCAATTCACATCTAGGCAGTCCTCTTGGTTCTGATATGTTTTCATCACTTGATGTGAGCTCTGAGCTCTGCACAGGCTGGTACGTGTCCTGAGCTTACTGTGAACAGGAAGGTGTTGGCTGTTAAGTGGTTAGTGGGCTTCTAATGTACTCCCAGCCTCTTTGCTTGCTGACAGGCTGCCCTGGCTGCTTTTTATCAGTTCTCTTACAGTTAGCAAGGCCAGACAACAGAGAAAACAGAGAGTTTCCTCTGGAGAACATAAGCACTCTTACTCTCCAATTTCTTGTATGTTTTTTCTGTATGCATTTCTCCTTTGCCAGTGGTCTCAGGGTGTCTTACTGCTGTAGCTAATCCAGTGCTTGGATGTTTCCTGTATCACTGTATTGTGTAAGCAGAATTTATTTACAGAAGAAGAAAAGAGATGTCTTTACGTTTTACCTGGATATCTCATTCCACCAACTTTGTTAATTGAATGTGGGAATCTTAAGGGCAGACTGCCCTTAATAGAGGTAAACTTATAGAGATAAACTATTCAACCAGCTTTCAGAATTCAATGCTATAGCGTATAATTTGTTTGCTAAAAGAAAGCGTTTGTGGGAATAAAATGTATTTTTGCTACTGAAAAGTTCTTGTAATAAAAACATGGGATTTGCACATAAGGAAGAAAAGAAAAAGTGAAACAAAATACCAAAGTGCTTTTTGCTGTTGTTGGTTTAGTAGCACTGAGCAAATAAATGTTTAACATGAAAGGAAATGTAGATAGGATAAAAGTAATTATTAACTAAACTTGTTTCACTGCAGGAACTTGATTGAATCCATTTGAGACTATTGCTTTGTGATCTCTTTTAAGAGTGTGTTTTAGGTTAAAATGCAATGAAACATTACTTGATCACCCAAGGATATGATGAAAATAGGATTACTGCAGGGTTTTTGAGGAAAAGAATTGGTGCTCTGTAATTTGAGTGTTCAGACACTTGAAATAGGCTCATTAATGTAAAGATTACTCAATAAGGGTGAGTATTAAGTGGCTGCTTGAAGTTATTACATAGTAATTACAAGGATTTTTATTTTTTTTTTCAGAAAAGAGATTTCATAGGTATATTTGAAGTTAAGGGAAAATCTTGCTGTAATTCTGCTTAGAAGTCAAGCAAGGAACTTGGGGGGTACAAAATTGTCAGGAGTAGAAGGAATACTCGGAGATTACAGGACAGAGAATTCTCTTAATTTTGCCATTCACAGGGCTCCTTACTGTGCTTGGTCCAGTAGCTGATCAAGAGATTTCTAGGCTTAGCAAGCCACAGCAAGAATGTTGGGTTGTTGGGTTTTGGGTTTTTTTGAGACATTTTAACAAAATAATTTGTGCCACAGTTTATGTCACTAGCTTTCTTTGTGTTCTTCTATCTCAAAACAGCAAATAAAAGGAATAAGCACTCTCTTACAAACACAAAGGGGATTCTTTGTTCTGGCTGCTATGCACAAAGACCCCAAAATTCCTTGGCTCACAACACCAGGAACATAAAAGCTCATGGACAATCACAGAATAAATTGCCAGGATTATTGGCCCATTGATTTGTTGTAGAAATGGCTGTCAAGTATTCTTCAGTCTTTATTTCTTACAACTGGTTTCCAATGTTGCTGCTTCTTTTTGTTCAGATTAAACTAAGCTTTTCAAGTAAAATTTTCCATAATACTCCTCTTTGTCAGTGACCCAGTGAATTTAAACATAAATTTTTAAATGCTACATTTTCTTCTCCAAAGTGACTAAGGTGTTTTGTCTATTTTTCAGGACCCTGGTAGCTTGATACCCTGGTAGCAAGATACCCCTGGTATCTTGAATCCAAATTCACTGTCATACTTTTTCTCCTTGCATTATTCTGACTTTGTGAAAGACACTCAGCACTACAGAAATCCTGAAAAATTTGTTAGAGCTCTCTGAAGATCTGATTCACTTCATCCCAGTAGTGGATTGACTATTATTAGTCCAAGCCCCTGATGTTCTCATCTTTATGTCCCTTGATCTTTTTAGGGAACTGCTTCAAGTGATGTTCCATCTATCTGGATTCTCAGACACCCATTGTGCATGTATATTGTTGCTCCTAGGAAGGCTGCCTCTTAACCATTGTAGTGGCAAATGCAGTAGAAAGTTGCTGAAAAGGTCTGGTAGAAAGGGAAATATGCACACGGTTTTCGTTTTATGCATAGCAAAATTTGAGGCAGTAAGCGACTTTTCACAACTGCACTTCGGTCACAACAATCCCAGGCAGCGCTACAGGCTGGGGGCAGAGTGGCTGGAGAGCTGCCTGGCAGAAA
>JAOTQQ010000023.1:516024-617253 GCA_026546715.1 Gallinago undulata
TAGAAAGGGAAATATGCACACGGTTTTCGTTTTATGCATAGCAAAATTTGAGGCAGTAAGCGACTTTTCACAACTGCGACTGTAGAGTGTGGCCCATCGGAAAGCCTCTGAACATAAGACTGCCCTGAGAGTTAGGATAGAGGAGAAGCAATGAGTCTGAAATCTGTATCAGGAAACCGGGAAATTTGTGAGTTTGGATGAGATATTTTACTATTCTTTAAGAACGTTCCCTTTTGGAATCAAACAAACAAATAATCATAGTTGCTGTACCAAGGTTAAAAAAAAAACCAAACATGGTTGCTTAAATGATAGGAACTAACAGTAAAGATCTAAATCAACCTGCAAGAAGTAGCAAATGAATTAATTCAGATTCTTTTTCAGTTAGGAGTGTTCCTTCCGTTTCAGTTGGACTGCTTTACTGTAGCCTTGTTTCATCTTGTCCTGTCAGTTTCCACAACATCAGGCATTCCTAGGAAGTCACCCACTTCCTAATTTTTATGTTTTTATACGTTTTCATATATGTGCATGTATATACATGTATAAAATGTTTTTTGCTTGGAGCTCTAGTCAGAGAAGCGGCCATCATGAAGTGTTAATCTCAACTTGTGTCCAAATAATTTCTACAGAAGTACAGTAGAAAATCAAATAAGTACTCTTTCATTAATATAGTAAAAACTGTGAATTTTTTTTTACATATTTGGATCATAAATAAGTCCTAACTCTTCCTTCACATGTGTGCTTATGCAGCTGATAGCATTATAGTGAGGATTTTGTATGTGTAACAGAGGGCAAATGCAGGCATCATACAAGCAAGAAACCTGTCCCAAATCCCTAGTTTTGGTATGATCTGTAACCTTAATTTCTGCTAAAATGCTCTTACATTCATGCCCATTTACTGATCTTGAGTGTCCTCTGGGATTTTAGAGCATGCATAAGCAGCCACAAGCACATCCACCTTTTGGCAGCAGGAGTTTTATTGTGTATCTGGTTAATTCCTTGTAAATCATGGAGCAAGTGTCCACTCTTACTGCCTAGAAAGACTGGAGTACTCCTCTACTGCAGTGTTAAAGAATCAAATATCATGATTTAACTTGGCAGATACACGAAATTTAACTCCTGAGATTTCTGTCTTGAAGCAGTGGAAGTAGGCATACCTGCACTTCCTGCAAAAAATTCTGTGAGCTTGGCTTCTTTCCGCAGTTACAAGCGCTTGGAGTCCCAGTTTTTTTGTTTTTTTTTAAAAATAAATAAATCCACATGTACTGTTTGCAGTAAGAGAAGCCTAAAAATATGAACCTGACAATTTGCAAGCAGGCAAAAAACTGTAACTATAAACCAAATATTTTGGTCTTCCTTATAAATGGAGGGGGGGCATTGGAGGGAGTTTAAAGGTTTCACACGACTAATAAGGATTTTAAAAACGTGGGTTAGATTAGTGTATTAGCTAGGGGACCCAAGTTGGGAGGTCATGATGAATTTTGTCCCAGAGATGTGTAAGGGGCATGTTTGCTTTCTTCACTGACGTGTGCAGTGAGATATACTTTCACATAGACAGTCAGTCATGTCTATTAGCTCTGTAGCTGCTGTGCGAGGGTTAATTTTTTTTCCCACCCCCAGCCCTCACACTTTCCAACTTTGCCATGTCCATCCCAGCTTGAGGAATTGGACAAGCCACTGTTCCTCTTTCCCGTGGGCAGCGAGTGCAATTCTTCCTGGAAGCATGAGCCATAGGAAGCCTAAGGAACAGCCTGTTCTCCTCCACTGTTGTGTTATATAAATAATGGGCTCCTGAGACCTCTGCCATCTCTGCAGTGAGAGGACCAGCTGACTGACACGCAGCCAAAGCAATAACTGGAAGGTACGGGGGCAGAAGAGGACCCTGCTGTTTTGGAGGGGATGGCAAATGCCATCGTTATCCTGATGCTGTCAGACAAGATCTTTTTTTTTCTTTTTTTTTTTTTTTTTTTTGTCGTGGCCTCATCAAATAATAGGCATGTGTTAATTTATTTGGCAGTTAACAAGGTAAATTCTCTCATAGTCTTTCACATTTTCTTCTGGACACTTGGAGATTAAAAATGTAAGAATGAAGAAGGAAAACAACCAGATCTCAATAGCTGCCCTCTGTCAATCCTTGCTGCTTTTCCACATCATCTGTGTGGCAAGGGTAGAAAGCAAAACACAGGGAAGTACTGAAATCTGCCCTGGGTTTTATTTCTTTTTTTTTTTTTTTTTTTTTGAGGGAGAAGTTGCTAGTCATTGAAGGCATAAATGGGTCATGTAGCTGCTGCATCTTAAAAATAAAATT
Organism: Gallinago undulata; assembly: GCA_026546715.1. Lineage (NCBI taxonomy): Eukaryota > Metazoa > Chordata > Aves > Charadriiformes > Scolopacidae > Gallinago > Gallinago undulata. Next base: position 518,330 of record JAOTQQ010000023.1, read on the forward strand.
GTTGGCAGGCTTCCCTGCCTGCAACATAGTGCGCAGAATTTCAATGAAAATCACCCAAATATACAGAGCTCTTAGGCAGCTCAGAATGCTGCAATATAAAATGCTGCAGCATACATTTCTAGGCAACTTCCGTGCCATTTGATTTGCTTGTTCATAAATCTTTTCTCAATCAACATACTATTATTTTTTTTTCAGATGAATATCTAGATTCTGAGTTGACCAGCATTAATAATACTTTATTTCCTCTTCCATAACCATGCAGGAGATGACTGTTACTTTTAAAATATAAAATACATTCTTCTGAAAACAGACAATTTAAAAAGCAAAAAATAAATCTAAACCCTGTGGTTTTTAAAGGAGTGGATAAAATAGGAGTTTATTGTAACAATTTGTTTTAACAGATATGAAGACTTTGTCTTGCTCACGCTGTTGAGCATTTTCTTTTCCCTTAGATTTTTTTTTTCGTTTTTTGAGTTTCACACATGCCAAAACTATCACAGATGTGAGATGGCAATATAGGATTATTGGATTATTACCGTTTAACCAGCCTCCTGGCTGGTTTACAACTGCCGTGTTGATGCTGGCATTGTTCCCATGCTAGTTAGCCATTAGTTCGTTTCTACCGCATTACCCTTCTATTGTAGTACTGTGCCAGGTAATGTATATAAACATACTGCACAGTATGTGAGATGAAGTCTAAATCATCATCTGGGATGGGATGAAACCTCTAGAGCCTCCCTTTGATTTTCCACTGATTGGCATTCCCACTGGCATAAAATGCAGACTGAACAAAGCAAGCATCAAGTCTTTCTATTTCGCTATTCCTCTTATTTTGGCTGTTCTTCATCCACAACTGATCTTAGCTAAACAATTAGCATTAGTAGTAAATTGTGTTATGTGAAGGAAGAGAAGAATGATGTGTACATATGGAGCGCTGGCAGTGGAGTCTCATCTGCGTATCTCATCGAGTGGCTGAATCTAAGTGCTGAGAGAGCAGGAAGAGATTTGATTCTGGTGTGATCAGTAAGTGAATTTCCTAGTGGAGAGCGTGCATCCTTTTTCACAGGAAGGAATGTCTCTCCAGAAGGGCTAGAACCATTTCAGTGTAGTCCCATGGAACCCTGCTGCTTATGTCTGGCAAACATGCAGCAGGTTCTCAATTTTCTTGCTGCTGGATGGTGGAGTAGCATCACAGAAGATGAAGCTGGGTGTCTATCTTCTCTCCTTTGACAACACATCATGCACAAGTATCATTACTGTATTTTCAGTTCTGTGTCTGAGCCTTAGACAGTGGCAGACCTAAAGTCTAAGCTTTAGAGGAACTGGTGGTTGTGGTTTGGCAAGATACTTAATGATGTTGCTTAGGGATGGAAATCTTGGTAGTGGTCAGCAACTGGGGAGCTGCCTGTGACTGATCTGTCTAGAAAAACTGTCAGTGGAAGGGAAGGGCTCTTCTCTGCATGAACAGTTAAATGATGTAATTTTACCTTTGCTTACTGTACAGAGTATCTAGCTGCCTTTGCTGTTTTTTCAAGTCACTGCAGACAAATTATTCCTTATGGATTTTTACATCAGTTAGCACTTGCTCGTGTGAAGTTTGCCTGTGGTAAGCAGTGTCTGATATTGCTGGACTGGGGTTCATATTCTCCAAACATTAACATTTCCATGTGTAATATCTAAAGGGGATGTTGACCACATTTCAATCTAAATTAATCTCACTTATGTTTGTTTTGAAAACATTAGTTGTCTTGTTCTTCCTTCTTCCTGCAGGTTAATTTTCCCATGTTTATCCTTACTGGCTGATGAATGTCTGTGCTGTTTGTTTAATTGGCAGTTGGGTTCATTTAAGTTGATAGAAGACCTAGCTCTGAAGGGGAGCATGTTATCAAAATGCATAGACTAATCTTATTATATGAAAGCACTTTTGTTTAAATGGAAAATTATTAGACTGTATCTTCAGTATCTCTTTGAGAGTGGTTGCTGTTCCTGGAGGCTCATATGGTGTTTCCTGAGTCATGCAAGTGTGAACAGAGAGGCAAAGGAACATGGTTTCCTTTAACTGTCAAGGGTGAACTCTGTCTTGCTTCCTATGCTGAAATCGCTCCATTGGTTTGTTTTCAAATATCCTTAGAATAAGCAATACGATACAGTGCATGTTGGGAAGTATACGAAATCGTTTGGTGGTTTTGGTTTGTTTTTTTTTTTTTAACTTTTTTATCCTCCCCCTAACAGAACCCACTCTGTTTTATTGCTAGCTGTGCCTGCAGCTGAAGTCATGCGGTAGTACATCTGCTTTACACCAACAGGACCTTTTTACATAATTCATCATGTGCAGCCACAGTGTCAGATGCTAATCCGGGCTAATCCAGCACTTCATTGAAGAGCTGCATTAACAAATCTTGCTTCAGCATTTTCAGCTCAGCCCTTAATGGCTCGCTGGTCGACTGGACGGCATGTGGTGCAGGGAGCTTGGAGGAGGTCAAGCCAGGGTGTGCAGAGCCACCGCTCTCCATTCATCCCTGACGACTGCAGCCCTGCAGGGCACGGCTGTGGCAGCAAGCCATGGGGTGTGCTGCTGGATTTGCTCCTCAGCCCTCTGTCTGCAGTGGTCACAGCGACACAAGTAGACATGGTTCCTGGAAGAGCCAACCCTGAAAGCAAAGAGCTGATGGGCCAAGACAGGCAGAACCCTAGTCTGTGTCAGTGACTTCTGAAACAAATCCTGACGAGCATATCTCTTAGGGAGTGCAGATTGTGGTGGCTGTGTGTCCTTGCACCCCTACATGGCCAAATCCAATGTCTATGCAGGGATCCTATTTGTTTCCCTGAGGATGAGTGGGGGGGGTGTCACAGTAATTTCTGCAAATTCAGAGAGTATGGTTTGGGGTGTGTGTGAAGCTTGAGGAGATTTTTGTTTGCTTTTTGTTTTGTTGGATTTTTTAAATATTTTTTTATACCTATGCTGTCAGGAGATGCCTCCTGCCATTTGGGGAAAAGGAGCTATTCTGAGTGGCAGTGAACACCTGAACATATGCTCCTCTAGTAGAGCCAGCAAGAGCCAAGAACTCAGGCTGTACTCCCACAGGAACTGCTGAATTTCAGACTGCTGCTTCAGAGCCCCTTCTTACACTACTATGTGTCTTAGCACCTCTTTGCTGAAAATGACAGACTTGAAGCTGTTTTCTTTTTTAAATTTACCCTTGAGTTGCTATTCCTGACACTTTTTTTTTTATATACTTATGTATTTATATAGCCCCACTTTCCTGGCATAGGCTATACACATCTTGACCCTGCCTGAAAAGAAAAATGGAGCTTATTTAATTCTAATTTCTCTTTTTTTTTCCCTTTTTTTTGGGGAGGGGTTGGGGGCGGGGTGGGAGGCAAATATAAACGTTTAGGTCTGATTTTTGTCCTGAAGCTGCTCTGAGAGAGATGATGGGACAATCTTATGTGTCAAGAGAGCACACTCTGGCATAAAGCCATGCCATGGGCATGGATGTGCAGAGGCCATCACTACCCTACACTATCTGCTGTCATGAGCAGAAGCAATCACTACCCTACACTATCTGCTGTCGTGAGCAGCCCCAGGTCACATTTGGTACATTTTTAAATAGCTTTTGGCTAAGAGACATAGGGATCTCCCAAAGGTGTCCCCTGTCTGGGCACCTAAGTCCCTTGGAGCGAAATTAGATGGAATATCCTTAAGTGTTTCTTAGTGTTGCTGTTAGCTATCCTTAGTATGGTTGTGAAATCCTGTAGTGTGTGGAGGTCAACATCAGAAGCCCATTGACAGCCAGAGTATTTGTGCTCTGCTCATACCAACACGCTGATTTTAGTGGGGCTGCTTGAGACTGGGGGGGGGATGTTCTGTCCTCTCTGAAGTATTTGTTCAAAAAAACAGCAACAACAAACAACCCAAACCACAAGCCGTGGAAGCATGACTTCATCTTCTTGGTTTTCTCCATGCTGTGCTGGGCAGAAGAGCAGCTAAGGCATTTGCAGATGCAAAACTATACTTCTGGGACTTCTCCCTGTGGGAAACCATTGCTACACAGAGGAATGATTTAAACAGCTGTAGTTTGTCTTGACAGCTTATTTTCTTTGCTCTGAGCTACAAAATAACCTCTTTGCCATAGTTACTCTCAGCTGTGAAAATCAGATGCTGCAGTACGTGCCTTTGCAGGTGTTGGGTGTTTCTTGAAAGAGACAGAGATAGTTGAAAAATGGAGGGGCACTTTGAAAAAAAAATTATTCCCTGCCAAAAATCTGAATTTCAAAGAAAAAAGTGTAGCTCACCTGGCAGCCAAGATAAAATTTACAGGGGGTGGAAAAACCAAAACCACAGCAGTGTGGATCCAGAAATGCTGCTGTTTCTTTCCATGGAAGTTGCTGTCCAAGTCTTTTGAGCACTTTCTGGTTTGGGGGCTTGTTTCTGGAGTTTTGGGGTGTTTTATTAGTTGTGCGGGTTTTTTTTATTCCTCACACCACCACGCTCCCATCCCTACCACCCACCAGGGATAATCTTCCTTGTCCCACAGTACTTCCTATTACTTATGACTGTACCACTACTACTTTATCTGTCAGCACAGAAATTCAACTCATTCAAAAGACCAAGATCCAGTGGTGGTACTTTCAAGTTTTGAAATCACTGGACTTTGTTTAAGGCTTGCCTAAACAAAGTGTTGAGTTTTGCTTTTTGCTCTTTTTTTTTATTTTAAAGTAACAATGAAAATTCTTCATGAGGAAACACTTTTTACAAGAAAAAAAAAACGCTCAAAAGACTTCATTTCCTTAGTGTAAAAATAGATTTAATGTGTCTGGTCATTCAAGTAAATAGAAAGAGTTTTTATAGAAAGTACCACCCATAGAGAGGAAAAAAATGTCTTCAAGGATATTCTGTAAGAGGTGGGACAAAACCAAATATAATAAATAACAAAGGCTTGAGGGTTTTGTGTTGTCTCTTAAGCGTTCCATTCAGACTGAAGTTCTGCCAGCCACTCCTCAGTGAAAGGACCAACAAGGTTTGTTCAGAGAGCTGTCCCTTCCTCAGCTTGCTTTCTGCCCTTTTTTTTTTTTTTCCTCAATTATTAATATTTGCTATGTTTGTGTGACTCACTGGCAGCAAGTCAGTGTCCTTGTGTATAATAAAACCATTTGCTTGTACATCTCTGTCATATTTAATTCTTGTAACTTCCTTGATACGTTGATTTTGGGTGCTTTGTGAATCACTAACTTCATAAAAAGCTGATTATATCAGTGCTGTATGACACACAAAGTGGATTTTTAGTCCTAGAGAGTTTTCACAGGATAGTGACAGTTGTTCAGAGTATTTGAGTTTGAAGACATGCCTATATTACAGAGCTGGTATGGATCTGCACCTTCCTTGATTTTCAGATTAATTTTACAGCTGCCTGTGTCCCTTCGTTGACTGGTCATATGTCCTAGTTAGTTTCCCTTTAAGTAAAATAAGATTGAGGAATTCAATTTCAGACTTAATATTGAAACTAACTAGTTCGTGGCTCAGATTTGAATATTTAGTTACCAGTCACTGTCATAAGACTCGGGAAATAAAGGAGAAAAAATGTTCTGCTTAGCACTCTGTCACAATTTTATAAAAATCATAAAATCTCAGTGCTGTCATCCTCATATTGCATTTTCTCTACATTCAGAAGATTTTCTGTATTTTGAAAGATTTGCAGAAATAATGTTGAAACCATGTTAAAGTGTTTTGTACCTCTCATGGTATTTGGACCTTCAGGAATTTGTCTTGGGCAGGACTTACCAAACTGAGCAGTTTCCAGCAGTACTGAGCAGCGGCTGGCAAGAGGTAAAGTACAGCCTAAAGATTTGTGGTGGCTGCAATTCCATTCATTTCTTGGGTTTTCCTTAGTATTTGGTTGGACTGGAACTCTAAAGAACTAGTAATGTGCTTAGTTGTTTTGGACAGTTAAGTAAGGGGTGAAAATCAAAACTGGTACATAGCAATGATACTTTTTACATATGTTACTCCTTTAATAATGAGCTGCCATTTTTGCATTTAAAACTCTGCAGAAACATGGTCTCTGTGTTGGATATTTATTAGTGTAGGTTGACTCACATCATTGCAGAATCTCTAGATAGCCATGAATAAAAGAACTGCGTTCACTCTGACTTCTGCACTGTCAACACGTTTGCCAGCTGGGCTCAGCTAAAATGAGTAAGATGAACCTATGTCAGTAGAGATGACTGAAAGAAAAGAAGGTAGACCTGTGCCAGTTCAGTTTCTGCTTCCAACATATGAATATTAAACTGCCTACATACAGTTCCTTTTCTGTAGACAAGACACCTTCGCCTGTCTTGTCTGCTTAGCTTGTAAGCCTGTTGGGGCAGCGGCAGCCTGTCTGTGCCTGTGCTAAAGGGACGGTGACCTCAGGAAGAGCCTTGAGGTGCCGCTGTGACAGAAGCACTGGTGGTGCAAGGATTTGATGGGCAGGGAGAACATCTGGCTGGCACCTCATGTTTAACAAGTCAGACCCTTTCCTGCAATACACTGCTACTGACTTCTGTTGAAGTAAGGTTATTTAGTTCTCTTGATTGGCTTTAAACAGGGAATGATATGCAAATATTTTGAATAAGCTACTGAAGGACATTAGTAGCATGTTCTCCTGCCTCCAGACTGCTTTTCTTAGTTTTACTTTTACTATTGAGCTTAGCCAAAGCTATTTGAGTGTAATGTCATAATACACTAATATGCAATCTAAAGGTTTCCAACTTAGTATCAACTGAGCCCCTGATTTTGCTCAAGTTCTTTGCTTACTCAAGCAACTGTCCATGTGTGCAGTGGTTTCTACTATCAAGTCCTTACTGTCCGTTTGCTTTCTGTGACTTTAAATCAGGTCCCTATGGAGCAGAACATTATTGCAGAGCTTTGGCTTGTGTTACCGCTGAGTCCTCACATCCACTGCAACAGCTCTGCTTTGCGGTGTGTGTTTTATTGTGGCCATTTTCAGCTTGAATTTCTTGTCCTCTGCACCCTCCCCTGGTCTCAGGCCTTTCTCTTTCTTCAGCTTTCTGACCTGCCAGTGCTTCTGGTGTGTGCTTAGGGTTTTTAAAATCTAATTATAATTTAGTCTGAGGGTGAATAGGCTTTCTCTCTTCTTCACCTCCAGGCCCAGCAAGAGTCAATGAATATGGGTTGATTTCTGAGGGTAAGGCTGTAAGGATAGCCCAAAAGAAGCAGCAGTTCATTAAATTCTATGTTTCTGGTTAGTTTCCCCTCATTCTAATTTAAATCAAGAAAGAGAAATGAGCAGTGGACACTGAAAATAAATTTTAAGATAAAGGCTTACGGGTGAATGTCAGAATTATAGCTGCTGTTTCTTCAAAATTAACTTTTCAACATGTGTTTTCATGGAGTTTATAAAGTGACTGTAGAGCCACCTAGGCTTTTAGGGGTTCTTCAGAGCATGAAAAGTAGTTAACAATATTGTAAACAGCTGGATTTATTATTGTTGATATAGTTATGTCTGGGAATACTGTACAGTAAAGTCAAAATAGGTATGTTTTTTTAAAAGATATTTTGCTCATGTTTGCATACTGTTGGTTTTGATATGCAAGAATACCCTTAATGCAGTGGGATTTATACGTATTCATGCTTTGGAGGTTTAATCAACCCTCCACGAATGTGGGAAAGAATCATTTTGTTCCTTTTAATGAAATTTTGATCAGAATTTAGATGGAAAACCTACTGTGCCTGTATTTAAGTTAACTTAGCAAATTAACGTAGGGCTACTTATAGAGAAGTTTACTAAACCATTTCCAATATAGTATTTCATTTTAACTTTCTCATGCCAGCTTAAGCTGGACTTTGGATGAAATAACCTAGTGCTAGGTATCTATTCCAGGTGAGGTGGGGGAAATCTACTTCCTCTACCTGCTTTTTAAAAGCACATGTTTTGAAAGTTTCAGTGGAAAAAAATCACAAAACCAAAATCTTGATTGTTTTAATGAATGGAATTTGGGGCAGAAGGAAGGAGAGTTATTTTGCGTGTCTTACAAAAGATCTTCCAGCTGTCTTGAAGCGCTGCTATCCACTAGTGCTGTGGGCCAGAGACACTGTGGACCACGCTGGAGGGTCTCTCAATTATTGCCTTCCTGTGAAATGCCTACCTGGTGCTTGCCTGTCTGGCTTCAGCTGTCCAAGCATCTTTGTTTGCAACCTCCTACAGAGACTTTTTAAATCCTTTTCAATAGACTATCCAAAAAAATCCCTTAGCAACATGCATGCTGCCTTCTGGGACTGTCAGGGCTGAGCAAGACTTTTGCAGGTGTCCCTATGGGTGACATTGTCATGGTGCTCGGCTGGGGATTGGAAAGCAGGAGGCTGTTTCCTCAGTGCTTCTTCTGCTGAAGTCATAGAGGAGGGAGAGAGCCTGACTGAAAGCCCAGGGTGAAAAACATGCAGATAGAAGGATGTGAAGTGAGTGAAATGATGGAGAGGACTGAAGGCGGGCTAATTCAGTGCGAGAAAAGCATGAAGACAACAAGCAATTGGGTAGTTACTGGGGGATGTGGGAGGGAGAGGAGAGAGCTGAGAGAAGCCAGGGGAGCAGGGGACAGAGGCACAGGGTGCACTGGAGTAGGAGTCAGTGCTCCGGCAGCTGAGGAAAAAAGGCAGTTCAAAGCTGGGACTCTCCAATGAAAGATCCCCACAGCACCGTTTTTAACCAAGGCAGTAACCAAACCCCAAGACCCTGGTTGATACTCTTCAGTTTCAGCAAGCAGCTGTGAAGCCTACCAGGCAAATGAGCACACCCTCCATCTGTTACCTGTTGCTTCACCAAATTGCTTACCTCATTCAATGTAGTTTTGCCACAGTGATGTTGGAATAGGCCCTGAATGTGTGGCAATCAGCATGGTCTCATATAATAATTTCTTTTTTTTGGTTGTTTTTTGTGTTGTTTTGGAGTTTATTACAAAATAACGTTCAAAACTAAACGCATTAAAACTGCTTGGTATTTTACAACATAAACATAATCATTTTGAATACTGTTACAGAGGGGATCCAACAGTATTTGACAAGTGCTTCGCAAGGTAAATCAGCCGGAACATGACCCCTTCACTCCTTCAGCCCAACACCCTAACTTCTCAGCAGGGTTTATCTCCTGTGTCTACATTTCTTGTAGCTATTGCAGGTTTAAAAATACTCTGTTTGTGTTCTGCTATCTTCCAAACAAACTGTCCCCATCTCTCTTTAGAAAGGCAATAAAATGGCTCAGAAGACAGCAGTCGCATCCTGCACACCTACGCCCACAGACATAACCAGCAGCAGTGCATATACTTAAGCTGTCTCTGACACACATAATTTTCCTTATTACTAAGTACTCATCTCTCCCCTTTTCAGTGTCTTTAAAATAAAAGATTTATATGTGCATATGTAAACACAGTAGAAGAAAGAGGGAGGAAAAAAGTGCAGGAGTTGATGTGTCTGCCTCTAGGTCCCTTAAACAAAAGTCTTGAGCCATCTCTCCAGATTCAAGTTCAAACCCAAAGCCTGCAGAGACTTTAATAGAATTGTTATGGTTTGAAGAGATGTTTTAGATCATTGGGTCCTAACCATTAACCTAGCACTGCCAAGTTACCACTAAACCATGTCCCTCAGCACTACATCTACCTGTCTTTTAAATACGTCCAGGGATGGTGATTCTACCACTTCCCTGGGCAGCCTGTTCCAATGCTTAATAATTCTTTCAGTGAAGTAGTTTTTCCTAATATCCACCCTAAACTTCCCTGGTGCAACTTGAGGCCTTGTTCCCTCCTTGCCTGTTACTAGCTAGAAGAGACTGACCCCCACCTGTATTATGGCCTCATTTCAGTTATTTGTTGAGAGCGCTAGGGTCTCCCCTCAGCCTCCTTTTCTCCAGGCTGAACAACCCCAGCTCCCTCAGATGTTCCTCATAAGACTTCTTTTCCAGACCCCTCACCAGCTTCATTGCCCTCCTCTGGACTCACTCCAACACCTCAATGTCTTTCTTCACAGAATCACAGAATGGTTAGAGTTGGAAGGCACCTTAGAGATCATCGAGTTCCAACCCCCCTGCCATGGGCAGGGATGCCTCCACTAGAGCAGGTTGCTCAAAGCCCCATCCAGCCTGGCCTTAAACACTTCCAGGGATGGGGCATCCACAACTTCCCTGGGCAACCTGTTCCAGTGCTTCACCACCCTCACAGTAAAGAAGGTAGTGAGGGGCCCAAAACTGGAGGAGTTCTTGAGGAGGGGCCTCACCAGTGCCCAGTACAGGGGGACAATCGCATCCCTAGTCCTTCTGGGCCTCTAGTGTTTCTGACACAAACCAGGATGCTGTTGGCCTTCTTGGCCACCTGGGCACACTGTTGGCTCATGCTCAGCCGACAGTCGACCAACACCCTCAGGTCCTTTCCCACCAGGCAGCTTTCCAGTTACTACTGTGGCACACAAAATTATTTTGAGAATAATTGTCATCTATGTTTCTGGAGAATTTAAAGCGTATCTGTAGTAACTGTGTCATATGTTACAGACATCTCTCTAAGGGAATGCTTTACGGTTTGCCATGCACACTCTGGTATACTTGGTTTTCTTCAGAAATGAAGGATACGTCATATTTAACCCTTGTAAGCTAATAAAATTTACATTTCTTAAAAAAAAACAAACCAACACCCACCATTTCTCACCACTTTTTAGAGTTATCATTTTCTGTTATACACAGGAATACCACCAAATCTTCAAGGTATATTAAATAATTATTTTTCTCTTCATACTTTTTTACCTCAAGTCTATCTGCTTTTGTGAGACGTGCTCCGTCAAAACCACAAGGTGCTGTGTATGATCCCGTGTTTCTTTTCTTGCATTTGTGTCAATCTGGAAAGCTGTAACAGTCTCTCTTGAGTTTAGAAGCTGTGTGTTTATGCTATGCTGGGAATCATCAACATCCTAAAAGTGTTAAGGTTTGCTTCAGATAAGCCACCTTGATTTTATTTAGCTTGTCTGGTTTTCTCTCTTAGTTTCTCACTGCTGGAATCAGGCAAGTTATTTAATAAAGGTGATTTTTTTTTTTTTTTTTGCATGAGATGTTACACTAATTAATTTTGTTCTGTTGACAAATATCCTTCTTGGGGTTTATTTTGATATTTCCATTTCCAACCTAGACTAGAAAAGGAGGATAATGCATGATATGAAAGAATTCATTTATTGTGAATTTCTAGAGCTCAGAGGAAATTTGTCTTTCAGTTGGACTTCAGTTTTAAAGGAAAATTTTAACTAATCCAGCTGGTAGTTCATTCAGCTTTGGCGTTTGAGGACATGAAAAAACCTTTTCCCTATGACCACCTCAAATCAACACCAACATGAGGATTTTGCTGTGTTGCACACAAACTGTTGGTGAAATTGCAATGAAAGTCTAGAAATAACTGGTATTTCATGAAGCTTTGTGTCTTCAGGCACTCTTTTTTTTTTTTTCTTTTTTTTTTTTTCTCTCAAACCTGGATTTCCAGATGGCACCAGTACAAAGACAAAAAAAATTAACAATTGGAAAATATAATGTGGTCAAAGGGAAAATTATTACTGGAAAAGAAGGCTTTGCCTACAGAAAAATCTAGGTGCTTTCTGTTTCCACAATCAGTGTGACCATTTTATCTTATGGGAGCTGTTACTCCAACTCCTTGCTCTGTCCCTTTCCTTCCTGGTGAGTCTTGCCCCTCAAGTGGGTAATTGCACTGTGCTTGTTCAGCCCCAGGGAAAGCTTGCAGCGCATTGTGGGAAGCAGGGGCTGACCAGAGGGGAAAAGGGGGCAAAAAAGGAAATGCCACATTTGAGGCAATGTTCTGTTTAAAACTTTTTTTTTTCCTGTTGAGCCAGCTGCTACATCAGGGATTTGGTGTGTGCAAAACTTAACAAACAGTGGATTGTTCTAATAACAAACTGCATGAGATCGAGCCTTTATTTGGATCATTTTGAGATTAATTAATTCTAGAAAAGTCAACTTTCAGAAACATCAGAGAAATGCAATATATTAAACTTATTTACTTAACTCATTTTCAGCCAGCTCCTAAGAGACCCTGCATACAGTGGAGGAGGATACAAAGACAAATACAATGAAACATTACAGTATTTTTCTTCTTTAAATTTTCAATTTGGAAAAAAGTTCCAATAGTTTGGGGTTTGATCTTTGTTCAAGACAAAAACAGTTGTCAAAACATAATTTTTGCATTTGCAGCAACAGCTTATATTTTTGATTAGCTATAATGACTTTTGGAAGTATGATCTCCTTCAGATAGGATGCGTCTTGTGTAACAGAGGGGAATAATATCTCCATTAATATCTTCATTTTTTTCTTACACCTTTTCTTGTATTTGTATGTTCCCAAACTGACACACTTTCCAGTAGGATTATTGCCCTCCTTTCAGTAGGCTTTGACATTGCAGAATGATAGCGCTGTCACAAATATTAGATTCCCTGAATGAACATGATTAAAAATGGTCAGCAGATTAAAAACATTTGCTTGAAGTTTGCTCTTTGGTTTGAAGTAGTGGGGGAAATATTTGCATAAATGAATTTTTAATAGCTACTAAAAATAAAAAGCTGCTAAAGAAAACATAGCTTGTCTACACTATCATGCGATTTTAATTACGCAAGCATTTATGTTCTCTGTATATTTTGACTTAGGGCCATGTGAGACACATGAGTGAACTGTCACTCATGCAGAGTTAATTATAATTTGTCCATATAGGGGAAAAAACCCTTGGGAAAATATGATAACACTTTTCATTGGCAGTAAACACTAGTTGTTGTTAGCCATTTGAGAAAACTATATTTAGCAGACTGTACAAATTCTGTAGTTCGAAGTGTTCCCTGAAAAGAGGTGTATTAACACGTGGCTAGATCCACTACAGAAATAGATTTTTATTGATTAAAGAACTGTATTGTTCTGTACCATAACATTTATCTCATTTTTTATTTTGTTTGTGCAAGAGAATATATTTTGACTCAATGTTTGGCCAGGTTACTTAAAATAATATTCAACTGGAATGTGCTGAGTGTAAAATGCTATTTTTAGAGTAGTTACTTTGATACGGTATTGCAGACAGAAATCTTTAGTTTTCCACAAGTAACACGGAACCAGCTTGTAAAGAATCTTTGGACTTTGCAATTCTCCTTTTCCCAGGTAAGTGGCAAATAACTAGTTGTCACTGACACGTAGAGCAACAAATGGATAAAGCAAGCGTGGATTCTGAGATCTATAGTTTTTAATAATTTTTAAACTACCTACAAAATGTCAATCACTTCACAAACTGACAGGAGACATAAGGAATTTCATATTACATGCTGTAAATGATATTTATCTCACAGTTTATCTAGAGTTCATTCATTTAGGTTTTTTTGTTTTTTTTTAATTAATTCAGCTACTAAACATCTCAGCGATTTGGTGTGCATAGCTCTAGGTAAGCAACAGAGAACTGTACCGATAACAAACCACATGGGGATAGCGACTAGTAAGAGAGAGAGCCTTATAAAAATTACATTTCTTTGCACCATTTCATATGGTAGTCGTTTCCTCCAAAAGATAGTCTTCAAAAGCAGCAGACAAACCCAATATATTACACTTATTTCTTTTTGTCTTTGACATATTTTCAGCCAAGCTTTTATTTTGCTGGCAATGGCTAAATGGTGAGTGCCAAATCCCTCTTTTTTCATAATTAAAAAAAATGATCATGATTAATAACTATATATATATCAACAAGAAAAAAGTGGCACGACTGCAAACTTGCTGGTATAACATAGTCCCAAAAGAGTCCGAATACTGAGCATGCTTTTGTTGTCATTGTTGGTGTGCTACTGCCATGGGAAAAGTCTTGTTTAAGTAGGAGTCTAAAAGTCTATTTATTCCTCATGCATAAATGCATAAATCACATCACTTTTTAGTGCAATGCTTGTTATAGTAATATAATTCCACATTGTCTAATCATGAAATCATAACAACAGATAATGGCAATGAAGAACTGAAGACAGCAGGTTTAAGTGCTTAAACATCATGATACCCAAAGACAGGAGCATGGCAGTAGCTCTGTGGAATGTCACAGTTTTACAAGAACAATACTGTATATTTAAAGGTTAACAGCACGTTTAGCATTCCAACAGTGTTGTCATTCAGCAAACATCATTTAAAAAAAAAATGAGAAGGAAAAAAGGAAAGGAACCCAAAACAGAAACAAGGAAAGGAAAAACCCCCCAAAACATCATAGTGAGCTATAGCCATCAAATCAGCACTATGTACAACCTTTGGAAAGAAATATATCTAGAAAAAAATAATTACAAGTATCATTTTTGGAAAGCTGACAAACTACACAGGACAACATTTACAATGGGGCTGATATGTGCATGTGTGCAAACCTAGTAGGTAAATACCATGATAAAAGCATGAAGGTACTGCCCTGATGGACAGTGGTAAAAGGAAATGCACTTCACTGCATTTAACCACTGCCCAGCATCTTTGTTGCACGCTGGTTGGCTTCATCAATCCTGGTTTTGTTGGAATCGGCCTAGGGAAACACAAAGGAAAGAAGCAGATGAATACAGGGTGGAAAGAAAACATCTACCATGCTTAGTGGACACTTCTCGAGTTTTGGCTAGGTGAGGAAAATAAAGAAGCAGAGAGCGGTTTTTATAGTGCTACTAGGGACCCAAAGAAAATTACAGATTTGCTGGTTTCGTGATGCTTCAGGTAGCCTTTGAGTAGAGCTTTTATGTTTGTATTCAGCTCCACTGAACTCTTGTGAATGCTGTGCCAGATCTGTAGCTGGTGCTACGGACAGTGCTAGCAGTATGTATGGTAATAGATGACAGGATGAGAACTGACAATGGGCATGTGAGTTTGACTGGTGAAAAGCTTCAGTGCGCTCTACGATTCAATGGACCTGGACTCTGTTCTAATTTAGATCACTAGGCATGCAGTCAAAACTAAAATTTTGGTCAGTGTAGAGAATCACTGGAGCAGGGAAGCTAGATCATCTGTACCCTGGTGAAGATAAATTTCTTTGAAAATACACCAGTCTGGATCTCTTTGCTCTACATGTGAAAGGAGGAGAATAGGTAGGAGTGATGCCATTATTCCTTTCTCTCAAAAAAGTTCACCAGCGTATTCACAGGGGAGAGTAACCTCTCTCATTGAGCAGCAGCATAAACAAGAATAAAGAAAAGGCAGGGATTCTACTGTTATTTGAAGCAATCAAGCTGGAATTTAGTCCAGTGTAGGCTGAACTGTTAACTTCACTGTCTTCCATGGGGTAACACTTGCCATGATTATAAAATGCTGTTAATAAAATGGCACCACTTGGAAGTTTTAGGAGTTCTCTTTGAGTGCAAACAGACTTTGACCACAGCTTTCTGTAGCTCTGCGGAAGTTAGTTTTGGAGACTTAACAACATTGTTTTAGCTGACAAAAACTGGCAAAGCTCCATTCAAGCCCATGATGCTGTGCCGACTTATGCTAGCAGTGGGACTAGGTGGAAAATGTTTTCACTTTTTAAACTCAACCTGTGGGAAAGGTGAAAACTGTGTTACTGCTTTAAAAGCATGAATTAAAATAGAAAACTCTCTTCTGTGGTTTGGTAGCTGCATTTTGTTAGCTTTGATGATTGTTCCCACATCTCTGGGGTGTATCCAAATCGTACAGATTTATTTTAAATCTCCAATTTGCAAAGACAGAATGGTGAAGCAACTTTCCCACATACATTTAAAAATCCTTTAAAAATTGTTATAGTGATGTGTAGTAAATCACTCTTAAATATCTTGGGCTTTTTTCCATAATTGTTTTGGCAAATGCTATGTAGATGTGTATTTTTAGTACAGTAGCATGTGCCAGATCCTCAATAAGCATAAATCAGCATAACTATTCATTATAAACCACACTTCTTTGTCTTAGCCATCAGTCTGACCTTGTCTACCATAGTACAGCTTTGTGTGCTTTTTGCCAAAAGACTACTTAAAAAATAAGTTAATGGGTTTGGAAGCAGTTATGTTTGTCATGAACTACATTAATATTGATTAAGCATAATGTTCCTAAACAGGAATACTAAGGTCTAACTCTGGTGGATGATGTTGCATCGAAGTCAGTTGAGAGTCTTTGTACAGACCTTCCCACCTAGGTAGAGACAGAATGCTTTGAGCCCTTCCTACTGTCCTCCCAGCCATCTATTCACGGCTCATATTAGAGCCAGGGTTTTCTGGTGATGATGTCTAGGCCGTTTGACATACTCATCACATCATCATTTTAGTTTTTGTCTCTCTCTCTCTGATCTGAGGGAAGGATAAAGCTTTTTATTCACTGCTATCCTGATTACCGTGGCTAGATCAGATTACATCTCTGCATTATGAGATTGCTCTGGTTTGGATGCGTGTATCCAGTTTACCGTAAATGCTTTAGGAGCATCTGAGCTAGCTTTGCAGTGCACCCCAGCTTTTGCAAAGCCTGCCAGCCAAGGGTCTTTCTAGCGATCGTAATTGATCAAGAGCACCTTGCTCCAGCTGGTCAGGAAAAGAAAACCACTCCAGTGTTGCTGTATGCCCACCGCCAGCCTAGGGATGATGGTCTATTGCTGGTTTCTTTGCAAAATTAGATATGTATGGATTTGTGGTTTCAGTATTATCTGGCCCACTGTTGTTTCCGTCTTTTATAGGGGTTTTCCTAATTTACTGTATTTCCTTTTCTAGTATCTCATTACGGCATGTCCTTACTCTGAGAAATATGGCAGATTTTCACTAAGGCTGAAGACTGCCTTGTTTTTGTGCTGCTTTCATGACAACTCCTCTGTGTCCATCTTTCAGAAGTGTGTCACTTCTTTAGGCAAGTGTTCTGTCTGATGAGGCCTGCCTGTGAGGTTGGATTTAATGAATCCCATTAGCTTGCACTGTTGCTTTTCTGTTGCTATATGAAATGTCTAACTCTGTAAAGAGAACACATAGACGTGGAAGGCCAGACCTCAATTAGCCAACTGCTCTCAGCATGCACTGCCTAGAGATTTGGCCCCTGTGTTTCATGTGAACAAAGGGCCTGGTCAATGTTTTCAAAGTCCAGGTGTTTGCAAGCCTGAACTGACAGGAGAACAGTGACTTGCTAGGCCTGCTGCAGTTTGTGATAGTATCCTGTGGGCACAGATAGGATGCAGTTGGTTTTCATCCACAGGGCATGCCTCCTGCCACTATGTTATGCCATGAATAGGGTAGCTGGCAATATGTAGCAGTGCATGTCCTTATACTTGCTCTGAGAAAATGACGTGTGTCCTAGAGTTCTTATTTAAAGGTAGTTATGATGTAGGCTGTATAATTTTCCAGTCCCATCTTGCAGTGATGATAGATGTGCTGCTTTTAGTGCTTTTCATATGAATAACCACACTAAGTCCCTGCATGCTATGCTCCTATTTTTCCCAGAAATATGAATGCTGCAGAATGACATTGCAGTAATACTGGGCATTTTCCAATACAGTCAAACTAACAGAAGCAGCTTTATAAACCAAAACTTTTGACTGACGTAAAGCCATGTCATGTGTTATGTGACTGTCTCTCTGTCAGAGACGAGCTTCCCACCTGTAAGACAATGTATACTTCACCTAGTTCTCTCTGTAATCAAACTCCAATAAGGAAAGATGAGTGAATCCCTCAGTGCAGTATTTTCTGTAAGTGTTTCACACTGAGGTAGTTAATTGACGTGAAAAACAGGCAAGGGTATCCTGCTCGTGAGAAGGCTTGCACGTGTAAAAAGGCTCAAGAGTACAAACTCTACCACTTAAGGTCAGCATTAACTCTAAGCAGCGCATGTAAGTCCTTGGGTTAGATCCTCAGGTACTGTAAATCTCAGCTGAAGTCAAGTGTTGTATTGATTTTACACCAGATGAAAATCTAGCCTCTTATGTCACTTCAGCATGGCTGTGCCTGTGCCTGGAGCTCTGCCAGCACGAATGCAGATGGCTTGCAGATCTTGGGATCTGAGGATGGCAGTGAGTTCCCAGCTGGGTTTGGAGGGTGCTGCTATCTGCTTCAGAAATCTGCAATGCAGGTCTGGCACTGGAATGGTGCTCTCTGCCTTTTTAGATGGTGATTTTGCAATAGCAATGCTGAGTCTCAGTTATTTACATACATATACACACATCCCGAGAGAGCTGGTAGATTTCTGTCCTAATGGGGTTAAAAGCAGGCAGCACCACAAGACTGGCTACATTCTTACCATATGGCAAAGTCTTGCTTAATAAATCCCTATCTTCTTTTGGGGACTGGTCCTGCAAACAGGTGGCCCAATTCTCAATTGCTCATGGGATTTCCAAAGGAAGGAATTTCCAGGAAAGCTTAAAACTTGCCAGGAAGTGCCACGGCATTCAGACCCAAGCTCTGCAGTTCTGCACTGCTCAGGGCATTTCTCCTTTCCCAAATCTGTTGCAAAAGGAGCCTTGATTTGGGCTAAGGGGTCCCCTCACCAGCTGTTGTCTTGCAAATCCTGCAGTGAGTATTTAGCCCGACCTGCACTGAAGGTTACTGAAGATTCGCAGCAGCAAGCTCTGCTGTGGCACAATGATTTGGAGGAAGAAGAGAGAGGAGCTCTAGCAGCTATTTCTGTCCCTTGTCCTCTAAGCTGAAGAAAAACTGCAACATGCACAGCCTATGCTTGCAGAAAGGAAAACACAGCCCCTTTTCAGGTCCTCTTAGAAATGTCAGCACTCAAGCTCTCACCTTCTCCATGATCCTGTCAATCTGGCGATTCTGTGTGTCAATCTCGTTGCCCATGTCCAGGGCCATGTGACGTAAGTTGCCAATAATGCCACTGACCTGCTCAAGATTCTCATCCATTTCATTTTCCCGGGCATCGTTTGTTACCCTAGGAGGGAAAAAAACAATTATTTGAAGCAGAGACAGAGGAGGTTCCCACTGAAACTCTGATTCACCCGAAACCTCCCCTGCATCCTCCATCACTTGTCACCTGAGGAGCTTGCTGCTGTGCTCAGCCTTGAAGAAAACAGATTAGTAAGTAGCTACCCTGAAAACCTTTACATGCTTATTTTTTGGATGTTGGGATTGAGTGTCTTGGTTCATCACTGCTCCATTTGTGCTGCTTGTGCTCATTGCTCCTAGAAGTGCTGCTGTCTGAGCTTCTCCGTACCGTATACGGCACCTCTCCAGGTGGTTCTAGATGGGTGTGGATGGTACTTCTCAAACCAGGAATGAAATGGTGTTTCATTTGGACCTATGTGTGGTTAGAGTAAATGGGAAATGTGGAAATGATGCTATACCAGCTCCCGTCCTTGAACTACACATAGCTAATGGATACTATCCAGTCCTCCTACCCTTGGGACTAACTGAAATATTGGGGAAGCTTCAGCTGTGACCTAACATCCTATTTAATTAAATGTATTTCTGGCAAATGACAGAAGCAGCTTCTCTCAGATTTACTGACTTTACTAAAGATCCTTTTCCTCTCCTCTTAGCACCATTTTTTTCTTGGTTTTTAGAAGAAAAAACTCGCACTTGAGCCAAGGCTCAGTTCAACACTCCAGTGACTGGAGAGGCGCGTGATGACTGGTGCAGGGAAAAGCAAGGTCCATGGGTTCCACTCAGATAATCACTTCATTGAGCCTCTGGTGCAATTTGTGTTCATGTAGATGCCAAAAGGGTGCTACAGGCTATTTGCAGAACAATTATGGTGTAGCATAGTTCCTTCACTGCTATTCGGTTATCATGCCCCAGTCTTCATTTTGGTGGGGCTGCCATGCAGAAATAAAGAAAAAAAAAAAGTAAATGGCAGACCCAGCAAACTTAAATGGCAACTCCGTCCCACGCTCCAGATTGCATGGCAGCATTGTTTCTATCACACTGATTTCCCTTTATCACAGCAGCCAAAAAAATAAGTGGATAATAGTTTTTGGAAAGATAATTGCTTATTAATTCAGTGTCCTTTATCTTCAGAGATCAAAGCTTTGCCCACTGGTATGCCTTTATCCATTCAGCTGATAGCATTGTCATCTAAATACATGCTCTATAAGCACTGTAATCAGTATGTACTTATTGCTGGATCCCTATGTATTGCTGAAAGTTTGCAGCTTTGTTGCCATTAATGTAGCTGTGTGTTTCAAACTGGCTTTCATCTGAGTGCACAGAGAAGTTGCCACTAAAGCATCAGTGTTTCTCCATAGTTGTGGCTTTACGGCAGCTGAGGAATGGGGCATCATTCCCAATTCAGGAAGGTTTTCTGGATAGACAGAAGCAGGGAAGCGGTGTACCTCTAGTCAAAAATGTGCTCCAAGTTCTGTGCTTGGCTCGGTGCTTTGGCAGAGAGCCTGAGGCTCTTTTCTTTTTTTAAAGAAAGGAAGGAATGCTGGATCATTTGGTACATCTTCTGGCAAGGATGGATAATGAGCAGTATCTTGAGACATAATAATAAACTAGTATTTATCTGACACTTAATTTTTGAAGCATTTCACAACTGTTATTAATGAGACCCATAATAAGGCCCCCAGGAAAAGTACATTGTTCACACGAGGGAGCTGGAGTGCAGAGGATGGTGGTGACTGGCCCTGACAGTCTGCAACCTCACATTGCTGCTGTAAGTAAATAAATAGATATTATTTCTATTTTATTATTGCCTAAATCTGGGAAGTTTCAAGGAGAAAGGTTTAGGTTCACATTTTCAAGCATCTTCTGATTCTCAGGACTAATACCAGGAATGTAACTGTCTCTTGCACTAGCTCAGGCAAGCACCCACAGTGACAGGGGAAGTCAGTGGATGAAGCAGGTCTTTAGCCCCTGTCCACCTAAATCGAAGCATCCACAACTCAGTGGAAAACATTGGCTCAATCACATTACACAGCACCACTGAAGGAGTTAATGAGCATCACAGAACTCATGACCATATGGAAGAAATCTAAATATATCAGTGATGAGGAGAATAGAGAGAAAACAGTGGATAAAAAGGCTCACCTGCGGATAAAGCCACCACTGATGGCCATCTGCTCCCGTTCATCTACGACACGTGCAGGCTGGCTGGCTACAACACCGTCCTGATTATTGCCCCAGGCTTTTTTGTAAGCATCACTTGATTTAAGCCTATGCAAAAAAGATGATGAGTAACAAAGCATCAAGTGGACAAGGACAAATGTAAAACTCTTTACTTCTCCAAGCTAAAAGCTGAATCAAGCAAATGAGTTTTCAGATAGAGTCATTGATTGTATACCGATATATCATAAGCCTGAATAAAAGGAGGGGGGTTGTTTTTCTTTTTTTTTTTTTTTTTTACTTTACTGCCACAATAACTGTGATGGTCAGAAGTTTTGTTTCCAGTAGGGTGAATTGCAATTGTCAAGTCTACAACACTGCACACAGGTTTTTGGATGTTGATTTAGTTTCCAGAAAGATGGGAAAAAAAAAAAAAAGTAAGGAAAAAGGAGAAAAAAAAAACAAGAAGAGAAGAAATACAGATAAGTAGAAAACATTGTTTCATTTCAGTGACACGTAAGTTTTGACATCAAACACAGAGAACATACTGGCAGACAGACATAAAGAACAAAACTGCCAAGTATAGTGTGTACATCACATCACAGCAACACACCCTCTTAGAGAAAACCAGATTTGGCTAGATTTTAACATTTTATCAGGCTTTTTTTGATGTTTTTAACATGTATGTGGCATAATAGGCGTTTAAAGCCACTAACCTTGCCCAGGGTGATTTGGGGATGATTTTCTCATAAAATTCATAGTGTTCATTAGAATTTCAAATAATATATCGGTACTTGAAAATAGTAATCATACATCGACAGTTGATGTACAAACCTTTGTCCACAGAGACAAAAAGTAAAATAGGCAGAAGTGAAATGAGTGCAGAAGAAAAGAAAAGATACAAGCAATCTAGCATCAGAAAGGGAAATTCTTCTACATTTTCTTCATGCACCAGCTACAGGCATGAATAAGTAGTGAAGCATTCTCACTAAGCACAGTTGCCCCAATAGTTCATCATACTCTTAATGCATCAGCAGTAACAGGCTTCACAATAAGCAAGACACAGGCAAAAATGGATCATCACTTCCTTCAGAAGCTTTAAACCACAGGACTTCAAAATAGCCTAGCAACTTCTTATGTTTATTGTTTATGACAGTTACATCAGCTTTCAGAGAGCCATTTTTGACTGAGCTGCAGTGGATAGAAAATTAAAATCCAGGTGTACCTTCAGTGGCAGATTAGCATGTGCAGCTTATTTAGGGTTGCCGTCATTTGGGTCGTCAGGTGAGACTGAATACTTTTAACAGGAGAGTGTAAGTTTTGGGCGTCTGTAGGTATAAATTCTTGATTTTATTCTGGAAATGGAGCAGTTTCCAACAAAGCTGTTGGGAACTGCAAATCCCCATGGTTTCCCTGTTCCTCAGTCAGCTCCAATCAGTCACATAAACAGCCCTGTGGCTTGGATTTTGGGGGAGAAACTGAACGTGCTTCTGGTGAATTTGGGAAAGGACACAACAAACCCATCTCCGGTGTTCTCTCCATGATCCCTGAGGCAGCTCAGCATCTGTTGATCATGAAGATGTGTTGCATTCTCCAATATAGAATTAAAATATAAGTGAGAAGAGGATCTTTCCTACTCATATATTTTGTTGCTTATTTCCCATTAAAATTTGTGAAGACTTAAAAAGAAGATGGTTTATTTGTTCTTAGTTCTCTAAAATTATACATCGGCTTTGGCATTTCTAGAAATGAGTAAAAGGAATTCTCTTGCTGCACATACACTTTGAAGTATTTGTCTGTTCCTTAGAGCTGGGCAGCTTTGAGAGTGAGACAGTCTCTGTGTTTCAGGTGGGTGATTTTATATAGCCAGAGCTTGATCTCTGTTTTCTTGTGGATTTCCCATTAAAGTCATCAGATGGAGACTGGGTTTGCTCGCAGGCAATAGCTGTTGTCCTTTTGAATGCAGTCTAGTCAAAGTTTCATGCCATGGGCATTTTGGGTCTCCTAAGAGTGTGGGATCAAGCCATATATTTTGGTAAGGCTCACAAAACTGTATTTACAGGTAGGAGGGTATAATGATATGTGAAATGGTTCATCTTTTGAAATGTATACCGTTAATTTATCACCAGCCAGAAGAGCATTAGGGGATCATGGTGATACTGATGCCCAGAACTGTGTGGATTTCTCTCCCTCCTACACTCCCCTTCTCAGAATATCATCCTATTCATATCAATTGATTCCTGGCTTACTGATTCAAGGAACAGTCTCTAAAAGCATTGTTCATCCACACTGTGTTTTGAAACACATTGACTAATTAGCAATACTAGTTTACCAAATCAAAGGTCAGAATACTGCCTTAAAGCAGGGAAGAGACACCTTTAAAAATGAACGGCCTCCACACAGAAAGCATGCAGTATCTTTCTGTTCCTGCATCTGTTGATTTCATAATACTGCAATTATAGTGAAGTGGTAAATGTTTTAAGGCCACATGTCAGGTCGTAACCCCATCCACGTCACAGGGCTGGCTGTCAGTTCTGAACAGCCTTTCTACAGCACAGACATGAAAGCTGCTCTAAAACATGATGATTTCTGCAAAATACATTGGAGTTTTTTGCCCTTCAAGGGTGAACTTTTGATGTAGGTGTTATGCCAGGTTTCTCAAGGAGGAGCAAGCCAGGACAGTGTCTCTCTCTAAGTTGCAACAGTTATAGAGTGTGGGAGATGTAAAGTTTCTGCTGCAGACTCTCGTACCTGCAGCTCTTCTGTGCTGGATCCTCTGGTGCAGGACAGCCGGGCCAAAGGCTGTATCTGAGCCGATACCAATTGCCGGCAGTCCCAGTGAAAATGGCTCTGTGTGTGTGTAGCTCTTTCCATTCCTCCTTTGCCTCTCTGTCATTCTGCATACCAAGGCAAGATGTTTAGCCCGCCGAGGTATTCATGGCTTGGTACGCAGGAGCAAAATTGATTTTTTAAAAGTTGAGGCAGTTTCTATATTGTGTCCCAAGGGAATTAACTTCAAAATAAATGGCGATTGATAAGGCAGAAACCCAGGCCTGCTGTTCTGATTTCTGGCAAAATACCCACTGAACTGCAGGACGGCTCGCTGTCATTTGATCTTGATAATCATGGTAGGATCAGGCCCTGGATGTGAGCAAAGTGTCTGTCCTACGCAGAAAGGGAGTATAATACTGCAGAACCACTCAGTTCCGCTTTGTTTCCTGAGCAATCTCTGGCCAACCATTTATGAATGTTTTTACTGTAACGTGGTTGCGTGCCTACTCGCTGCATGCTGGATTTGCCATTCCTCAAGGACTTCTGGTCAGTCCACTTTGTCCCCAATTTCCTACGCCCACATAACCGCACATCACAATTTCATTTGGCATTTAAAACAAGCTTTGCATTACTTGGAGGACGGTTTCGTTCAAGTGTGATGGCATGCAAGCAAATTTGATGCATTTCAACATTTCTGCTTAGTGTACGTGCTACCCAAACAAGAGAAATTTGGCATGACGTGTTTGTTTTCTCAAATTTGTTGCCTATGGCAGGATGAAAACCATTTCAAGTTGGGTTCCAATTGTGAAACATCATGTTTCTTTCACAATCTCATCAAGGACTCTCAGTTGAATGACGTGGTGTGATTTTCATCCATAATTTTGAGTAATGTTTATTATGACCTTTTCTGCATTTTTTTTCAGCTTTTTTGTTTTATTTATGTGAAAATATGTTTCAAAATTTAGCATCTCCAGGAATAAGGTAGCCCCAGTGTTTTTATTCACTGAAAAATGGAATCACTCAGTACACTTCGTGTAAAATGTTGAAACTTTTACCATTAAAAGGTGTCAACAGTGAAGCTTTCACTGCAGTATGCCTGATTTTAATGCATCTACAGTAATTCCCAGTCAGTTGTCTATGCTATGAGATGAATGCATTTGAACCAGAATCGTTCTTTCTGCATGCCACATGCTCATCCTGTCCATGTGCCTAGCAAGGATGAGCTTCACAAGGCCTTTGGGATCAGCCTTAAGTGCTCAAAGAGATGAGGCAGGCAGCACCTACTTGTTACATGGACAGACACAAAGACCACAGAATTTTCCTAGGTCCGTCAAATTCTTTTCTGCTTCTTTCATGTCCTTATTGATTTGGTCCATTCCCTCTTCGATGCGTTCCAGTTGTTCTGATTAAACACAAGTATTTTATCCCCACAGAATGAAGCAAATGGAAAAGGACAAAGAAAAAAAAGACAAAAACTTCAGACATTCACTGTGACAAAAAACTGGACACCACATAGCAGAGCCGGTACCCAGTACCTACTTGTTACAAGGACATATGAAAAGGCCACAGCATTTCCCTAAATCTTTTAAATTTTTCTCGGCCTCCTTCATGTCTTGGTTGATATGGTTCATGCCTTCTTCAACACGATCGAGTTGTTCTGGTCAGGACAAAGGGATGACAGTGTGGAATGAATTGTATTTTTGTTTGCTTTTGTCTTCAACAGAACATGAAAAATGACCGTGTAGGACTGAATTAATAATGACATTACAATGCATTGTTGAAATGATGTATGCTGCACTCAATGCTGAAGATTTTTTTTGCTAACATGGGAAGAGTAAAACAAAAGAGGAAGATGTTTGAAATATATTAATTTAAACAAGATGTAATGATGTAGAAAAGAAGGATTATAAAGTTTAAGGTCCAGAAACATAATACAATACATTCACTTACTAATACACCAATGACATCCAAGAGAAAGAAAGATAAAGTGTTATTATTTTGCATTTATGTATATTAATACAGGAGAAAAGGTGTCTTTCCATGGAAAGTACTTCGTTTACGCTTACAAATCCCTTGAAATAGGGTGATTTTGGGGAGTGCAATTGCTTTGGTTAGTGGCTAACTGAGTGGGACAGTTGGTAGTAATGGTACCAGAGTTGGAGTGAGCTGTTAAGAGCATGTCCAAGTACTCCTTTTTCCAGAGGCTGAGAAAACTGAGACCTTCCACTTTGATTTGCATTGGATATTAATTTTTAATCTGAGTATGGCAACAGGGCTGGTTTTCTTTCTATTGTAGATGCTGCAAATTAGGAGTAACCCCAGTGAACACATAGAAATTGCAACCAGCACAGGAGCCTGATGGTCACTGAAAAACAATCACTGGCTGTGGTGTTCATTGTCTGTGTCCCCAAGGGATCTTATGAAAATAAGCATTGGGTGAAAACTTATGTTTTTCAGTGGGATCACTTCTGATTTGTTCCATAGCAAGTTATCAGAACAGCAAGGCCAGTAACCAGCCACATACGGGCATTGTCTCTCTGCTGCCATCAAACAGAATTTGGCTTATTTCCAGCTAATGCTAATAATGGTGTAGGGTTTTCTTAGTGACTTGGTAGCTCAGGATAATTTAGTG
The DNA here is from genome assembly GCA_026546715.1 of Gallinago undulata. Lineage (NCBI taxonomy): Eukaryota > Metazoa > Chordata > Aves > Charadriiformes > Scolopacidae > Gallinago > Gallinago undulata. The sequence continues at coordinate 544,723 of JAOTQQ010000023.1, forward strand.
TGTAAATTTCTTCACTATAAAAGCGGAGAAAAGTGGCCTTGAGTAATAGAATGCCACAATGTAAAACTGTAGGAATGAATCTTTCACTTATGTAAAGTCTGCAGTAGCAATGTCATTTTACATGGGTAGAAAGCCTTAAAATTTGTACCATGGCAGATAAACCCAAATAAATATTACATAAGATGAGAAAGTTACTTGGAGTGGCATTTCAAGCCAGTAAAAATTGTAACTATACCTACAGAGGCAAAATAAAGCAATCTCGGTAAAACACAAATACATCCCTATTCCCTATTGAATAGAAAAAAAAATACAAACACAGAATTAGACCCGAGAGGAAAGGAAATAAGAGAGCACTGCTTATAGGAGAAATTTAATGTCATCTTGGACATTAACTGAGTCCTATCAAAAAGAAAAAAAAAACATTTTAGGGAAAAAAAATCACATGCATATTGACATCAGTACAAAACAGTAGGCCTAATTTCTTACTTGAGTTTGTAATAAGAATTGAGGTTTAGATTTTCAAAGCTTTCTGGGGGATTTGGATACCCAATTCCCATTAAAATTACTTAATTAATTAATTTTAATGGGAATCAGGCATCTCACCCCTAGAGGGCCTTGAAAATCCTGGCCTAAATTCTTCAAACTGAAATAATTCAAATATTGAACTTGTGCTCTTTGTTTAATTCTTGCATGAGGCTGGCCTTTGAGAAGGAGAGGTGCCATGCTAGTATTGCCAGCTGCATTTGCTTTTCAGCTATCAGTTCTCATTCTCCTCAGCTGGATGTGCCTGCCTCCTGATAGCACAGGAGTTATTGATCCCAAATCCAAGGATACCTTTAGAGGATCAGAGTTACCTGGCAGTGTCCTCTAAAAGGGGCCCATACACTGTGAGTGAAGGATTGGGAAACTAATAAGGAAACTGCACAAGTTATGCCAGATAAATTGCTGAGCCAAGAACCAGAAATACAAGGTTGGACTGTTTTAATGCATGCTGTAATTTTAAATTTTGGTTGGGAGGCTTTAGCAGAAGCTTTGGTTCATGTTTGTAGCCACAGGTTGTCAGTCTCATCAGAAATGTGAGCATGTGGTAGAAGGTGATACTCCTCTAAGTGTTTCTGCTCCTCAATATCTCAGAGTCCTGCCTGCTCCTGCATTGTTGGGCAGCACTGGCTTTTGCTCTGGGAAGCAGCTGTGGGAGCGTGAGCTGGCTTTTGTGCTGGTTCATGCAGCGTGACAGTAATTGCTAAATTTCTGTTGTGGATTTCCACCCTCTGCTCATGAGAGCTGTGTTTGTGGAGCCCGTCTGGTTCTCAGGGCTTTCAGTTAAAAAAGGCTATTTCCACTTGTGTATTTTGATCTGGGAAGGGACAAAAGGTAATGACCATTCTTCCACTGATTTTGCTGTCTGCATTTCTGTATCCTTGGCTGGCCAGTAGAAAATGCCAGGTAAGACTGCAGGGATCAATCCTAGATCTGGTACCATGGGTGGCACTCAGTCTAAGCATGTTTCCCTGCTCAGATGCACATTCTCTGAAGCCAGGTATGTAGTAGGGCCTTTTGAGCTTGCTTTCCCTTTTTCTGATTCTGCCTGAATAGATAAGTGCTAATTGAAGAGTACATTTTACATGCCTTAAAGACTTTCATTTAAATTATAGCTCGCTCCAGGAATCTGAATTAATTTATCCTGCTTCAGGATTTGTGTGTGATGCCTGTATTATTTCTGAATAGAAAAGGGACCCACAACTAATTTATCTTCCATTAAAGGAAACCTCATCAGTGTAAAAAAAGCCTAGATCATATTTGTAGCCCAGAAGTCTAGACAGCTGGCTGCTGCTCCTAAAACCATTTGCTAGTTGTTAATGTCATGGGCTGGATTGTTAACTGGTTTAAATTGGCGTAGGTATGCTGGCTTCACGGAGCAACACCAATTCATACTTGTCAAAGATCTGGTCCCACAGGCAAGGAAATAGATTCATGAGTCTAACCACAATTATTGAAGCATAAATATTATAGAGTCATTAATTTAATGGGGTCACTCTGAATTTGTTTTGGTATAACTGATATTAGAATCTGGCCCAGAATTAATCACTGCTGGTAAGAAATCAGATGGCTATCAAAAGGTTAATTTAATGTCTCTTTTCATAAAGACATTCTAACTTTGAGTATTGTATTAAAGGTTTTAGGGACAGTCTGCTGGCATAAACTGCCATGAACCTACACAAATTCACACCTACAAAAGATCATGTTCCTTATCTCCAATTTAGAGAAGCGTTTCAAGGTCAGAATTCAAACATTTTCTTGACAGTTTCTTGCAGTATTCTTTGAATATACTACATCTATATATATGTTTATGTATCATATACATATGATGTGTAAGACAACTGGCATTGTCTGGAAGCAGACTAAATGTCAGAGGTATGTTTCATTGAGATTTTCTTAATTTTTTTTTTTCTGGGAAGCTTTACTAATTACTAGCCCTTTTTGAATATTGATACCCTTTTATGCTTGAAAATGTCACTTTGATTTAAACTTAATGGCCATATATCTTTTTCCAGATCTTACAGCAAACTAATGGTATATTTTAAGGTACAAGCAAGGGTATTTTTTTTTTTTACCTCTGTTATACTTATGAATTACATCTGTGTTAAAACTATAGCCAACCAAGGGACCATAATCTGGTCATATTAGATTTACCATAGCATTGTGGCCCTTTGCCAGTGGGTCTTTGGTGGGATCTTCCATAGCAGCGTGGCAAATCCCCACCCTTTGATCTGGGGAAGTGGGTGGGAGAGAGAAGCTGTAGCAAAGGCATCCTTCAGCTTCTCCTGTGGTCTCTTGAGCAAACAGAACTGCAAAAGTATCTTAATACAGCATTGGAACAGAATGAGGACATGGCAAGTGTGGTGTTGCTTCACCTGTGTGTTCCCATCTGTAATTTATCACAAAAGTTCCTTGACCAGTGTCCAGGTTCTGGGGCCTGTGCCTATATATCTGTTAAATGCTGGCGGGGAAGGGAACTTGCTCCTTTGTCTGGAGTATTGTGCAATGAAGCAATTTCCACCAAGGACAACTTTAATTAGGGTGGGGAGGAGGAGGGAAGGACATCTAAGAACACATTGTAATCATAATTGTGTACAAAAGGGCTGAATTTGAAACAGAGGCAGCAGATTAACTATTTCTGATGATACTCAATGATCCCATTTTCCATAAAGGACAATCATATTGGAGCAAAGTACATTTCCAGGACAGCCTTTTCAGAAATCTTGAGTCTTGACCTAGCTCTGGTCTGAGAGGCATTGCTGAGCACAGGTAAAAATGGCAGAAAGCTGGGGTGCAGTGCTTGTGAGCACTCCTCCCCAATAACAGTAGACAAGGCACAGCCTGCTTTTGTGGGGGGTTTGTTTGTCTTTCATTTTGTGCTATGCTTTCAACATACTTAATACGAATTTTTATAGTTACCTTTTTCTTGTTTCTTCTTTTTTTTTTTTTTTTTTTTTTTTGCTAATTGACAAACCATTTCTGACTCTGATCAGCTTAGCTCATAGATGGTGTTGGAGCACCTTCGGCAACCCTGGCATCTCACTGCCTATCGGTTTTCATGATAGCTGTTGAATAGGAGATAAACTGGGGAAGGGACCTGCTCAAGGGGCCATAATTTTGGTTTCTGATGGAAAGGAATGGTAAATATCTTTGTATTTACTGCTGTTGTTTCTCCAGTGCCATAGAAACAAGTTAGCCATAACTCACAGAAAACTGTAAAACTTGCAACTCATGCAAAAACTGTAGAGGCTGGCTGGCATGGGAACCACCACTTAGTGTCAACCCTTTTGCTTGTAGAGTCATCCAGTTATTCCAAAATTTTATCTCTGTACTTCAACTTGATCTGGAGTACAGATCTGCTGGGTAGGTGAAGCTACTCTGCGTTCTCTGGCATTGCTGGTTGTGCATTTGCTGTTAAGGTGGTGCATTGACATTTTCTTTTTGGCTTATCAAAGTTGTGGCTATTCCTTTATCTTGTCTTGGATGAAAAATGGGTGTACTGCTACTGTTGTTATTGGAAAAGTTTCTCCCCTCCACTCCCTTTTGAATACAAGAACAAAATTCTTTTGTTATAAACTGCATGAGGACATTATCACATCAAGAAATGTCCTTGAAGGTCCAAATCTCTCTGTCTGCTGAAACTCCCAGGTGATGGAGGAAGATAGGTGCCACTTTTGGAGGAAGAGAGGTACCACTCTGGGACCCCTGCTATGTCAGCAATTCAGGTTTACCTTCATATCCCCGCTTTGTACTATCAGTTTCATTTCTGTGGTCTGCTTTTGACCAACTTGCATCGAAATATTAACATTTTTCTAATCACATTTCAAAGACATATTTAATGAAGCAGAGCAGTTGCTACTACTCAATAATTCTTTGCAGAATGACATTTTTAGTGTAAAATGTAAATATTTTAATTTAAAGCATATTTATATTTGAATAATTGATTAAGGGAGTTTGACTCAAGGCTAGATTTCAAAAAAATTGTAAACATTATGGATGCACACAGGGTCTGGGAAAGACTTTCTCCCTGATGGAAAAAATATCTCATTAAGGAGAATCTAACCCCTTAGCTCCTTCCTGTGATCTGGTTAGGGTGACAATACCTGGCTCAATAAATGGTAACTTGTGGTATTGCAGAGGAGTTACTCCAAAAGCCCACTCAGATTCCCAGTGACTTCAGAGGGCACTGGAGAGGTTTCTAGTTTTTATGGCAGTCCCATACTCTGTGAAACAGGTGTAATGAAAGCTCTTGCAAAGCTCCGCATCTCTGTAGGGTCGTAACAGGCTGTGATCTGCTGCACAGCCAGATGTCCTAAATGTTCAGGCAATAGGAGCTAGCCAGGCTGGCTTTATTGTATAAATACCTAAATCCCAAAGGCTTTTGCATATTCATGTCAGACAATGAGTTCTGCTTTGCATTATTTAGATTGAGATAGGCTCTAAGAAGTTTTCCTTGTGAGGTCTGTTTAACTTCAAAGCAAACCATTTTGTAAGGAAACCTAGAAATAGAGCTTCAAGCAACTGCAGTGATTAGATATTCTGCTTGCTGCCCACTGGAAAGATCAATGTCATGTTTTTTGTCTATTTAACACCTAATAATCTTAAGTGACTCGTGCAGTCAGCTGAAAAGAGATCACATGGCAGTGTTAGCAAATTATTTCCTTAATCTGATAATCTGCTGAGACATCCACGTATTGCACACATTGCACTAATTACAGAGGGTTCAAAGTCATCATTATCAGTTTTTGCCCAATAATATAATAAGTCCTTTATCGCTAAAATAAAAAAAAAAATATCAGGAATTATTACAGCTGCATATGGCTGAAATAGAGAAACTTAATTAAACATTTAGCATAGTACAGCGGTTACAACATTCCCAGGATTTGTAGCATTGTCAAGCTGTTTTCTTTGAGAAACCCATAGCATATAGTCACAAGCTAAATTTACTGAACCACTTAAGGCATGACCATAACCAATTTAAAGAGGCTTTTACATTTTCTAATTCTTTCCTGTATGTATTGACTAACTGCATCTCTGGCCTTACAATAAACATTTCAGGTTTCACTGTCAATAATGAGTTTAAGACTGAGTTCCCTGGACTCCAGAGAGGTAGTGGGTCCACTCTCAGCTCCTTGGCTCACACCGACTGTCCTTCCTAGCATGACCAGATTCCTGATCAGACAACTTTTGCATACAGGGCTTTAGCAATAGTAGAACTCTAAAGTAAACCCCAAAATTAATTATTAAAACCAAAATAACCTGCCCTAGCAATCTGCAGAAAAATTAGAGTTAGAGAACAGAAACATACTTTCCCAAGACTAAACACAAGGGAAGTTATAGGAGCCACTGAAGTTTCTGCAGATCTGCCTTTGAATTACATCGCAAGACAGACCTAGGTATTTATAGACTTTTTTGACAATATTTATGATTTATTTTAACTGTGTAATTCACTTCTGAAACAAAACACGTTATTTACACAGGTGCCATGTCTGTTTCAACATAAGTAATTTCTGATTTTCTGTATTCAGTGCAGTTCTTTTACTACCATTATTCAGAAAAAAATTTTTTGAAGATGAAAAAATACTCTCTGTAATATTTTTCTTGTCAAGACAAATCAATATGACCAAATTTGGTTAGGCTAAATTCTCTTTCCTAAAGAGGGGAGGTAGGAGACACGTATAAAAAAGCAAAAAAGAATACTTTCTGTTTAGGTCCTGTTACTACTCTTCATTCATTTTACTGCCAGAGACACAGGGACATGAAAAGGGCCTGTCAGGTTCTGCAGTCCATTTCCCAACAATGCTGTACCGTTGCTTATAATCATTGTCTGGGCTTGATGAGTAATACAGCATTACCTCTGTAGAAAATGTTTCCTGATACAGTTTTGTATCGTGCCACATAGTAAATAATAACAAGGCTTTTTGGGGGGCTGCTTTCATGTGGAGTAGCAGAAATTTATGCTCTGTCAATTTCATCTCTCTTTGGGGAGCCCATTTTGCTGGTGCTGTGGGTCTGCAGCAAATGAGGACTTAATAGTTTTGTTGAGGGGGGAAGCTACCTACTTCTTTGTAGTATTATGAAGGGCAAAAATGTAATTTCCTGGAATGTATTGAATGCATCTAGCGCTGTCTTTGTCACTGTCATCCATGGGCAGAGACGTGTCTAAACTTGAATGCTCCTATATGGTTAGTTGTAATGAGCTGATCGTGGTATAGCTTTTAATGCTAAATTCCTGTTATCCTCACTGACATTTCTATACAAAAATCAACTTAATTTTACACAGACTAAACCTGTTTTACCTTCTCTTGTGATGCATTTATTGCATGCCTTTCACTTATCATTAAAAACAAGTGAGAAAATTACATTGCACCTGCATAAATAATATTGCATTTTACACTTATGGAGGTAAATCTTCTCATCGTGTAGCTGAATCTTGACCCAAAGCTTGCTGAAAAAAATCATGATTTGGATGAGTTCAGCCTGCAGCTCTCTTTGACATTAATAGGAAACAGATCAAAAAAAGTAGACTTTTACACAGTTATTACATGTTCCTTTGTCAGACAATGAAGCTAAAGGCAAAGAGGTTTTGGAGTTCTCATGCACATCCGCATGTATTTTCTGGCCCTCGTTTTCAGGATAGCACACAGTTAGTACAGTACTTTGAGAATGGTTATACTTCCTTACTGAAGCGATCTGAACTTACCTCCTTGCTCATCCAACATAACCAAAGTCCTGATACCAGCATCTTTACTCTACATCCCAATAGTGGTAGCAAGGTAAGGAGAGAGAGGGGGAGAAGAAAGAGAGAGAGAAAGAGAGATCAGTGAGGGAACACTCAGCCCTAGATATGGGACATAGGAAGACAAAAGAAAAACAGTGAAAGGAATGATAAGGTCATAAGGGGCTGGTGGCACAAGTCCAAAGACCTTATGTGCCTGGACACTTTATAAGGAACCAGGTACTCTTGATTGTACCATCAATCCTTCAGGATTCACCGTAATACTGAACTACTGCAGAAAACACAAAGTCCTAGACCTTGAGACTAAAATAATCACTTGACACGAGTAATTTCTAAAAAGGCAGGGTTCATCTCCAAGTTCTCTAAAGCAGGAGAAGGGAAGAAGGGGATGTTGACATTGCATGTTCATCCCACAGGAGAAATTCCCAAGGAAAGTAGGTGTGACACAAATGTGTTTGGGAAGGAGGCACGGTGTTTTGTGGCCCTGCAACACAGAAGTCAGAAAGCTTACCTACTTAGGAAATCCATTTTAAAGCAGGCTAATATTTAATAGGATTAAGCCATATTTTTTGGCTTGGAGATCTAACATATGGGTTTGAGCCAAGTTTTACTTCAGCCAAGAGAAACCTTTAGCGTCAATGGACTTTGGATCAAGCTTGAAGGCAGGATTTTTAAAGCACCTATGTGCTGATCATACCCCTGCTCCAACAGAGGCTAATGAGAGCCTTATCATCACCTTTGCTGGACGTGGGGCTTGAGCAAAAGCCGAGCAATTCAGAGCTCCCACCCACCTAAATCAGCAGCAGGGCACCTTTCACACATACAGTTTTTGCATGCATTATCATCACTCTGGGATATGATCAGATGTCTCAGGTTTCTGGGTGCTGTGATACTAAGCTATATCACAGATCAGATTAGCTCCTTTTCAATTACAAAGGGAAAACTAGCTCCATTTTGCTTGGAGCAGTGATAACGTCCGTGAATAATTAATGGCCTGAATGATCTCCTGACTGTTGCATTTCAATAACAGACAAAGTAAAGTCCTGACAGCTTGCCAAGGCAGTTACCTGGACTTGTGCAGCAGTAGTTCAGCTGCTTCCATGAACATAAAGCTACCCATACCCCTGTGAAGCAGATAAAGTTGCTGGTGTCGATTTAGCAGAGGGCAGTGGAGATGCCCACACAGGAACATGAGGAACAGAAACCTGGAGTCCAGACCTCTTGCCTTTCAGGCTGTCCTCCCTCTCCTTGAGGCAAATTTAGGACTTCATATTATCCTTCCCCACAGCTGCCCTGCTCACTGCCATTGCTCATGTCTTTTTCTTTTTCTGGGAGCAGTGAAGTCTGTCTGGCCATCAGCTGCCCAGTCCGTGCTCACAGGCAGGCTGGTACTGTGCTGCCCACATTGGCTCAGCTACAAGCCTGACTCTCTGCCACACTCAAGGGCTGTCTGGCTGGTGCAGCTGGTGCTTCTCTGCTCTGCATCAGAGGATCTTGCTCGGTTCAAGAGGGATGCGAGATGCCTCTTGTTACACTCTTGTCTGCCTCTCTCTTCAGTCCAGTTCTGATCTTTAATGTCTATGTCACTGTAGAAACTGGGAAAAACATCAGATGTTTGCATCCTGGTTTGTTCTCTTTGTTTTTTTTTCTTTTTTTTTTTTAAATGTTTGTGTGAGTTGCCAGGTGGAGAGAAAAAACCTCTTGCTTTTCCCCAAGGTCTGCTGCACCCTACTGCCCTTGGGTCATCTATCTACCAGGTACACACTGCTGCTCTACCTCCCTTTAAGCTGCGTAAAACTGTGTTTACTTCAATCCCAACCAGCTTTTAGTTTTGAAACCTTTAGAAACTTTAGGGTCTAAGGGTCATCTTAGATTTGCCTATTTAGAGTAAGTAAACCATCTTTAATGATCTTATGTTTTCAGTGGAGCAGGTGTCAGATTTGCTAAGCACTGGATGTCAGTAGCATTTTATTGTGCTCTTTCTATGCTCTTGGTACCCAAGGGTATCCAAGGTACTTTTGGGATCTTATCCCAAAAGATTTATATGTACTATAAAAAACATGCCTCATGCAAACACAAGGAGACTGCTTAAATCCACAGTCATCTTGTATTTGAGTAAATATGGTGGTCTGACATGGAGCCCTTTTAAATATTGGACTTGGAGAACCTATAATTGGTGGTATGGTACTTCTTGGCTTTCAGAGTCAAACATAGGCTGAGAAATGTTTGCTGCTCCTTAACCCTCTAACCTTATTTTTCTGCAGTTTTTAACACCTGAGCAAACTATCGTTATGCAGCTAAAGTGTCTAGTGCCCACATAAAGCGTGATGCTAAGAGATAAACTCAGCAATTAGACTTTATGATTTGTATCTCACATTAAATGCTTGCAGAGAGGCAAAGAGGTGCAATTTTCTTTTACTTACCTGGTCATCATTGCCATTTAATTTTATTAGGAAATACCATATCTCTTCAGAGCATCCTGCCACAGCATTAGTACTAATGTGAAAATGCTAAAGGGTGTGCATTGATTATACATGTCTGCATTTGAGGTCTAATCCAAAGCATACTGAAACTAATAAAAAGCTGCTCACTGACAAAGATGGGAGATGATTCAGCATCAAGTGACAGTCTCCTCCAGTTCCAAGTTTCTATTAAGCATTAATTTTCATCTTTTTCACAGAAAATTAACTGTGTAAAGCCAATTAAAAAAAAAAATTACATTTGTGCATTTAAAACAGATCCAGACTTTCCTAAAATGTCACATTTCCATTGTGACTTATCTTCTAGACAGCTCAAAACCAAACAGCTCAGTAAGACAGAACTATTCTAAAAATGTGCTGAGGAGGAAATATACATTCAGTAACTGACCCTCCGTGACAACAGAGTGTGGCATCTCTGGAAACTACAAAACCTCTTTACTTAAAGGAATATAGAGGAAGAAACGTGCCATACAAGTGTGTTTGGGACCCAAATACAGACAAAGGTGGCATTTTCTGCACTAAAAGTGTCACAGAATCTTCCCTTGGTCTCAGTGGGAGCAGCTGTCAGCAGACACACTCAAACTGGTTGCTTGGAGAGAGGAGGTATGAAAGCCGTGTTTGCAAAGTGCCAGCCCAGAAGAATGTTTTGCAACAACCAATTATAAAACCTTGATAAAAGGCTCCCAGAAGAGCTGTGGTCATGGCAAGGGCCTGGTGACCATGCTTTGATTTAGCTGGTCCTGAGGGCTCAGGAAGGGTTCCCAGCCACATGCAGTGCTCACCAATATCAGTGAGATCCTACGTGGGAAGCCATGAATGGGTGGAACTAGAGAGGTCCATCTTGTTATGAAAATGTGTGCTAATAGTACACTTTCCCCAGAATTAGAGCCTGCCTTTCTTCCTGTGCAATGGAGGAATTTCTTAAGACATAACAGTATAAGGGAGTGATGTATCAGATAGAGAGTCCAAATTCTAGAATTCACTTTTTCTGCATTTCATGAGATACCCTGAAAACCAGGTATGCACTCTTATGTGAAGAACACATAAATTTCCACTTCAGTGAATAATTTTTCTTTAGTCTATATGGATTATGGAGTTTGTTTTGAATAAACATGGCAGGGGGGTTGGAACTCGATGATCTTTAAGGTCCCTTCCAACCCAAATGATTCTATGATTCTATGAAATTAATGCAGACAATTGCGTACCAGGTCAGGCTAACATTGCTAGCAGTCCCCAGAGACACTAAAGAGAAGTGTCAACACCCTAAAGATAAAAACGTGGTCAAAGAAACGGTTTTCAGTCATCCATAGCAATGCATTTCCTCAGCTCCTGCTCCAAGTTCACTGTCACTCTGTTAAAAATGCAATGTCTCTCCATGCCTGATTAAAAAGCCATTTTACTTTTCAGCCTGGTAATTCACCCTGTGGTTCAGATCCTCAGCTGATATGAATCTGTGAACCCCAACTTGAATCCTGTGTGCCTGGTTTTCATCTAGTACAATGACCCTGACTCCAGTGCTACCCTGATGGTTCACATAGACAAAGGGGTCTCATCCTGCATAGGACCAGAATTATGAATCACCTTCTTCTGTGCCAGACACTTAATTCTGTAAAATTACACAGATTAAAACATTTTTCTGAGTATAACAGTTCCAATAGCTAATGATGTCAAAGGGATTTTTCAAATTAGCTTTGACAAGCTTTGGACCAAATTCTAAATTAATAGAATTCTTTTTTCTTTTATTCTTCAGACTAAGAAACATTTGACTGTGATAGTAATGTCACAAGAAACTCCCTTCCCAATCACAAGTGAAGGAAGTTTAGTACAATGGCATACTGTGTGCTCAGTGTCTGTATAGAGCAGCATCATGAGGTTATCAAACATTTATAGCTCACGGTTTCAGCTTTGATATATTAGTAAACTTGACTCAAACCCTCCAGTGTATGAGAGGAGAAGACAGTCCTGTCTGGATTTAAATGTACAAAGCAGACCTTTTATCTGTACATGTTGCTAAGTGCTTTCTTGCTGGGCTTTCTGCAGTACTGATCTTGTGGATATTTTTTCCCTTGTTGCATCATAGCTAGAAACCATCTTTTTTTTTCTCCACACTGCAATAATTGATTTTCTTTAAATGCTATGGTGGTTCCACTAGAATATGGTAGTAGTCTCAGGGCTTTTCCCCTTGAATGTGTTATTCTGCATTTCATAAAGTTGGCTCAGAGGTGAAAAGCTTGAACAAGAAAATAAGAAGGTCAGCTACAGACTGTGTATTTAGTTTCACTTCTTCTGCCTCAGTTCATTTTTATTTTCTGTTTTGGCCCAAACGTTGCACAGCATCATCATAAAATATAGGTATTCATAGCACTGAGTAGCTGAGTAGCTTGTATGAGCATTGGTCAATGTAGGTGTAACTGTGTTGCGTGGGTATGCTGGGCAGCACAGAGCAGACTGAGTTTTGTAATCTGCCATCCCAGTACATAGCTGCCTTGGGGCAAAGCAGTGGCGACCTTACAACAGTCATTCACCACATCTCCCTGCTTCCCTTGTTATGCTAAGGCTGAAACAATCAGCTTCTTGCAAGCTGGGTTATAAAAATTAGAAGCAGTAATAGATTGGGTTTTCCTTGCCAACGTTCCCTGGGAACAGCACCAGGGTTCAGTCTCCAAATTCAGCCTAGTCTTCTTGAGCAAGAAGGGCACAGTCCTTTGGGGACATTGGTTTTGTCCCCCAGGCTATGATATACATTTTAGCATTAAGGATACCTTGTAGTGCTATAGGGCTTCCCTGGGTGGACAGCACTCTTCTGTCTCTAGAGTGGAGCTAGGTCAGTCTTTTTATTCTCCATTTTCCTACTAACAGGGTGGAGCCAACCATGACAGGAATCCATACATATGTATATAGTAATAATGCTTAAACGCAGAGGCATCCTTTTCCTGTGTAAGGAATAACAGATTTGCTGTATCAAGAGAATAGAGTAAAAAGCATTCTTCACTGAGAAAGAATATTTTCTATCTCTACTCACTAGACAGGTTCTGCTAAGCAAGGGAGTCTAATTGGATTTTTGGGGTCTATTAAATCAGAGCAGTGCGAGGTCAATTTCAAAGACACAGCCCATTTGTATTTTCAGTACAAAATCTCTCTCTCTAAATGCTGAATTCTTTTAAAGTACCTAAGAAATGGGCTCAGAGTAATCAACCAACTGTTTAGACCACAGAAGAATTTTAAAGGTCTTCTGCAGTCACATTAGTGAAAATAATATTCAGTTCATTGTAGAAGAATTCCCTTGACTGCTCAGTGCTAGTTTTAGAAACTTCTCTATTTGGCCAGGAAGGTAATGTAGCATCTAAAAAAAAAAGCCAGGTCCAGAGAGATGCTGAGCTCTTCCAAGCAGTGCTAGAGTCCTACGTAAATTCATTGGTAAATTCAGCAGTCCCAGTTCTCTTCCCACTTTGCCATTTGCCGTGATTTAATACTGAAATTCCAGTGGCATTCACAATATGCTGGTTCAATATGTTGGAAGACTCAAGCAGTGCATAGGTCGCACAAATAGGCTCAAGAGAGACAGGGCTGATATTTACTGATGGCTTGGCCCTGAGCAAATCACTTCTCTTTCCTGCGCCTCTTTTTCTTCCCACTCATCATCTGCCTTGCCTATATAAATCACAGGCATTTTGGGGCAGTCTCTCCTGCCTTGCATTTGTGGAGGTACCCACATGAGACTCTCTTCCATGTCATTGAATTGATTTCAGCAGAAGCTGCATCCAGCATGGAGTTGACATAATGTGATGAAATGGCACGTCCAGGGAATTGAGCAGCAAAAAGGGACAGATTGCTTGAGAGATAAGAGCATGTTTGGACTGTAAGGGGCCCAGATCTGAAGTGTTTGTGGAGGAGAAGTGATGCTGACTATGCTCAATGACCCATCTGTCTGTCTGTCCGTACACAGAAATTTAATTTTGTTGCCACTGGACTCGATTGATCTCCACAGTTTTGATTGATTTCAAGGCCATGAAGCCTACGGCTGGGCTTGTGCTTGTTCCTGAATGTAGGACCTGATGTAATTTTCTTCCCGTTGTCTCTGCTGGAGACTCCTCTGCTTGTCAGGAGTACCGGGACTGTCAGTGCTGATGACCCTGATTAAAAATGTCACTAGCTCTGGAGCTGAGGCTCACATGGTGTCTGAAAATAATACGTCCTGTCAGGTGGGAGCAGAGTTTTTCACCACCTGATGGCTGAACATTCTAAACTAAACTGAGTTTGGGAATTTCCAACTTTTAAAGCCCTATGTTAAGAAGAGGATGAAATGAAGCATGATTGAATTGTTTTTTCCCTTCTGGGAGTGACCCATCCAGGCATGTATAAGCTGTATTAGCTATGAGGACTGAACCTGAGTCCCCTTCCTTAGCACCATGGAAAATCAGAGAACCTCCTTTTCCAAAGCTGTCAGTCTAGGACATCTCCTAAGCCTTGAAATGCTAATGAATATTTCAGAGATACATAAAGAAGTGGCATTTAAATGCTGTGGTGACCGATGCTCTACAAATAGCTGCAAGTGTTTATGGAGAAGGAGGTATTTAGAGACAACAGGGCAAACAGACTGAGTACCTTTCTTACCTTCCCCACTTGCAGTATTATGGCAAGGACGTCAGAGCAGTGCTGGCACGAGGCTCCAGGAGCTCTGCTGCAAACTCAGCCCCTCATCTCTGACTCCGGGTCACATTTGGAGGCTGTTTCCTCAGTTTATCTCGAGTAGCCTGTCTCAATGGATACTCAGGTATGGACAAAACATTGCCTCAGCAGCTGGGCTGCAGTGTGACACTTGGCAACTAGGGTACTGTGTCTTGAATGACCCTGCTAGGGGGTAAGGATAAGGAGGGACGAAGCAGCACATAAAGCCGTGGCCAAGCCCTAGCAATGTGAGTTAAAAACCCCAGAATTCCAGTGTCTGACTCTCCACCACCTTTGCCCACAACAGAAGTGCAAGTAAAATGCCAGCCCTTACCTCTTCAACAAGCTGCAGCATTCGACGGGTGCTCTCAAGGGACTGGAAAAAAAAGAGGACAAAACACTTAGATTTGGCAAGATATAGTTTCTAACACTAATGTGCAGGCTCATGCTGACATTATGTTTTTCCTACGCTCTTTGCCTGCCCTCAAAATCAGGCCATCAGCAGGGTACTGGTGATCTCTTCATCTTCAGCTCTCTGTTACGGCTCCCTGATGCAGCCGTTCCCACCGCATCTCTGGGCAGCTGCAGTCTTTAAGGCCTGTGCTCCCTTTGCTCACACACCACAGTGGTAGTGCTTGGAACAGCTGGTGTTCCACTTTAAAGATATAGTCTGTGGTCTTCAACTAAGACTTTTCAGAGACCTAATTGGTGACTTTTAACACTTAGTAGGTTTGGCAAAGTGAAAGAATCCTCAGAAAATATTAAATGGCTGCTTTTTGCTCTGAGGCCAGTCAAAGTGACGCAGACTCTTAATACCTCAACCAAACTCACCATCAATAAGTGCCTTAATCTAGACTAAACATGACATTAAATTTTACCCCGTCTCATTTCTTTTCCAATTCTGCTTTCAGTGTAGTGCTGACAGAAAACAGAATCAAGCCTAGAAATCCTTTGCCAGATCAGCTTCTATTTCTGGACGTCTCTCTCATGCCAACCCCAATCCCAGCCCCAAGCTTCCAGTTTAGCTATGGGTCTCACTTCATCAGCAAGCTGGTCGGCACGCCGCTGCATTTCTTCCAACTCATTGCGCATATCAGCATCTTCCGCCATTTTAGCTGTGGGTGTGTTTGTAGAAGCTGCAGATCAAGGATTTGTGCTCAGCTGCTCCTGAGTCTGGAAGACAGTGAAAAGGGAAAGAAACAGCGTGGTTACACTCCTTGACTCACTGAATTGTGCTTAAATGTCAGTCCCACAAAAGTGCTTTTATTACATGAGTGCCCTCTCCCAAACTCTTATGTCCTGGGTAGCAATTCCTATATAGTAGAGAGCACACAGGATTTTTCAGGGTGGTGCTTTATTCCTGTATTATTAAGCACTTTTGAAGAACAAGGTATCCTTGTCATGTTCTTGGAGGAAAATCCTGCTTTTTTTCTTAACCTTTCAAATGCTATCCATATCAAAGCTGGAGATTCAGGAGCTGTTATTTGCTACCAGAAACCCATTAATTCTTCTCTAAAATTAAAAGTCTTAACATGAAGGAGCTCAAGGTGAAGCCTGTGTCCTTCATGTCCTTGATTTCAGCTGCATCGCCTGGAGGGCCAGGCATATCTGCAATGAAATTAAAGACAATGAAACTTTGCAGATTTTTATCAGCTACTGACTTATCCACCATGCTCTAGTTCAGACTTTAAAACAATGTTTACAGGTAGATTGGGTGAAGTTGTCTACCTGGGAGAATCCTTTGTTTCAGGGGAAGTGACTAAAAGATCTAACTGGTATTTTCAACTTCTCACCAAAGTGGGTCAAATTCTGAACTTAGTTATCCCTCTCAATAGAGGACGACACCACTGAGCGCATCCTAACTGGAGATCAGGATGTAGCCCATTAATCCTCATTTGGTTAGGGTTTCTTTTTTTGTTATAAATTCGAGCTAGCTCTGATTACTGAGCATGACTTGATTAAGAAAGGAGGGTCCTCCTACCATCTGTCAGGTCTTTATAACAAAAACACTGGCTTATTTCTTCGCTTGATTCAAGCATGGCACATCACAAATTACTGCTCACCGAATGTTAGTTTTGTTCATTGCAGAAAAACCTAATCCCAGGTGCAGAGGAGGTGGGGAAGTTGTGGGGGACTGCAAATAAACAGCCATAAAGCACATGCCATCATGCTCAATTACAGAAAGAGGACAAAAGCAGCCCATTTCAGCAAAGCTGCTCTAAGAAGGCAAAATCCCAGAGGCTATTTTCTGTCCTGTCTTTGCAATATGTGCAGCCTTTATGAAACAAGTAAGTCAGGGCAGAGCTTGGCTCTAAAATTTTAATAATAATAACTCTGTTGAAATGGAAGTTATTATCTATTGGAGATTAATCGGTTCCTCACTTTGACAGCACTCACTGTCAGGACAAGAGGAGTATGGGCTAAACAGGTACAGCTGAGGGGCAAGGAGATTTCCTGGATGCTTGGATTTCTCTGTTTGCTTGGAAATGTATAAGGAAAGCAGACAGATCCTTCCATTTCCTCTGCAGCTTCAACAACAGATTTGCTGTTTTTCTTAACTAAGAGGGAATATGTGACCTTCATGCTTTTGCATTAGCTGTGCCCTCACTCGTGGTTGCTTTCCCTCTTTGAAGCCACAGCAGGAAAAAATCCATCTCGAAGAGTCAGCCCTGCAGCATCTCACTGGTACAGCACCTCACTATCATCACTGTACACATTGCCATGACCTTGTCAGAGGGAGACTGACATTTTGTGATGGGTCACACAATATTTAGGAGCCCAAATGTACACTGACCAAGAAGCCCACCTGGTTCTGTCAGCTGCATGGTCACAGCGGTGCAAAGGACCAAGCTTAAGCAACTCATCTGCAGCCCTACAAATGCAGAGCTTAATTTCATGGCTAATATTGAGACAGATACCAGGCACTTCAAGAGTGCTCACAAACAGCAGTTAATAGGCTTTACAAAAATGGCACACTCTGAAGAGTAGGAAGAAAAGATGAACCAGGAACTTGTCTCCTCCTGAAGGGCACATGCAAGTGTGGGGACACACACAAGGCCACCCTAAAGTTCTCACCCCACTGCTGCACTTGTATTGCCTTTTGTGTCCCATCACACAGCTCCCGGAAGACACTGCTCCTGATCAACAAATGACAAATCCCCAATCAGCTGGGATGAATGAAGTTATTTTGGTAAAGAACTGCACTCCAAACTTCTGTCCCACTTGGCACAGGCTGGCACTAGCACTGGTCACTGCTTCACAAACTGTTTTTTTCCCAGATTGAGGCAAATCTCAGCATTTAAATATTTCTGGCACAGCCTCTGCAACAGAATACCAGGATTAAGTCTGTGGATCTAGTTTAGAATATTCTAGTTAAAATATTCTTCTCTGCCTCGATCTTTCACTCCACTTATGCTGACAAAATAATAGTACTGAGCTTTAGCAAAAATCAGGACAATTTAGTCATGATTTTGGACTGATCTAATTGGTATATACATCTAACTGTGAGGGGCAGGAAAGTGGTTCTGCACTATGTCTGCCTGGTAGCATCTTGTGAGCTGTAAAGTGGGAGTTGATGCATCAGTGTGAGGATGGGATGCTAACAGGGAATTTGGTTCAGTCCTTAAGCATATCCAGTGTGAGCTGAATGATTACAGATCTGTGAGTGAGTGAAGGTGAGATGAGTACTTCTACTGACAATAACGAATAACAGTCTATGTGTCAGTCACTGCAGATAATAAAAATTGCACAGAAAATTCAGTCCTCAAGTATATTTCAGCCTGAATTTTGATCTTTTATGTATTAATTTTTGATCATGAGCCAGCAGTGATATTGGGTGGTTGCAAGAAAGAAAGTGGAGAAACTTAGTGATTTTTCTTTGGAGTTATCCTTCTCGGTTAGTCAGAACCACCAGTTGGTTTTGCATCAGGCTAAAAAAAAGTCAGAGGTTGTAATCAGAGAGATGTTTTGTAGCAAGTGATCGAACTTGACAGGTTTATTGAGATTGTTTCATATTTGTAAAGCACTTAGAATGGATTGAGAAATAGCAAAAAGCATTCTTCCAGACAAGTCATTTTACATCAAGTTTTAGTCATAAACAAAAGTACCCCACAGCAGTGCTGATTCAACTTTATTTAATAGAAAGCCATGCTCAAGAATCAATAAAGGTTACTGATTTGCACACAGAATGATAAACTGCCGAAGTTTTGCAGGTGGCTGGGAATGGGTTTAAGTTTTTGCAGGTTTTGCGGTTCAAAATGTAGAATGGGACGGCTTAGAGACAGTATTTTCCTCAAAAAGCCCCACTTAGCCTGAAATTCCATTCCAGCATCATGAATTTCCACCAACAAACCCTGTTATCAATAAAGTCCTACAGGGAGCAGATTTATATGTTTTAAAGGGAAGTATTTCTCTAGAGTACAAATGAACAGTTTTCCCTCCATGGTGTCTCTTAGGAACACCTATATATAGTCTTCTTGATGTATTAAAACATTGAAATGGAATGATGACAGGAATGGCCAGGAAAAGGTAATCCATAACGGGTTTGCTCTCACTAATTACAAGATGGGCTTCCAAAAGCATAAAGTATTAGTCTGTCTTCAGTCCCTTTGAAACCTGCAGATGTTTTAGTAAAACAGAACAGACCACAGATACTATTGAGGACTTTGGGGGATAAATTCCTTGTGGAATTTTTATTTTTGAAAATAGCTGATATTTTTCATTCTATTCTCTATTCAAGCTATTTGAACCAAGTATCAAAATGCTTTAATTGCCATAGGAACCCCCAATATGGCTGGAAATAACATCTCCAAAATGTACTCTGTACTTTCAACGTAAACTAGATTTTATTTTGTCTGCAGTCACTGCAGAGATGACAGATCAGAATACCATAGTTGTGATCTAATATGTTAATCTCTTTAGATCTAAAACCTTGATTTAAAAAAAAGTTGCTACAGAACTTACAGCCACTTTCATGCATTCACTCAATTCCTGTTTCTACTTGCCATAATTGTATAAACAAATGTAAGCTCAAAATTTCACAAGGACCTTGGTTTTTCCATTTCAGTAAAGGAAACAGAAATCCTCTGGGTTCACTCACAAACATACACGATGCTCTCTTAAAAGGAGATAAAAGTCCAAACATTCTTACAAAGAACTGTGTACATTGTGTACCAAGCTGTGCTCGGTGTCTTCTAGACAATGCAAGTCACTTTGAGGGTTTGGGTGACTTACATCAAATTCCCTGTGAGCCAGTCTTACACATTACGCCACTGCTCATACAGTAGCACAAAACCAGACTAAGGGTTAAAGAAAAATACAAAGAGAGACTAGCTAATGGAAACACATTACCTATTATACTTTCAATTCTGCATCTGCTATTTTAGTAGCGTTCAGATGCAATAAAGAATCTCATTGTGAGAATTATATATCCTTATGGAGTTATACTAAAGTCTAAGAGACCTACATATATCCCCAGAGGAAGAGAGATACAATGAGTGACCTTTGAAAGCAAATATTTGCTTCACAGTGATATAAACACTTCAATGCAATAAATACAGGAAAATGAAAATGCTGCAATTTATGGTGGTGAAGGCAGCACTGCAATAAAATGTTCTTTTTTAAGCACTCTCCCTGTTATTAAAGGGCACATCTATTCTTCCCGTGGATATTTGTAGCCAGAGGATGACTGCATTGGCGTACACAAAAAAAGTCTGAGTGGGTCAATACCAGACTTTATGCTGCTTTCTTTTAGGATTGAAAGAGCATTACCACAGTGGTGTGGCATTAGTAGAGCCACGGAAAACACAAAGAGACACTTTGGATCAAGCTTCTTAGGACAGAGGTTGAGTCATTTAAAGCTGGATCTTGGTTTGCAGCTATTCTCCTTTCATTTTTAATCTGGTCATTGGTAGGAGAAACGCATACTGGTCAAAGGGGGAGGTGAAGTTTTTCCAGAGATGAAGTGGGTTATCCTTGCTCTCCAGTGTTGCCTTGCAGCTGTTCAGCCGGCTCCCCAGGTGCTGAGCAAGGCATTTTCAGCCATGACGGGCAGGCACAAGGCAGTTCTGGGGCTGTATGGGATCCTCCTTTCAAGATGCACATCCTTTTCTCTGCTATTGCTGCCCAGCGGGAAGCTATCTAGAGCTCAGCTACCCAGTATGTTGGCCATATCTTTCACCACCTTCACCAGCCTCCCCTAGATGGGTTTTTTGCAGATGGGTTATAAGAAATGCACTGCCATTAACCCCGAAGCTCAGGCTAGACCAGAAATTGCCTCCTAACACCAGTAGGGAATGAAATTACATCAAAAGTGAAAACCTGCTGCAAAAGGATGCTGTGATACCAATACCAGCATGCTCCCCCTGAAACTGAGAATGTAGTGTTTGAAGGCAAATCCCAACAGAAAGCCAAGAAAGGTGTGCATGCGCTGCCCACAGTCAGTGTGACAAACAACAGCTGGGGAGAAATTATTTAAGGGAGTGGGGAACATAGCTTCTTTAGATCATAGGCTCTCAGCAACGTCCCTCACGAGCTCTAGCTCTTCTGGGTTTTGATTTCTGTCTTCTCTGTTTCACTCAGAGCTCACCACAATTAATACCATCTATAACAGAAACATTTCCTGCTCTTGCTTTTATTGTATTTTAATTGATTTGAAAGCACTTGGAGAACATCAGTTGATTTTGTAATGAAAAATCTTATTTAAAGATTTTATGCTATTGCATAAAATGTAACAATAAAAAATTACTCAAATTTGTTATTTAGATTTAAATTTTAAATAGCTCTGAAATAAATCCTGAGGAACATCTACTTTTTATATCAACTCAGCACAGCCTATTGCCTGGATGAATGTATTCACAAGATTTTCAGCAAAGTTCTCATTTCCAAAGAAACACCTTTGTTATGTTGGTGTTACTGATTAAGCCAAAAAGCTGCCTGTGCATTTCTGTAGGGTATGTTGATGTTAACCTGTAGCACAAACACCTCATCTCTCTTCTGTTGTCCCACGGTGTGTTGCTTGCAAGCCTTTGGGCCCAGCTCCACATCCCAGGCTGGTGGAGTACAGTGATAACTGTATGATTTCACTCTGGTTTTTGCTTGATACTCAGTAAAGAATAATGCCAACTGGCAAGGTTTTGTCAGGGAGTGACTTTGGAAATGACTGGCACTGAGCTTTTGCAAATCTGAATTCAGGAGAAGCAGGCAATTCCTAGTTTGTCACTGTCTTCGCCTTAGACAACTTATTTTACTCTCTGGGCTTGCTTGTGTTGCCTGAAGATAGGTCTCTAGAGCTGTGTGAGGTGCTGTATGTATTTGGCTTCCTGCTGCTGCCTGTATCTGTCAGTGTTGTGCAGACGTCTTGGGGACCCTCTGATGGGACTGCTTGTCTGTGTTCAACAACTAAATCTGTCTCCCATCTACACAATACGGATAAAATTATTCTTTTCCTTCCATCTTGTCCAGATTTTTTTCCTGCATAAGTTGCAGGTGTTTCAGGGCATGGACTGGGACTCAGTTTGGGAATGTATGTGGGGCTTTTGGATATATGCTAGTGAGCGTGATGTGTTCTCATGCTGCATCTCTGTGTCAGAACCCATATCTAGCTGGATGGAGAACTTGCCTGTCAGAGACCAAAGTGAAGATGCAGAAGTATAATTAGGCAAAATTGTGACTCCTGACTATTTGCTGAATGCGTTGGAAAGCAGTTTTCCTCTGGGCTTGTGCTGCTATAATGACAGAAAAAAAAAGCTCCATAAAATGATTTCTTAGTGTCAATGCAATTCCACAACATAGATGTGCTACCAGGGGAATTACTTGCAAACGTGGGCACCTCTACCCCTGGCAAACCCCTGATCATTAGTGGGTAAATGAGTGTGATTATGTGCATACACAGTTGCAGTGCAGCAGACAAGTTGTGTTGACACAACCGCTCCGTGCCTCTGGTTTCTGCAAACAGGGACGTATGAACAATACATCCCACGCTTCCCCCAGGCTCCGCAGCCAGGGGCAATGGCAGGTGCGAAAAGTTGCCGTTGAGATCTAGGAGAAGAACAGGCAACCATAAAAGAAATGCCTGGAGCCACCCTATCCCAATACAAAGCCAGTCGTTTTCCTGTCAGTTGTCAGACAACACTGCTGTTTTATGAGACTCCAACATGTGTGTGTTGCTTTATCAGGCTCCTGCACCGAAAAAAAAAAAAAGCACAGAGCAGCCATTTTGTAACATTTCACTTCAGAGTAATAACTTTACTTTCTATCCATTTTACTGCTAACAAAACTGGTTTAGAAAATAAACCTTTCAATGTGTTATCTCTTCGCAGTTCATTTCTACAGCTATGTACCCACACATTTTTCCTTTTTTTTTTTTTTCTTTCTGACAGCAACAGAAAAACATTGCAGGCAAAAATGTTAGCATTTTTTCTGTCTGGGAGAGAGCAATCAGCCAGAGTGGTGCAGTGTGAAGAACGAAACCCTCATACCAGGAGTGGACACCTTGTCTGAAGGGAGCTGCTGGCAGCACAGAGGATACAGAACAGAGACCTGGACTGGAGAGGCTGCTGTGAGTCTAATTCCCTGCTATCACAGATAGCTGCCTCATACAGCTTCATTTATAATTTAGTAACTATGATTCCCAAAGTTTATTGTGTTTCTACTAGTTCTGAGTCCAGACGCTCACTTCTTCAGTATCCAGAAAACATTTCACTTCTAGCACAAATTAATTCACAGCCAGAAGACAGCAGCTTGTTTTTGTGCAGTCTTGTCCTGTGGCTTAGTTTCTCTCCTTCCCTGTTCTCTCCTCTCTCTGTGGTATATTAACAGCAGTGATAGCCTTTTTCAGCATTTCTTATGACATGAAAGATCAGATTCTGTTAGTTCTTTCTTGGTAGATGGACTGTTGCCATGATCATCCTAACAGCTATTGGTTATGCTAGTTCCAGTTGGAATTAATCATCTCTGGAAAAGAGTGGCTGGGATTTCACAGGGTATTTTAAATGATGATATAGACTTTGCTCAAAGGGCTTAGTGCTTCCCTATCCCTCCAGCAGATACCTAGTCAAAAATATCCTACAACCTCACTTGCCATTTGCATAGCGGGATCTTGGTGGCTCAGGACAAGAAATCCAGGTATTAGTAGAAAGGATTAAAGAAAATGTCTTGACTCATGACAAAGCTATTTACATTCTGTGACCAGAACCTGGGAGAAAAATAGAAGGCCTCTGCTCAGCTGGAGGATGAGATTTCTGACTGTGTCACGATTTTCAGTGAAACTCACACCCTGTATTCATTCAGATCTTCCTCAAAATACTCACTCATCACCACTGCAGCAGTGGGAAGCAGTCATCCTCTCTTCTCTTTGATTATATTCCAACCTGAGTTTTTTACACCGCTCCTAAGCTACTAAATCTAATTAAAGGCCAGTTTTAGAAACTAGGGGTGAAAGTCACACCCCATTTCAAGTTGGAGGAAGTTTTACCACTGCCATTAGTGGGGTGAGGCTTGCAGGTTGAGCTACCACCCAGCAATGTGCTGGTAGATGTTGGCAATGTGTGGAGGGGAAACAGCAGAGGGTGGGCATGTGGGTCTGGGCAAATGTAGAACAAGAGTGCTTGGCATCTTAAATGCTTTTGTGCCAGTTGTTTATGAGGCTCTACCTGCCCCCTTCTTTTTCTCTTAGGTGCATAGATGGATAGATAGATAGATGCATGGCATATAAATATAAAGTGGAATTATTGCACGACATTTATTGAGGGATTTGGGAGACAGCAAGGAATAAGCAAACTGCATGGCAGATTCTCCTGGAGAGCATAAAAGGAGTACCCATTAGGCTGCATGAAGACCGTTGCATTTCATAGAATCATAGAATGGTTAGAGTCAGATGAGATCTTGAAGACCATCTAGTTCCAACCTCCCTTCCATGGACAGGGACACCTCCCACTAGCCCAGGTTGCTCAATGCCCATCCAGCCTGGTCTTGAACACCTCCAGGGATAGGGCACTTCCCTAGGCAACCTGTGCCAGTGTCTCACCACCTTCACAGAAAATAATTTCTTCCTAATGTCTAATGTAAATTTCCCCTCTTTCAATTTGAAAACATTACCCCTCATCCTCTTGCTACATGCCCTTGTAAAAAGGCCCTCTCCATCTTTGTTGTAGGCCCCCTTCAGATATTGGAAAGCTGCTATAAGATTTTGCTGTTCCTAGGTTTTTAGAAAGAAAGATAGAAAGAAACTGTTCCCTCTGCAGAGTTTTCTCAAGAGTGCCCAGAGCTCCTGGTCCAGCGCTCTGCCTCCATACACACATCCAAGCCTCCTTCACACCCTCTGATCTAAGATAAATGTCACCTCTGCAGAGCGTCTCAAACCAAAATGATCTTTTGGGGTGAGGGCGGTGATGGGGAAAGCAGTGTGGGGCAAAGGCAGGCACAGATTTCCCCGGAAGCCAAGCGGGACCTCCATCCACCTTTGGCTTGTAGCACCAAAGGTGTTCAGCTCCGGTCTGCTCCAAAGTGTTATGGCTCCTTTTCCTCACTGTTTAAGAGTTGCTTACGGACAACAACTGCAAAATGCCAGAGGTTTTGCAGGTTGTATGAGACACATGCTTTCAGTGGGTTCCAGGAAAGGGGTTGGTCACCGCCTGGGAAGTCAGAGGGCAGTGAGAAGCAGCCTGTTCACTCACATGTCTCCCACAGAGGCTGGATCAATTGAATTCAACCTTATAAAATCACTGTAATACAGAAGATGAACTGTGCCTGTGCCTATTAGCTACCCCCTAGTGCTGCTGGTGGTGTCTGTGAGTCAGGAGTGCTTCCGCTACATAACAGGTAATGCGGCGTAAGAAAATTAGAGTAACAGCCCTGTCTGCTCATTCTTTTGCTCTTAGTCCTGCCAGTGGGGACGTCTTGCACGTCAGTGTGGTGGAAATCAACTGGCTGCTGTGGGTTCACGTTTGTGGGTGAAGGGTCTCTCTCTGTACCTTCATAAATCGAGAGGAATAGACCCAGTGGCAACAGAAAAAAGTGAATTAAGTTTCTACAAGAGAGCATTCAACATGAGTGGTTGTTCAAAAGGCCTCACTCCTCATTGCCTCAACACTTTCTAAGTCTCTTCTGCCTTTGCAGTCAGTGCAAAATGCTACCATCTCAGAAGAGTTACACACACTTATATTGCTTGCAGACCAGACTTGGTCTATTGGTCTATTTTGTCATTGATCAATGGTAGAAAATTCAAAATGATCCAAGACAGAATCATAGAATTCTATGGGGTTGGAAGGGACCTCTGGAGATCATCTAGTCCAAGCGCCCCACCAGAGTGGGTCTACCTAGAGCAGGTTGCATGGGAACTTGTACAGGCCGGTTTTGAATATTTCCAAAGAAGGAGACTCCACCACCTCTCTGGGCAGCCTGTTCAAGGGCTCTACCACTCTCACAGTAAAAAAGTTCCTTCTCACATTTAGGTGGAACTTCTTATACTCAAGTTTGTGCCCATTTCCTCTTGTCCTATCCCTGGGCACCACTGAAAAAAGACCAGCCCCATCCTTCCCTTTAAGTATTTGTATGCATTGATTAGATCCCCCCCTAAGTCTTCTCAAAACTAAAAAGACCCAAGTCCCTCAGCTTCTCCTCATAGTAGAGATGCTCCAGGCCCTTAATCATCTTTGTGGCCCTAAAGAGAGCAGGCAGGCTAAAGGGATGATAAAAAAGAAACCCATGAACGGGAGAAAGATATTTTTTTAGGCTAAATGGATGATAGAAAGGAAACCCACAAGTATTACAGAAAGAGGGTACATTTGCACTGGCCTCTGTCACAAAGTAGAGATAATTTCTGCTGCATTTTGTGGAAGTCTGCCAGTCAAGGGGAAATTTTGTGGTAAATTTATTTAATTTAAATGTGATTTTTTTAAAATTAACTGAACGGAACGGTGAATAACTCAGTTATTAAAACAACCATTCATTCATGTGTTAAAAAATGGTTAATTTGATGCTATCCCTTCTTTACTAATCCTAATGCTTTTAGGACTGGATGAGACAAGCTGTGAGCGTAACTAGTGCTTTTACAAGCTTAGTATGGAATGGCTGATGATTTTGGAAGAGGGGAAAATACAGAAAAAGATTTTGTGGTGAAAGAACATAACCAAATATTTTCGTTTAAAAGATTGGCAGTGACATAGTTAATACCACCAGTATCAATGTTGTCATAGTTTTGATTTCAAAGACAAATAAGGTGTTCCTCTGATGGTATTTGTTATGGGCTGTCAGTGGATCCAGGCAGAAAATATTTCATTTCTTTCCACATAGTTTGTATTTATGAGGTTTCTTTGCAGTCTAGGACTCATGCCTACCCCCGCCCTCAGCTGTATTACACCAGTAAGGATTTACTTTTCCTGACTGAACAGGACTTAATTACTGTGTATTTGTTGAATTGAGTCCTGTGCAAGCCCCAATACTTCACTGCTCAATGTTCAGTCTTAGTTTTATGCTCTTTTTACTCTTACAGCACCATTGTAAGTGCAATATTGCTTTGCCAGCGTAGCACTCATGCACTTGGCTGCTGGGCCAAAGGGCTGTGGCTTCATTGACTTTTTGTGGGTAAGTTTCACTGGCTTTTGGTGCATTTGTGTGGGCACTGAGGCAAGCGTGTGATGCCAAAGGACACCA
Organism: Gallinago undulata; assembly: GCA_026546715.1. Lineage (NCBI taxonomy): Eukaryota > Metazoa > Chordata > Aves > Charadriiformes > Scolopacidae > Gallinago > Gallinago undulata. The sequence continues at coordinate 571,801 of JAOTQQ010000023.1, forward strand.
TCTTGGTAGCAAGTGTTGGTAGTCTAGACTGGCTAGAGTTAGTAGTCTAGACTCTGGCTTATGCAGCAGTGACCTTAAGTTTAACAGGCAATTAATGCAATTATTGCTACATATAAACATTTTAATAGGGGAGTAAAATTCTAGACACTGCGATTATGAGGAATGTTAATAGACAACTCTGTTGACTTGTACTTGTGGTAAACAAAGCAATTCATTATGTTTATAATATTCATCTTTTCCTCTCGTTCTACCTGATGGTAGAAGTCTGTCCGTGTTTCAACCAATGGACCAATACATTTTTAGCAGAAATCTTCTTTAACTAAGTCACCAGAGTCAAATCAGCAGCTGACAAAATATAAGCATTATGGAACTGGGATGATGTTATTTTTGTAGAATGGGATTTTTAACCAAAGAAGGGTGATTTTTTTCAGCTATGAGGGATAGCAAAAATGTTAAAGATCTCATTTTCTTTGAGAGTCTTGGTTATCACTGATTATTCATGTGCTTTTCTTTCTCAAATTAAAGAGACAGGGCCTTATCTTTAAAGAAATATTTTCATTATCCATATATCAGTCTGTTTGTCTGTCCATCCTTTTGTTCATTATATGCATTTGAAGCATGTAGCAAGAAGGAAGGGAGCTTGCCAACTTGAGGGTTTTTTTTCCCTTGTGCATGCAAGTGCATGTGGTGAGGGCCCTGTCATGTGGAAATGCAACGTAAGTAAAATAGAAAAGGAACAAGAGTTTGTAAGCCTGAGTCAAAGCCCTATCACCTCAAGGAACTGCTATCCAAAATACGTCTGGTAGGAGTTCAGGAGACCGTGTGCCCTTCTCCCATACTGCCAATGGATTTTCTCTTGGCAATGGAGCTTTAATCATGGACAAATAGAATTAAACAAAAAAAGGATGTTGACCTTTTTGAGGGTGCTCTGAGTTATCTCCAAGGATGTCTTCTGTTTTGCAGACTAACAGCCATGTTTTTCGCTCAGGGCTCACTTTCTGCACATCCAAGGTAGCCTAACCTTATCCCCTGCTCCACTCTTCTCCACTTTGTGTCTCCACTGGGAACTTAAACTGTGGAAGTAGGAGTCAAAGCTGAAGAAAGTCCATGAGCTTTGAAAAGCTTACTTCCCTTCAAGAAAGAAAAAGCAAAAGCTACAGCCACATTATAAAAAGAAAGAACCCTACTTAGTTTTTAACTAACCTCATTCTCTGTTTATATATAGGTGATACACATGACATGTGAGTACATAAAATGCAGCTGGCACAATATAAAGATGCAGCAGAATATCTTTTAGAAATGCACTTTATATGGAAAAAAGGCCTAGGAACCCAATTTTAAACCAATAAATCTTTTACAGATCTACATTTTATTATTTAAAGGCTCTTATATAAAGTCACAAGGACAAGAAATTTGTGCTGCTGTTAAAAGAAATTTAGCTGCCATTAAAATGCTTGTCTCCCTGAAGTGAAGCTGGATGCTTGACCAGCCCAGACCTACTCCCCAAAACCTGCAGTTTTGCAGATGCCATTCAGAAAAGGGAGAGGATCTGGCTGCTCCCCTCACTGGACACAACTGGGAGATTAATCAGGAAGATCCTAGCGTCATATCTACTGCTCATTGCCGGTGAATATTTATACCAAGACCAATAAATTGGGAATGACGGTTTAAAATGTATACTTACAATGCACTTACAGTTGTACAAGTCAAATATTGAAAGCATCTGACATTTCTAGGCTAAGTAACAAATTACATTAGCCACAGGAATGCATAATAGTACCCCACGGATATGCAAAACTTATTCACTCATTTTCAAAGGCCGCTGCTGCTTTCTGATTCACACCTACAACTAATTTCTGGCTGCTACTCATTTCCCAGGAATCAGTAAAATAAATTCGAAGAGGCCAAGGGCACAGACACACACTGGCTTTCCCTGGTACAGGGTATTAGAACTCCTCATTATTTATTACAGGCTCACAAGGCTGATTTAGAAGCCTATTTTTCCTCTGAAGTTCATTTCAGCCTTAACAGACTGATGAAAAAAAACCCAGCCCGCTCTTCCACTGCAGATTACCCAGATTTGTGGGCGAGGATTTAGTTGTACTAATACAAGAGCGCAACTTCTTTTTCTTTTTTTTTTTTCTCCTTTCTTTTTTTGGTGACCAATCAATTCAACAACAGGCTAGATAGTGCCTCAAGGGCATCGCTTTCAACCACGTGATCGGCAGATTAACAGAGAGGCTGCAAAATCCTTTCCGCTCAAACTGTTCTAACAGAGGATCAAAATCTTTCTCTCTGCATGGGGATTTTTATTTAGCTAGTTCTTTTTATTCAGTTTGCACATGTTTGTGAAGGACTTAAGTCCTGTAAGGGCATATAAAATGGTCTAGTTTGGTTTCTAACTTTTTCCTTTCAATTTCTGTTTGGGAGTAGAAAGTTTTCTGGTTCCTCGTGAGAATGTTGCCCCTTGCCTGGGTCTTACGGTTGCGTCATTATTGGTTGAATCACATCAACCCACAGATGATGGCTCTGAAAGGTCAGAAGTGAAAAGATTTTGCAAAAGTTCCCCCTTTTCCCTGCTGAAGTTTATGTTCTCATTGAGGGAGATGGATGTATTGAAATAGGCTGTGATACAATCTGTAGGGAAAAGGTTCAGGAAAGACATGAGCTGGGTGGGTCCTATGGGGTTACATGAGATTTACAGAGCTCTGCTGAACAGCAAAACATGAGACTAAGTTTGATCATATAAAGAAAACAATCTACAAATGACTGATTCTTGGCCCCAGCAGCCTGGGTTCTGGGAAGCAGATGTGCTAACTACCTAGCAGCATAAAGGTATATAGGGATTCCCATTGAAACCCTTTACATTTAATGCACAGATTTTTGTATGCAGGTACAACTACTGCTGATGGCAACAGGGGACATTCCCTGTTGTAGCACAGGAGTGTTTTTACTGGAGAAAGCAGGACTCAAGAAAACTGAGACAAAAGCAGAAAAACAGACTGCCTTATATTCATCTAAGGCACACAAGCACACCAGGAGCTATATATATTGAAGATTGCATGTGAAGGTGTGCACAGAACATAGCCAAGAGGTTTCTTTGGCTACAGCATGTGTTGAAAAAAATATTAACCCACTCACTCAGCTGCTGGACAATGAACCACAGCAATGAGCTGGGACAAGAGCAATTCATATACTGCCAAAAGACATGGCAAGAATAAACTCAGCAAAAAAATTTAATAGCTGACATTGAGAGCAATTGCAGTCTGGTCACGAACAAGTCACAGAATTCAGCAAATAGAGGATTTCCCCAGAACTGTGCTTGGATATTCCCACAGTCTCACTGTCGATATTCTACAGCTCCAGATTTCAAGCTGGGGAGCAGAGTGTGTGCTGCACAGCTGAAGGCAAAAGGATTTTGCCTCACTGCATAGCAATGAAAGCTCCTATTTTATTTTTTTTTTCATTTAGATCCCTAAACCTTTTTCTGCCATCACATGGGGTGACTTTGGGCCTTTAAGACCAGAGGCTTTATAAAGAGCCATGCCAAAATGAAGGAACAAAATATTCCTTGCAGTGGATGAATAATGACAACCAATCTGACTCTTCTAAACATTAAAATGGTACTTGTTTTACATAAGAAAAACAGTATTTGCCTTCCAACCTTCTACCTTCATAGGACTCACATTTATTTGGGCACATCTGCATTTATTCACCTGAGGAGAAATCCAGAGAAATTCTGGGTTTCAGCTGAGACAGTCTACTTTTCCAGCCCCCTAAATAAGAGCAGGGCTTGTCCCAAGGACAGGCGACGATCAGCAGTGCTGGCTCCAGAGCATGGCAGAGATGACTCACTCAGACTCAGCCCCCAGCAGCCCTGGAGCAAGTGGTGCCATTGCTTATGAAGCTGCAGCATGACAAGGACCCATGACGAGACTGAGCTAGGGGTGTACACCTCACAATGGTGAGCACATCTGGCCAAGTGCGGTCTGCGACACACAGGAAATGCCTGAAGAAGAGGGATGCCTGCAGACAGCCTCCCAGAAGGCATGCTCAGCGGTGGTAGGTGGCCTCTGGTCATGTCCTCAAACTGGGAGTTAGGAATTGGTAGACTGTGAAGCCTGTGAGATTGGGCATTGTGAAATAGGGAAACTCTATCCCACAAGGTGCTTTTACACTCTTAAGTGGCCAGGCAGTGTTCAAGGCTGGGTGTCTCAAGCAGATGGTGCTCCTGAGGATTTTGCAAGGTGTTCAGGAAACAGTAAATGTGTCTCACCTCTGAGACCTACCAGTGGAGAGCTATCTTTTCAGGTTTTGGTAGAAATGCTCTGATCTTCCAGTATCAGCCAAATCTCCTTTACTTTTTCAGCAGATTTTATTTTTGGAGAGCTCTCCCTTTGTTTCTGTCCCTTCTGCAAATGTATGTTTGAGGATTTTTAGAAATGGGAATATTTTGAAGACAAGAACAATACTTGCTAATGAAGTAATTAGTCAGTAAAGTAAGTTCCAATCAAAAATATTACATGCTTTGCTACATATTTATAGATACTGTTCCTGTAAGCAAAGACAGCAGGATGGGGCACAAACTTCACTTGAATGTAATCCAATTTAAATCTAAAGCAATCATTGTTTTCTTATGTATTTTACGTAATCTAAATTCCTGGATGAACCAGTGAGTCTTCATTCTTGACCTAAGAATAATGTGGGAACAATTCTGCCTCTGATACAGAATTTATTTTCAGTAAGCAACATTGCGCAGTTCAGAAATTTCAGACTGAACTGCTTTCATAGTGCTTACACTTCTCAGTAAGCCTATAAAAAGAGGGAGATGACTCCTGCCTTCTTGAAACCCCAATGACACATACAGCAGAAAATCCCTGCAGTGTAAGAGATCTTGTGGTGCAGCTGCTGCCTTCACACTTAACCCAAGGGTGAATTGAAGACCACAGGTTTAAATGAAGTTCTCCTCTTAAGCTTTGAAAATGCATATAAAGAGCACATCTCAAGGACACATAGCCTGGACCCATCTGGTAGACTAAAAGCCCCTTGTTCAGGCAAATGAAAAAGAAAAAAGAAGAAGCCATTGTTGAGGAAAAAAAGGAATAGTTATGTTACTTAAAGCAGTTAATGGCTTAAGAGAGCTTTGTATTTCATCTTTGTAACTGGCAATGTGCGATGGGCAAAGACAGCAAGCACATTTGTGGTCACAGCCCCCAGGCTTTCTGGTCTCCTTCCTTGTGGTGAAATACCAATGCACCAGTGAAAAAGCTGCACTTTTTCAGGTGACCTTGAGCTGAAGAGAACAGGGGCAAGAGATTTATTTCAGGAACTTGTGGGGGTGGCATGCTCTATTTTTAAAGAAAAATAATCCATTTGGGGAATTTATTACACTTTGGACCTGGGTGGCTGCCAGAGAAAAAGGAGCACCCTCCTACTTAGAAGGATGTTCTGCAAACCCATTGTGAGCCGTCATGCTTTCTGCAGCACCTGCCTGTCCTCACTGGGCTTTTCTGCTCTGGAGCAGGCCCATCAGCAGTGGGATGCCTTTCGCCCTCTCCCACCCCTTCCAGCCAGACTCACCAATCCTTTCCCCTCCCTGCCCTCTGCAACAACCCATGGTTCCTGCAAACCAGAGGGCACTGCAGCCTCTGCAGTGAGTGACTCTCCTGCAAGTGCTGCTTCCAAGGTTGCAGTGAAGAGGCTGAGAAGGAGGTGTTCTGGGTGTTAAACTCGAGCCAGGAGTAAAGCAGGGAGGGCATAGTGCAGTATCCATTTAAATATTTGATGTCATGAAGCCCTCTGCCTCGGGGATTTGCTCTCAGCTGCTGCAGTATGCATGCTCTGCTGCAGGATACAATTCTGGAGCCTGGTGGGAATCAGACAGCTTCGCTGGGCAGGGAAAGCCCCAAGTGTGTGTCCCTGGGACAAGGAGAGGGCTCAGGCTCAGCAATCCCCTTCCCCTGGGGTGGACAGAACCATGCAGCTGTTAGTGAGGCTTTGTGCTCTGTCCTGCTTTTGGTCAAAGCCCAGGTGAAGGCACAACAACCAGCTGACAAATTATTTATTTTCTTCACTTTTCCCTACATTCCCTGTTCCTTGCCATGAGGTTGCCTAGAATCAAGACGCAGAATTGTTCCCAGTAATGCAGGATAGCAGAGTCACAAAAAAGACTAATTACTTTTCTCAGGTTTCATTAGACATTGAGGGTAATCACTGTCTGAAACTTCAGACAGGCCCCAGATGAACACGAACCATCGTCAATGCCCAGTAGACAATTGGCAGCAGTCTGTGAAGCAAACTTAGCTCCAATCTGAATTTCAGACAACCCAGAAATGCAGGCCATGATTTAAAAGTTTGTCCTAGCATAAGGAAACAGCCATGGCTGAAGCTGCCAAATGTGGAAAATTAATTTTAGATTAATTCTGTACTTCAGAAAGCAAAGCCAGCTTGTGAGGAAGGGCTCTGCATGCCTCTTTGTCTTCACTGCTGGAAAGCAGTGAAGTGCCTTGGGCTGGGTGAACTAAACCATTACTGGGTTTATTGAGGGAAGGACTTAACATCAGTATGTATCTTCTGAGGACTTGGTCTAAGAGCCTGGAACAGGTCACTCTCTTTTTAATGAAAGAACACTATAGAGATCCTTCTGCCTGTCAGACAAAGGTGAGAAACTCTGGCATCATTTTTCTCAGAGGAGTTCATCTCACTTCTATAGAAGCAATGAAGTCTTCCTTATGAACCCAGTGGTAGCAAATTTTAGCTCATAAGACTAAAGTCATAGTATCTCATATTGAGTACCTTGTCTAACTATAGATGTTTATTTATAATGAAAAATAATCAATACTCATTCATCTTTAATAATCATTCTTTGAAAACATATGTTTTCCCTGTTTAACAATATCAAGCAATATCCCCCTTTGGTAAAAGAAAGTTCTGTGCTACTGAAATGTGGCACTTCCTGTAGTGCGTCACAATATGAGTCCACTCACTCCAGTCACCTGTCTCCATAATAATCTGTGCCATCTTCTTCTGAGGGATGTATAAAATTCCCTGAGATGGAAAACAATAGACCAACCCAACAGTCCTCAGAAGGTGGTTACTGTCAGGAGTGATCACCCACTAGGAAGTTTCTCCTAGTTATTTTATGTGTCATGGGCAGGTTAATGAAACTTCTCATGACGTAGGAATCCTAATTCTTTGGCAAGCCTTGCTGCTTCAAACACTCTCTGACTTAAAACAGGAACAAGAATTAAAAATCTACCCCAAAGTTTAATGGGGCTATTTTGTTTCCAGGACATTTCAATAGGCTTTAAGCTAAGCACTAATACAAGCTTACAAATAATACAGGCACAAAAGACACTATGTTTTATGGCACAGATATAGAGAACAGAGTAGAAGCCACATATCTTCACCTCATTGTGTCTCAGTGCAACAACAAAATTCATGTGAAGGCTCGTTCCTAGAATTAATAAACATATTGAACTGCAGTGCTGGGAGCTTTAGGTCAGGAGCAAATTAATGTCATTGAGCCAGTGAAGCTTAACTAGTTAAGGCATGTGCCACATTTGGGTTGCTGAGAAGGCTCCTTCGTTCCACTGCTGATTAACATTTGCCCTTGGTTAGCAGATGTATTAAGAAACAAAGATGGCCTTTCAAACAGTCTACCTTCTGAGTCAGCACATGAAATTATTAGCAGAGCTTTTAGAGGTCCCTGTCCAAGAAGTTACTAAATCCAGAACAAAATCCAAACCCGGTGTCATGGCACTTATACCCATTGAAGAGGAAAAGCTATTAAGCGTACTCTCCCCTTCCCCCTACCTTGCAGTAGAGGTCCAATCACTAGGATTTATTGCCTTAGCTCTTCCAGACATAGAGACTGTAACCACTGAGGAGCGGTATCATCCCCCCACTAAAGGTCTATGGGCAAATCCCCACAGGTTCATGGTCTGAACAGCTGCTTGCAGAGACCCAGCAATGGAAGTGGGTACTTGTCCTCTGTTCCTCAGTAGTTATCCACTCCCAGGAGTGACAGAAGACAGAAAGAGATCACAAAATATGAGCCTTTGATGCATCCCCAAAATCACCTCCCACCAAGTGCCTTCTCTGATATGTAGCCTCCTACCCTTGGTGGCCCCATCCAGGAAGAGCAGTGCCTACTACATTGTTTTCTTTTAGGCACCCCAAGGCCCACAAGCAGAAGAGGCACAAAGCATGTGGAAAGCCAGGGAAAGGAGAACTGTGTTAGGCCTTTCTGGCTGTTGTGGTGAGTGCTTTTGTCTGATGAGAGCCTGACTTGAGCAGGTGCCCAGAAGGCACCATAAGGGATCAATTGCAAGTGTATACTGTGATACAAGTAAAGCACAGAATTCAGTAGGACACCAGTATTAAAATATGGTTTATCCAGCTATTTTTTTTTTTTAAAAAGATGCTTCTTTCTGAAACATGGTGCAGAATTTGCTATTCCAGATAATATGAGTTTCAAGGCCACACATTTTATGTTTAATGCTCTTTCCATAAGAAACAAGAACTGCATTAGATGCTGCCAACCACAGCTTCCATATTATCCCAGACATCTGATGCATCATCTCCAGAAATGGCTCCACCATGGGAAGCCAAATCAGTCTTCATCTGCTTCAGCTCATCCAAAAAATGAGATGTAAACATTTCCCACTTTCATTATATTTCATTCACGAAAGTTATGAGGCTAGAAAAGCTTTTTTAAACATCTCCAAGGCACAAGCCACAAAACTTTGTCCCCTTCTTTCTCCAATTCTGATTGTATATAAGTATTTCTTGTCTCTGAAGTCTATAATTCATCTAAATGCTTTAGGGGTTGTTGGACTAAACAATAGTACAAATGTCGTTTATCAGTATAGACTCTTTGGCAGGAGTTAAACCAGACTCATGCCAGCCACATAGACCTAACTAAGCGAAGAAACAGAAAAAAAAAGTTTATCATTTTATTAGAAATGTGCAATATACTGATTTTAAAAACTAAGCAAATAATGATCAAAAAGCTTACTGAGATTAAAACTCCTCATTTCTCACATCAATGGAAGTTTTGCAGAAAATTAAAAAGTGCAAATATTTATTTCTAAAAATTACTCTTGCCCTTTTCAAAGCTTTGACGAAAATTATTCCTTTTCTTTCTGCTAGCAAATCAAAGGTCCTTTTTCACTGCCTAGGGACTTGACTGCTGTATCACACACTATGTACCCATGCTTGTACTAGCTGCTAAAATAAATGCAATAGGTTATATTAATTCTGGAGGGAAGTACTGTTCTCTTTGGTGTTGGAATAGGTAGAAAATGGATAACGTTTCTTACTTAAAATACTGAATTTCTCCCAATATTTCACATTCTGATTTTCAGACTTTACCATATAATTGAAATTTCCTCATGTGAGAAATATTAAGTAGTTTAAGCAATAAATGGAGATACTTATACAGTCAGGTGGTTGAATTCTGAAATAAATTAATTTCAACAGCATTGATTAAACAAAGGTTCTATACCCTTTACTGGTCTAATTTATTAGGCAAACAATTTGTCTCTCAGTGACTCAGCTAACACCTATACTAAGGTACAATTCAACAGGACACAGCAACAGTGTAGATTACTGGTAATTTACACAAAAATCAAATTAATCACAAACAATAATAGTTGTATCTACTGGAACAAATATTTACATTTTTCCCTACCAGCAACTGACAATACTGCTTTTCACAGTGGACACAAATAGTTACAACTCTTTTCTTCAATGTATCTTTTTTTATTGAGTACTTGGGAACCTCATTCTTTAACACCTTACTTCCTTAGTTCATTGTTAATCTCTATAAAACTAATTCTTCATGTGGCTTTATAATGTGCTTCCTATAAAAGTGGCACTTGCCCTTTGCTTTTTTATGAGTTCTAGGCAGGAAACTTCAAGAAAAGTCAGAGATGTTTGCAGTAATGGCCAAGTAAGCTGTCATCTGACCTAGAAATGGAACTTTTTGAATCACAAGCACAACTGAATGGCTTAATTTGCTGTGACATCTGCAGTTACATCTGGACATTTCCCTTTGGTCCATCTGTATTTGGCAGTCCTGCAGTGTGCATGATTTGCTCAAAGAATGCCAGATTGAGATAAACACTTTTTTGATCTCTTGCATCTTGTTTACTATGTCCCATCTCAGAGTGACCATTGGGCCATGAGTTTGTGAAAATGAGACTGTCACCCAGGCAACAAAAACTTTTTATGTCTCACTGGTTCAAAGCCTGTTTTGTGGCTTTTCCCTGTATTACAACATATGGCAGCAGAGAAAGGGATTTTCTAAAATTGAAGTTGAATGTTCTTCTTCCAGGATTCCCAGCAACTTGCTTAGAATTTTTCATCTATCTGTATCATGCTATATCAGCCTTCCTGCGATTGCTCTTTGTCCCTCTGTCTTACTCACAGCAGACCTGAATAGTCTGTAATTTTCCTTTAGGAGGCCTTTTAGGAATGTTAAAGCGTCTATGAGGAAAGTTATAATCCAGACAATCTAAATCACTGTCCCAGATATTCTTTTTGCTCAATGTGATTCTCTGGGGGCTCCATCTCTTGTGACTGTTGCTAGTGACAGTTGCTATTTCTGCAGAGGTGTACATGATAGCTCAGCTGAGGAAATGTGAACAACATATATCCAGCTGCAACTCTGCATTTTTAATAACATCCTCCTGGTGCCTCAAATTAATATTATTTCACATGTCTCTGTTAAGATTCATATAAAAAATCTTGGGGATAAAATTACTGGAGCTAATGCTTGCCAAAGCATCAATTTTTGAAATATTTAATTAAGGTTATTCATAGAGAGTAAATTCTGGGTTTGAAACACATGCTTTTCACTCTACCCCTTCACTCTGTAGCCCTTGCACACTCAGTAAGGGAGCAGAAAACCCTCTGTACAAAGGGGAAGGAATGCAGCACAGGTGGAGCTTCAAATGTGTGCGATGAGCAGTCCTAAGATCTAGAAATTATTTTTTCTCAGAAAAGATTCCTCAAGTCATTTAAGATGAAGTCAAGAAAAATTGAAATTTGTGGTGAGCATACCCAAAATACAGAAAAATGGTGAGAATTTCTATATAATAATGTATCATTGATTTGTTGCAAATTGTTCTCTTGCTTCTTTGAGTCATACCTTGAGAGTATCTCAGCCATGTGATTACTGAGGTGCTGATGTGCCACTTTTCTCAGCCTTGCTCCCCTTCGGACTTAAAGAACTGATTCAGTAGATGTGAGTCAGTTCTCCTCTGCCATGCTGGAAAGAGAACTTGACCAAGTTCTTCTTTAGACATATGATGATTCATAGCAAAAATCCCATTACGCTCAACTGATTAAGGGTTTTATAGAATAGGTTATGTTCTTGCCTTGTATCAACCACTGTATGGTTTGTGTATATGTAACCTTCTTCCCAGTTTATCAGTCAGTGAATTAAATTATTGTTAAATCTGAGATTTAGGCAGGGTTCATGTTGTTGGGTTTTTGTGGCGTGCAGAAGATCACAAGTGCAGCCCCTGTTTTCCTCGGGCATGTGAGGAATGGTGTTTAGTGCCTCCTGAGCCACTGTCTGTGCGCCCCAGTTGCATGCTGCACTTCCCTTGGAAAGGAGGAGCAGCTCCACAGCTTGTCTTCTGCATAATGCAGCTATGCATTATTAAAGTGTTTGCACTTAAACGTTTGCTTTTTGAATAGGCTTCTTTGTTATTGTGTCCAGAGAGATAAAAAGTGTTTAATTACTGTCAAGAAGACCTTCTTCTTAAAGTGTGCTTTTAAGTCAGTTGTTGTTAGGGTCTCCACACGGTGCTAATCAGGTTGGCTCTTCTGATTGCAGTGGTGCTGTACTGATTTACCCCAGCTAAGTATCTGGGACTAAATACTCTGTTGAAATGTGAAGCATCCTGCCACTGAAAGAATTTAATTTTCTTGCATCTATTGATCTGGTTATTTCAGTTCTGTAGGATGTCTTATTGACATCATGGTATATCAGCTGAAGAAGGGCTATCTCTGGCTGGTAAGACCTGCCCATGGCACGTTCTTAGCCACCCGTTTGCTAGTAGTCTGCACAAGTATTTCTGGCACATACGTATAGGCCTTTATGCATCAGGATATCCCATATCCAAGTGCTGGTCTAAAAGACTGCAGAAATGTTCTCACTTGGATTTTGGGATGTTCTATTTTTGCTGAGGACTTGGTATTTGAACATTTTTCTATAATCCTTCCTAATTTTTTTTCATTGCCCTATTCATAATCAGTGAAAATGTTTTTTTTTCTTTCTCTTTACACACTGAAAGTGGGGATGAGATAGGAAGAAACATTTTTCCTACCTAAGTGAAACGTAACTGAAGTGTTTTGAGAAATACTTATATTAAAGAATTGCTCTCTTAATGTAAAAACTGTCATTTTTCAGTAACAACATCCTTAAACCTGGAATTTTTCTGACAAAAGTCCCTGTTGCTCTGGAAGCCAACTCAGTTAATGCCATCCCAGTTCAACAGACGCATTTATTTGACTGCTCTGGTAAGCTTCCCTGTCCTGGTGACTGTGAGCCAGCCCAGGAGACAGAGCTCTATGATATTGAATTGTAGCCTGTGCTGCTGGACAGCTTGTCCTGAGAAAAGCAGTAAACTATGAGACATGATCTTCAAAATGGCTGTGAGTTTTTTTCCTTTCGCTCTGGCCCATAAAATCATTCATCTGAGCAACTGCTTATGAGCACAAGTGCAGTGTTCACAAATCCCACCTCGCAGTGGGATATGATCACTTCTGGTGATGCCCTTTTTATAGTCTACCACTTTCATTCTATCTCATGTCTTCAGCTGTGAGGCAGTAATTTAACCCCCCATCTGGCGCTATTAATTTGCACTGATAACTTCATGCCTCTTCTAAAATAGGCTTCTATTTCTAACACACTTGAAAAGAGTGCCTTTTTTAGGCTTCAGCTTCTAGCTAAAAGAAAAAATTCTGGGCTCTACCTTGTGATATCACAAACACTGGTTTGCTTTTATTTTCAATGTAAGTGCTGCAGAGTGAGTGCGTGTCTCAAATACTGCAGCGAATAGATAGCAGTCGTTAACATTTTGCTCAGCTGTTTGTCTCTGAAACACTAACTACAGGGGAACAGTCCCTGCAATTCTCACAAAGACTGCTGTCTGGTGAAAGCACCCGGTGTTTTGGTGTCTGTACATGCATCTGTAAGACTTCAGTGTGGTAAAACTCTGGCTGGTTCTTAATTCCCCCCTTTTCTAGCAGGGTACTAATATGTTACAACTCTTAAGAATAGCATGGCTGAGTGTCTTGCCTGCAAAAAATGTTGTTATGGTGTGTCTGTGCTACCCATAGATGCCATGGCAAGTTGTAGGCCTTCATGTGAATGCCACCCCTCTGCTTCCCTCCCCAGAGGGAAGACAGGGTCTGCTCTTCTGTCTGGCAGCAGGACAGAGGAGGAAGAGGAGGACAACCTGTAACCATGTCTTTCCCTTCCCCATCTTTGTCCACAGCTGGCAGTGCAGGGAGCTTGACCTAAGAATCAGTCAGGGTTATTAAGCAGCTAAGGTAGCTTTGATTTCTCGTTGGCCTTTCTTTCTTGCTAAGAGATCTGGGGCCAGAAAGATTGGCACTTGCAGAAAGTAGCCAGCAGAAAAGTTTAAGGTAGAGGCAAACACTGGAGTGTGAGCTTGGGATGTGCTGCCTGCTGGTCAGACCTTCTCTTTCTCAGTCTACTGCAGTGTTTGCAAAGCTGTCCTTTAGGTTTTCTTCCCTTAGTGAAAGAAACGTAAGTTAAACTAGTCCAAACTCTGCATGAGATTGGAAGTAAGGGTGCACCTCTGCATATCCTTTGCATTTTAAAATGTAAATATTCAACAGAGGGTCTGTCTTGTAAAGGGACACAGGCTGGATACCAGGAGTGAGAATGCTTTATAACGGCACTTTTAAGATGCTACTGCCAAAAACTTGATTACTGAAGTTTATTTTTAAGTCTAGTTAATTGTCATTGACATGCTGATAGGTCAAGACTGTCAAGGAAGAGAATTAATCAAAAAGTCCGCCCTTTCTCTTACTTTAGTCTGCCCGGCTTCTTCCTACTCCCTCCTCCAGCCTCCCCTTTCCACTAATTACATTCTTCTCTTCTCTCTTGTCCCCTTCTTCCCCTTCTTCAGCCTTATTCATACAGTGGATCATAGTTTGATTAAGATACAAGTGACTTCTCTAAGCTCAGGATTTGGCCTACTGTATTTGACAATAGTGGAAAGCTTGGTTAAATTTTGAAGGGTCTCTGGGAAGTAGATTGTTCTGAGAAATAGATTCTGGCTGCAGGCATGAATGAAAAAGCTCTTTGGAGAACAGCTGAGAGTACAACATATTTCTTGGAAATTTCACCACAAAAAGAGGCTAGACCACAAAAAGAAGGTAAAGAAACTGAAATCTGTAAACAGCCCTGGAGATCCACATTCTGTGCTTGAAGGTCTAATCTCCAGAGTATGTCCCGACCATTGGATCAGTGTCTTATCTCTTCACCTGCCAGGCTAAAGAATCTTTTAAAAGCTTTGTGTGTAATCTCCTAAGTGCAAGAAAAGGCTTTCTGGGGGCAAGGAAGGAGCAGAAATATAATGGGATCCTGATTGGGAAAGAACAGCTTTCAGGAATATGAAGGTTAAAGAGGAAAGCAAGTGCTACTCTATAAAGGAATGGAAGTAACCATGGGAAAATCATAGCTGAGCTGCTCGTCAGTCTAAGTAGCAGTTTAGTAACTTTGCAGATAAATTTTTGCATTCAAAATAAAAAAAAAAATGGATTTTTCTGTTCAATTAAAACCCATATATTGTCACGTTCTCCACTATGGACAGTTTTTGAAAACACTGCATGATTTTACTGCTGGAAAAGCAGTTAATACAGAGAAGGCCTAGAGTCTATGGGATGTTCTGCTTTATAGGGGGTTCAGCTCACTGATGGGTAACCTCTTCTGTCCTCTTGTGCAAAGAACCAGTCAAAGGAGGGGAAAGCACTGGGGTCCTTGTAGCTGGGAGTGCTCATGTAGCCAGGAGCTAAGAGTTAGCTCTGCATGTCCACCTGCCCTGTCTTCCTGTCTTCCTACTCTTTCCCCATTTGTCCCTTTGTGTTCTGGATGGCCCATTGCATGTAATGCCTTCTCTGTTCCACACCAGCACACCAAGATCCCCATCCTGAATGGAGCTGAAAGGAGTCTTTCCTTGCATCTCTCTCTCTTGGTTTCCCTCAGAGCATTTGGGGAATATGAGGAGAGCAGAAGGCTGAGGATGGGTAAGGTGAGGTGGGATTGGGAGGAGATCCCAAACAACAAGTAACAGAAAGGCAGCATAGTTACTCAGGCTTCCAGAGGCCAAGAGGTGATGCTAGGCTTTTCTGTCACATGCTACCATCTATCAGCCTGCTTAATACCATAACATTAAGCGCCCTGAGCACTAATCTGGGAATTGGGGTACTGTGGTGGCTAACACCTTTTTGGTGATGTCTGCAGCTCTCTTGGGTTCTTATTTGTCAACCTGCTAGAAATGCACACCAGTTCTTGTTTACCAGGCTTGGAAAATGATCTTCAGAGCTTAAACGTTGCTCCAGGAGCAGCTATTTTGTACTATTTAGAACAGTTAATTAAGAAAAAGGGAAATAGACAATGCAATGATTAAAAAATGCCTTGCTAATACTGCAAATTTGAGGCACGCAGATGGCCCTACTGTTGCAATATAAAAGTGGTCTAGAGCATTTTCAATTATACTTAGTGCATTCCTGGTGCCTTGGGGATTTTTTCCACTGTCTCTTTCTTGACATGCTCATCTCTAAAATGAACTGAACTGACAGGCCTCCACCGCAGCAGAGAGCCATCCTGGCCTTTTTTTTCTCTTCTCTTTTCTCTTTATAAATAAGAAAAACCTCTTATGAAAATCAGACTTGAAGGGACTTGCTGCCTTATCAAGTCTAGTCTCTTGTGACCACCAACAGCTACGTCAATTAATTCCCTTCATGAATTCATCAAGCGCCATCTTAAAACCCTTTGCTGCCGTTGGCCTTCCTGTCTCTGCTTTTGTTGGTATAATAAAAGACATGTATTTTCAGGAATTGCAAAAACAGGTACCATATCCCAAGAACATGTTTTTAATGGCAAAAAAAACCTGTAGGAAATCCTTCAAAAGGCTAGGAAGCCAATACATGTCTCCATACAGCTGAGCAAATAAAAGAAATGCTTCTCTGGGGAAAATGGCTGTTAGAAGTCAGCAGTGAATTCCAATTTAATTGGGTTCACATGCCTTAGTTTCTTTCTTGAGGGCTTTTCACATACTTGAACGTCACTTAGGTGAATACTCTCCTGAAAAACAAATGTTTGGCTGAAATACTCTAATATTCACAAAACTTATTTGGGTTGTATGTTCAGCTGTCATGTTATCGTTTTGGAACTGATGCTGTTAAAGAGAGAGGGCTCAGTCCCATTCTCCCTTTGCAGCTTAATGCATCTCTGACAGAACCCATGGCTCTGGAATACTCATCGTCTTCTGTTATGCCTGGCCATGAGAGCACGGTCAAATGCGTGAATGTTTCATCTACCTTCTGGTCTGAGATTGTTTTCTTCTCTTGCCGTTGTGAATATAATACTACTAATATGGGTTTATATGGCACCTTCCAGCCCAGGGAAGGGTACAGTCATATGTAACGTCCCCTTGAATTCTAAGCAAAGGATAATCATCTCTGTTGGGAGGAAGTTGCATTTTAGGGGTGTCAATTTTTAGGTCACCAACCCCAGGCGTTGGAGACTGCTATGCCCTATTATACATAAAAATATCTTTCCAAAGGTACAGGGTACTTGTCCTACATTTGAAGATGAGGAATGCAAACTAAAAGTTGTTTTAATCTCAGTTCTTTCTTCTATGGATGGAGGTAATGGAGGCATGTGACAAAGGTTAGATTTATTTAGTGTGTGACACCTGCACCTGAATCTAGGTATTCTGGGTCCAGGCCCTGTGCTTTACTCACTAAACCACAATATCTGAAGCTAAACTGACTGTTACTGAACATCTCTAGTCCAATAAATCGCACGAGCTTTCTTACTGCTTTCTGCAAGAACAAACTAGTCCCAAGAGGTGTCCGTGACTAATAAATAGAGAACAGGAATTTCTCTGGTAACAATGTCAGTCACCTACAGGGTCAGCGCTTTTGAGCACAGGCAGCCCTGAGCCCGGAGAGGCGTGTGTCCGTGTGTGCATACGTGGTGTGGAGGCATACCCTGGAGGGGCAGTGCTGGGCTGAACCACACAGCAACTCCCTGATGCCTACAGAAATACAAGCTTGTCTGAATCTTTTTGAGGTAAATGCTGAGGTGTCTAAGGATGTGAATGAGGACTAGAATGAACCAAAAAATACTAACGTGGAGGGGAGAAAGAAAACCTTAATTTGCATCTAAAGTATGGTGAAGCTAATTTTAGTACCTTTTTTTTTTTTTTTAAAGATGCTTAAATATGCACAAAAACTTTTGTTCCTGTTTTAGAAAAAAAATCAGTGAATGGTAACACTATTTTGACAGATCAGCTCTTCTGAAGCAGTATACTTGTGTTTCGTGACATTTTTTAGAGTAGCTGGAGGAAATATATTTACCTCTGCAGGGCAGATCAATGAACTAGTATCTGCACAGTTCCACTGTGAACTATAATTCCCAGGAGAGGGGAAGGAATCAAAGGAACAGTTGGCATATTTTCCAAATAACTGGTTTATATGAAAAAAAAAACCAACTAAATTACTTCTTCTGGAACAACTGTATTGCAACCCAGAAACAGAATTCCTCTCCTTCAGGTGGAGAGTAATTATAACAAATAAATACATCATGAGAAACACCGTAGCTATGATGTGATCGGTGCCTTTAGTTTTCAACTCACTCCACACTAATCTTCTAGTCTCTTCGACAGGCTAGCGAATGTGAAAGCCTTTGGAGATTTGCTTGCCTGGGATTGTTAGTAAGTGTATGTTACTAAGAGAACGTGGGAGATGGAAGTGATCAATGTAAAATTACAAACGTGCCCTACCAGCCACTCCACAGCACCTTTGTATGAGCACCTCCCTGGTAATTGGTAGGGTTTGAGTAAGAAATAGCAAATCTGGCATTAATTTGAAAAATAACCTACATGAAGTATCTTTTTGTCATGCCTAGGATATAAATTTTAGTTGTTAGCACTGACACAGGCTATGATAACTAACATTTTGCTTATGGATTCTACCAGTAAACTCTAGTACAATAACTTTGTCATATTAAAAGCACTAGGAAAATTATAATTGTAGTAAAAATCTATAAGAACAGTTCTCTTTCTGTTTTAGAAATGTGTACAGCGTGAATTAACTGTGCCTTTGTCTACCAATAATATGTCTGAGTAGACAAATATTAAAAATACTGCCTTAAAAATCTTGGTGGAAGTAGCATAATTCTCCTGCATATTTATTGGAATGCAGGAAACTTCACAGTACTTCCTGATTTGGAAGAAAAGTGAATGACTACTGCTAGGAAGTGTAGTCTGTGAAACCAAACAGCACCTGGAAACGGGTTTCATTATGTTCCACATACATTTATACAGTTCTCATTTTTTCTGCACACAAATGTGCCTCTAGGAAAAACTCAGCTGTGTCCTGGGTTTTACACCATATGAAAAGTTCTGCTGGTGTGATGTACCAGCAGAGTGCAGCAGAACCCAACCTGAAATGCAGCCATAACGTGCAGTATTCCTCCTCCACTGCTTCATCGTTGCTTACTGTCACCATTTCTGGGCAGACTAACTGCATGAACCCTGTCTGTGAGAACCTGCAACAATGAAACCAGGCTGGTAAAAATAGTGCTTGGGGGGGAATGGCATTTCAAGTTAATAGAAAAACTTGCTCCTTCAGCAAGTATACCTGCATCTGGTATAAAACATGAACGATGAGCCCCAGCTCAGGAGCTCATCGGCCTGTAATGTAGCACAGCAGGCAGCTATGCTAATTCACACCAATTGACAATGTGGCCCAATAATAAGTTAAATCCCATTTAAAAAGTGAAAAGGAACATTATTAGCTCGCTCTCTCTCTATATATATAAACCTTTTTCTTTTAAATAGCCAGACAGAACACAGATTAGTCAGCATTATCTTTCAGCTTTCAAAGGCCAGGAACAGCCATGATTAATTACTTAGTATTTCCTTCTTCTGCTCCCTGTGCTTGTATTAGAATTCAGTTTTCTTCAATGCAAGATAAGATACCATATCTCTCGTTATTAAAAAAGAAAAAAAAAAGGAAGAAGAAAAAAAAAAGAAGATAATGCAATGACTGAATTCTTTTTAGAACTACAGTGTGCCAGCATATTTCAGAGGGGACATGGATGCAGTGCTTGTCTCCCCTCGAAAAACCTAAATTGCTAAATGTTGTCTTTGTTGCAAGTCCCACAAAATGATATGCAGGGTTTCCTCTTGTACTGCAGGGCTGATCAATACACACCCATTGCTGGGAATGGAAAGTTTTCCATATCCTGCATTAAATTCTAGCAGCAAACAGCTTATTTAGAGTTTCATGCAAAGTCCGCCTCACCAGTAGAAGTGTTTTCCTTGATTTAGTCTGACGTTGTATTGGACTGCTTCAGATAATCAGAATCATAAGTCCACACTCATCTCCCTTCACATCAAGGGCCTAATGCTTTGCTCAAGTTTGTGTTTCTTTCATCACGGTGCTCTTCTGCAGTAGTCGAAAGAGGATTGTAGGTGAGCATGAAGATAAGTGAGTGATGAGGAAATAGCAAGTGAACACAATGAAAGTTGTAAAGGCAAAGCTCAATTTCCTTCTAAAATAGCAGGGCAAGTGGTTCAAACACTTCCTCTAAGCCATTCAAATCCACTTTTCAGTCTTGCAATGTCAGCCATAGGGCCACCATAAAACAGGTAAAAAACAGCTTTGAGCCCATGAAGTTGGCTTGTCTTTGTTCTTGGTGGAAAGTCCTAGAAAATTTAGTGGGATGGGGGACAACATATTGAAAACTATGATCACGAGAGGCAGATTTTGCTTGTGGGAGTGTGTATCTAAGTATTTGTGGAGGGAGTAACAAAGGGATGATAGACAAGAACTGGGAATAACTTGTATGTTTTGGAGAAGAGCTCATTTAAAATACGATGAAGCAAGCTAAACCTGCAAGGTCAGTAGGAAAAAAATCTGGAGTTTATTGAAGCTAAGGGAAAAGATATCATTTAAGACTCAAAAATATTGAGCTAAAAAGAAATAAACTTTGACAACATATGGCCTTGACAAGCTCTGTCCCCTGCTCCCAGAAGTAGATATGTGAGCCCTGGTGCCCGCTTCAAAGTCCAGCTTCCTAGCGGTAATCGTGATCTGCCTGAGATCTGCATCCTGCTGCAGCTCTCAAGCAATGCATTATTCTTCTCTCTAAAATGCTTGAATAAGTCTTCTGTTACAGATTGCCTGGCACTTGGCCAGCCCAAAGGTGACTGCATTGGTAGTGGTGGATGAAACTTCACATGTAGAAGGCTGCAAAGTCAGTCTACATTTGTTGGGGTTTTACCTAGCTTATAACCCTAGAAATCTCTGAAATGGGTATGTTTGTGTGCACAAATATGTACAGATGAAAGTCCTGTCCTTACATTACAAAGAGGAAAATAGAGAGAAAAAATACCAGAAAAAAGAATAATTGTGTGACAATCCAAGGCAAAGGTAAACCAATCTCGTCCTAAGTTTCCCTACATTCCTAGGAGAAGAAATCATTAGCAAAGTGAGCCCTACACCATGCTGTACACTTTCTGTTTTCCCTTGAGGGTTGCTACATATGCAGAAGCTGTAGCCTTGTGACACACAGGCATAAAAGTTGCTGAAGTTGTTTGTACTGACAGGAAAGTATTTTGTTTCCTTACCTTGCTCAGTTAAAGCAGTGCAAGTATGAGGTAGAGACCATGCTTTATTTGCCTTAGCACTTTAATCTTGCTATTTGTTGCCATACCTAAAGCATACAGAGACAAATGAAAGCTTTCTGTTGACCTGAAAAGCAGCTCCCACCTCCAGTGCAATAAATCTGCAAATTGGAGCCGCATCTCATTAGATGCATTTTGAGAGTTCAGTAACTGACTGGATTCTGCTGTTCTTTCTTTCGCTGCCCCTGTGTATTCAATGGACACAGAACCTGGTCCTGAGTGCTCTTGGAAATGCCACTAATTTAGTAGTTACTTGTAGAAACTAAGTTAAGCTGTATTTATTTGGGGGTTGCTATTTAGCTGTGTTTTGTTTCGTAACATGCTGAGTTCCTGCAACTCCTCTTGACTTCAGAGGCAGGCTCAAGCTCTTGCTTTTGCAAATCAGGCCTTCTTGCACCTCTGGTTTGGTCGCCTGTTGTCTTTTGGTACCCATCCTAGGTATCACAATCTTCAGCGGTCACCTCCTGGCTGACTCCTTCTGTGCTACGCAGAAGCAACGGAAAGCCACTGCTGCTTTTTCCTAGATGGGCATCTTTTCCCGTGATGCAGGGATATGCGGGGAGATGGGGGGCCCAGGAGACAGTCGCTTCCCCAGCTGTACTCCCTGGAGCACTTATCTCCCAGATGGCCCCATCCCTTCTCTTGCCACCCACAGGGATGGCTGCTCCACACTGTCCTCCTGTTGCCACAATCGATGGGAGAGTTGTTCCATGCCCAGAGCTAGGACGGGGTGGGGGGTGCCGGACACACATGTCCTTGCGGATGCTGCGGCCAGGGCTGGCAGCAGACAGGTATGGGTTGTGGGGCTGCTCCGCCACCCCCAGGGTGCGCCGCAGACCAGTCCCCCTTTCCCCCCCTTTCCTCACCCTCCCGCCCCTTTTCAGCTGGGAACTAAACCAGCAGCAATTATTCAAGCCAAGCACGTAAATCTGGCAGATCCCGCGGCCCGGGTTTGACGCAGCTACACAGCGCGGTGTCTGGACGCGCAGCCCAATCCCCCCCTTCTCCCCGCTTTTATTTGCCCCGCAGAAAGCAGCGAAGTTACCAACTTCGCCAGCAATGAGCCGCGCCGAGGAGACTGGGGTGCCGGGGAGCGGAAAGGACGACCGGGGGAAGGACCGTGACAGGGCAGCGCGGGCGGCGCGTTACATAAGGCGGCGGGATCCGCACCGCTCCGCAGCGCGGCCGCGGGGGGCGGCGGGGCGGGGGGGGGACGGACGGACGGACGGACATGGAATACAGCTCAGCCCCCACCACCTCACGGCTTGGGGAGACCCCAGCCCCCGGCGCCGCCGCCCGCGGCATGCTGTTCCCGAAGCGCCGGAGGGGAGAAGGGGTGGGCGCCGAGAGCACGGAGCCTCCGCGGGCGCGGGGAAGCCCCGAGGGGGAGCTGCCGCTCCGGGGTCCCCGCGGGCAATGCCCGGCCCAGGAGGGGACCCTGCGGGCTCAGCGGCACGGAACCCACCGTTTCCCTCGCACCGCCGCGCGAAAGGGCACGGCGAGAGGCCAAAGTGCTAAACGCCGACTGATTTCAGCAACCGGAGCTATTCGCCTTTTTTTATTTTTTTTTTTCAAATCCTTCCTCGTCGCAATCTGAGCTGCCGGGGGAACCCGTACAACCCACAACTGTTTCTGCCGCCGGCCGGCCTGTGGGGGTCTCGCCGGAGAGAGCAGCCCCGGAGGAAGGGGCGGGGGGGGGGGGGGGAGAGGCGCGGAGCCGCAGGGCGCTGCGGCGCGCCCACCTCCGCGGCGCGGGTCGGCCTTTGCAGAGCTGTCCGCGATGCTGAACCCTCCCCACGGTGCTGAAAGGCCGAGCGCTTCCCGCGCAGCGGAGGGACCCGGCTGCTGTCCGCCGTCCTGAAACACGCACTCACACACCACCACCCCCCCAGGTCGTCTTCCTCCCGCTGTCCGCGGTGCTGAAGCGCCGCCGCAGCCCGGCGCGGTGCGGAGCGGGAAGGGCGCTGCAGTGACCCGGGCGGCAAGCAGCCCCGGTCCGGCCCCACAGACCCTCCTTCCCGCTCTGAGGGAAGAATGGCGCTGGTTCCCCTTCTTTTCCCACCTGCACGGGGCTCTTTTTCTCCTCCGGCCTCCTGGCACTCGCAAAAGAGCCTGGTACAGTGGAAAGGCTGAGCCCGGCTCCCTCCCCTGGCTCCCGCCGGCGATAAGGCTTGCAGCGAAATTACATCCCTCTCCCCTGCCTTCCTGCATTCTCGTAGCAGCCCAGAGGCTGGAGACAAAAAGCCGAGCAGGTCTCTCTTTAAATATATCATGTTTTTCATTTCCTTTTCATTAATACCGCCCCCTCCCCCCTGCGCAGCGGGTCCCTTCGGTGGTCTCCCACCCTTACCTCGGCTTATGGACCGCTACGCCGGGCCGCGGCTGCGGGGTCGGTGGGTCGGTGCCGCAGCTGGGAGGCAAGGACAGCCGCTGCTGACCTCCCCGGGTCTCCTTCTTCAATGGACCGGGAGCCGTGCCCTCATCAAAGATGGCCGTCCGCTCCTACGTCAGCAGCTTTTAATAGCCCTCCCCGGCGGGGGGGGGGGAGGCGGGAGCGGGAGGGGGGCAGAGCGGGCCGGGCGGGCTTGAGTCATCGCCGCCGCCGCCGCTGCACCGCTCCGCGCATCGCGCACCGCCGGCGAGGCGGTCCCGCCGCCTCTCCGCAACCGCCTCTCGGCGGCCTCCCCTGGCGCGGACGGGTGCGGTGTGGAGCCGGTGCGGGGGGCTGCGCGCGGCTGCTGGTGAGCCTCCTGGGGAGGGGGGAAGGGGGCCTCCTGTAGAAGCGATTTCCTCCGCCAAAGGGGTGGTCCGAAGAGGGTATCCCTCTGAAGTCCCCGGTACTCCATATATGGCCAATCTACGTGGGCTTTTATTTTTGTGTGAATTCTTCCTTCTCTCCCTCTTTTTATTTCTCAGAACATCCTGCCAGGGGTCTGGGTGTGTTAATCTGATTATTCCCCCTCTTCTCCTCCCCTTCTTCTCCTCCCTTCCCCCCCCCAGCCCCCACCCCCCAAGTAAGAGCAGAAAAACACAAGGAAATCCGTGGTTAAGGACATGTGTTGTAACTGATCATTTCAGGGCTGGGTTCAAAAAGCAAAGAGAAATTAAAAACAAATAAAACCCCAGGCACGTACATACATACACACAGCAGAGTGAGCACATCCCACTGCCGCCGAAGAAGAAAATGGTAACTCTGTTCCAGGAAAGAGCCTGTCTTATTTATCATGGAATAATTAAAATATTAATTTAGAGCATACCTAATTTGGAGCAAATGGAGCTGTCTCTAGTGTGATTTTTAATGGGGAGAAGAGCCTTTCATTCCATGCAAAATGTTGTATTTTTGTAAAAGGTATCTCTTAATGGGGATTTTAATGAAGGATAGGGATTGCATCTGAAGTGCGACACTCTTTCATAACCTCAGTCATCCCTTCCTCTTCATTCCACAAGCCTTCATGCGTTCATTTATGCAACCATCCAGACCTACAGATGAGCAGTGATTCCTCCTTCTTCCCTGTCTGAACCTCTCTTGTGAGCAGTAACCAAGCACTGGCTATGTTTAACACCACAAGTACAGGCTTTTCTAAATAGTCTGCAGATGACAGAGTCAAAGCATCAGTCCCACATTAGAGATAATTCTGTCCTCATCATATTTTCTCCCCTTTTTGCCACAGCAAGGAAAACCGGAAGAGAGGGAAGGCTATGCAGCTGTATTTTGGAGTGCATTCATCTCTGTTATGGTTGTATGGGGGTGGGGGAGGGAAGGGGAGGGGAGGGAAAGCGCGGGGGAGAAGGAGAGAGAACTGCGGGTGATTCCTCCTCCCCTGCTCTGTAGTTCCCCACAGAAAAACGTGACTGTAGATCGTGCTTTGTGATTCTCACTCTCTCCTACAAAAATATGTCCTTCAGTCTCATTTGGAAGGAAGCAGTCAAAAGTTTGCTAAATATATGACAAAGGAATTCTCAGGCAAGAGGGGCTCCCTGCAGCATTAGAGTATCTAATAGGCTGTGCACATGAAAACTGAAGGGGAGAACCTGTCAGGTTTAAGGGCTCTACATACAGACTAACAGTATAAGATTAACACTGTGCAGACACCCCCTTCTCCCCATCTTTCTCCCTCCCAAGTGAGGTATCTGGAACAGCAGCCTGATTAGGAAATAGATTTAGCGTCAAAAATGGCAGTTTGGGAAAGCAAACCTTTTCTGACCAGATCATGCATGAGTTAATAGTACCCAGCACTTCAGTTAGGTATGCGCTGCAGATGGCAAGAGAAATCCCAGAGTGAGTCTTGGTCTAAAATCCAGGCTGTCTGTGTACACGCATTGTGCTTTGCAAGTTCCTAGTACACACGGAAAGTTAAAAAGAAATTTTCAGCCAGACAGCTTGTCTGATAGGTGGTTTTGAAATGAAATGTGATTTTCAAGAGAGCAATACTAGTACTTATTAATAATTCATAGTAACGGTAGATAAGGGAAGCAAAAGAGAAATTATAAACTGTTGTTTTGACTAAGCCACCAGCACTGCAAAATCCTGGCAGGGTTTGGATTCAGCCCAATAACGCCTTTGAGGAGAATTTCAGTCCATTGGATACCAGCAGGCATGAATTTGGCTCCTTGTATCAAAAGCCAAGGAGGAAAATGCAGTAAAGGCAAAGTAAAATGCAGCATAACTTAGAGAAAGACGGATAAGAGGTGGTAAAAGGAAGACAGAGGAGGGAGGGGGTGAAAGAAGGATGAGAGGTAGGTATCCAGTGAAAAAACTGGGTTCAATTTAAGATTTATTTCCATTTCTGCTGCAGCAGAAGTCACATATTTTAATAAAACAGCATAGGGCAGAATCATTAAATAGATCATGAACATTACCCATTAAGCTTAGTAGGAACAACTGTCTTTCCCACAGTTATTCTGCAAATGAATAAGGGAAGGGAAATATTTTGTGTTGTTCAGGAAGACGGGTGCCTCTATCCCAGGAGAGGCAGAGGGGGGCAGCCTTTTGCACCGCAGCAATAGGATTTCTGTCGCAATAAGTGCTGCTACGCAATTCTAGCTGATTGTCTAGCATCATTTGAGAATGTTTGGGGTTTTTTTTAAAAAAAAAAAGCACATGCGGAGTTTATTGACTCTATCTGGCAGTACTTAAACACTCATTTCACACTGTGTACAGGAGAGCTGTGAAAAGTGAAGCCTGAAAATGAAGGAGGAGGAGAGAGAAAACTGGAATTTGGTCTAAGAATGATTCAGCTCCCTCCTAATTATTCAGGCAAATATTCAGCAAGCTGAAGAGCCAGTACCTGTGGCACGGCCCATGAATAATGAGACAGGGAACAGGCTTTTCTGTATGTGAATGGCATGACTGTGGATTTGCATGTTACTGGCCAGGTGAAGGGCAGAGCAGTCAGAGCCCCCACCAGGTTAGCAGGGAAGAAAAGGCAGCCCTTGTTTTGCCCCCGATTCCAGGTCTGTTTGCAGGCAGAAGAAGCTTTCTGGCTGCTCAGAGAATCACCTTCAGACTCCAACACACATGCCTGCATGCTGCAAAGCTGGGCTGTGAGGCAGCTAAACAAATGCAATACCAAAATGCTGAGCAGTGCCACCAGGTCCTGGATGTTAATTCCTGGACTCTCCTGGAGTCAGCTGTAACTCAAAAATGCCTTCAGATCCCTCTGCCTTCCCCAGACATTTCCATAGCATGTTGGGGTTTTTTTCAGCAGAGAGGAAAATACCTTGTTTTTCCAAGCGCTGGTCTTCTATGCCTCAAGTCTGCGGATGGGAAATAAATCGAAGTAGGGCAGAGACAGCAAAAAAAAAAAAAAAAAGCAGAAAAATATACCTGCTTTGGCACTGAGCATTTCACAGCCTCTCTGATTTCTACATTTTCCCAGGCTTAGATGGCAATGCATGCCCCAGTCTGTTAAGGGCTGTGTGATTGGAGCAATTTGAGAATTGAGCCCTTTATGCCAAACTCCTAATTATTTTGTGTCATTCACTCTGTTTATGTAACTACTGAATTTTGCCTATCAGCAGCACTTGCATTTCTGTGCCCCAGGCTGCTTCTGATTAAATTTGAAGGAATAGCTAGGCCCAAGTTTGTTTTTTTTCCCTGCATTTTCAGGATCTCTGAATATACAGTTAAGTTGTGGGCTTTTTTAAGGACCTGTCTGTGATAGGGTGCTCCAATTCAAGCCAAGCCAAGATTCCTCTGAGGCTTACTTTCAAAAATAGATTTAAAATATGATTTTAACATAAACCCTCAGAGATGACTCCCCACCAATTTCTTGATTATTCTCTTAGATGTACAAAGCCAGATCCCCAAGGTGTTTTCGTACCTGCCTCCTGGTTAGCTCCTTAAAGAGCAGCTAGGACTTAAATACTCAGTGAACCTGGGTCTCCACTGCTGACCCCACCTCCCCCTGCCTTGGCTGGGTGCCTTCTCACAGCTACGCAGTCCGCTTTGACTGCATCATTTTCAACAATGCCAGACTTCAACATCTATTATCTGACGTTTGAAGGGTTTTAAGGAGTAGTCACAACATAATCAAATCTCTAGGGATTATAATCTGGCATGGAGGTGGGACTGGTCTGAGGTCTCCAGGAGCCTTGCCAATGGGAATTTTAGGTCAAGCTCAACTGCAGTGAGAAGAAGGCTCTGCACAAGTCCCACTAGGCACAGAGACAGCCACAAAGGTGTTGGGCACAGAACAAGGAGGAATAGGACCATTTAGTCTATATTTTATGGAGGAAAGGGAGTATACACACAGATAAGTCTGTGTGCCTGTGACAGAGAAAGTAGGTAAGGGTTAAACACCCTTTTTCATTGAAAAAAAAATCTCTGCTTTAATAAAATTAACCATCACCAGATTTGAATTCTTCTTCTGTGTATGTGACCTTAACTTGGGAACCATCTCAAAAACTTGTCTAAAAGCTGAATTGAAGAAAGGACGGAAGTCCCATGAAACAGGACACAGGCTGAACTGAGCTGTGTGAACGTCAAACTATGGATAAAACCCCTCCTGGCTGCTGTGCAAACGTAAAGGCACCTAAAGGCACTAGGCATTTCTCTTTGATCTCAGAATACCCAACACTCCTTCAGCTGTATTTCTGGGCACTGCCGGCACTGGCTGGGTATGGCCTGCTTGGGTAAAGCTGTAATATATAATATTGTAATGTATTTGCAGTTCCTCATTTGGCCAATCAAACAGAGTTTGACCACTAAGCTTCAAGTGAGTGCAAATTAATGTGCTGGTTTACTCCACACTTAAAACAAGGTTATGCTTTTGGGGGATATTGCTTTTTTACAGGAAATGCAGGCCATTTAAAACTGCGAGTAGATTTTCGGAACTGAGAAGTGCAATTCTCTGTTTGCAGGCTTTGAAATCAGTAGAGCTGTGATGAGTTCAACAAGCTGGCTTGTGATTTTAAATAGTCTACCTGGACATGAGATTATGGATAGTCCATCCTTTATGGTTATAATTGCTACCCACATAATACATGCATTTATTACATTGATTATTTCATCATTTTTGAATGGATCGAGTGGCGCAGGAGTACTAACTTCATTTGAGTTGTGCCTGATTATACTGAGGTAAATATAATTTAAGGGAGGAAATAGAAACCTCATGGATCCTGAAGCAAATGACAAAAATGCAAAGCAAACCAGAACACCTCTTCACCTCTCAGACATTAGTTTCTGTCTAGAAGATTGACAGCTCTTGGGCTCCCCTACAGAGGTATCAGTTCAGGGCCATCAGTTGTCACAGGAAATGGTGAAAGCCACAGAAGATTAAGATCTCCTGAAGATCATGTCCGAGGCCAGTATGAAGGCTAGAGCTGCCATGTCAGATCATGCCATCTGGTCAAGTGATTTCCTCTGACATTAGCACTTGATGCCACTTGTTGGGTCTTTTACAAAGAAAAGACTGGCCATTTCACATGTGAGGGAGCCTCAGCTGGTGCAAACTGGCTGAGCTCTTTTGACTGTAATTTTTGGCATCTGCCCCTGATTTGCTCCATCCAACCAGGATGCTTTCCGCTGCTCTACCCCTCCCTTACACAGGTAGAAGGGCTGATGGAAGCGGTGCTCTCTTTTGCTGTGGAACTCTCCCTATACAAGCTTTGTCCTGGAGGAATGAGTTTGTAGCACAAAGAGGTGCTGTAAGCACCAAGTTTGTTCTTCTCCCTTGCTGCTTCCTTTCCTTCAAGTGTGTGGGAAGGTGTTGGTGCTAGTAGGTCTAGTTCCTGCTCTTCCGCTCTTCCTTTAAACTGGATCATCACAATTTACCCTCCTACTTTTGTAAGTTCTTTTTACTTCTCTCCTTCCTTTGATATTATCCCTCTGCAACTCTCCCTATCCTCTCCTTCTTCCCCTTCCCCCTGTTTCCTCCTTATGCTATACAGAAAGAAAGTGGGTCACTTCATAATTGCTCTTCTCTATATCAGAGAAACCCAGAGGCATAAAAGAGGACAAACAGGTGTCACTGATTCAGGGGAGTTTTAAAGATGTTTTTCTCTTGACTGTCTCCTGGATTTGCTTCACCTCCTCCTTTCCCTTTGCTTCTAAACCCCTGATGTAACAGCTAGTGCTGCTGTCTGATTGTGTAGCTAAAATTCAAATTGAGGCTAAGTGACTTGGGAAGCTGAAAGTACAATTGTTGATGGGTTTTCTCTCCTATTTTTTTATGGTTTTTGGCTCAATGGAATGACAAAATACTACAAAGGGAATGGGTTGTACTTAGATATGCAAAAGAGGGAGTGATGCAGTGCTGATGCAATAGTTTGCAATAATTTCAGGCTCCTGTAGAAATGATTCAGAAAAAGAAGGAATGACTTCCCTGTTTATTAACAGTCTTTATCTGGAAGCTGTTCTTTGCCATGCAAGAGGACTTTAGGTCATCCTCAGGTAGACTAAATGGCAAGAGAAATGTGCAGTCCACCCAAGCAAATGTAGTTTTAATGTAGGCATAGTCCCAGGAACTCTTCTGCCCCTGAGGCCTCACTGTCATGGCTATCTCAGCTATTACCTGCTGCTTTCAGTGAAAAGCTTGATGTTGAGCTGAGTCCATCTATGAGGAGAGAGTGGTGTCTGGTTCCAGGTTTAGTGTTAGAGGACTTCCAGAGTTAGGATGCTCAAAAGCTGAAGGTGATAGCTTTGACAGATAGGGTTAATCTGGTTTTTGAGATACAGTGCTTACGGACATAAGAACTATGCTGCTCACCATTAGCTGTTACTCCCTATTAGATTAATTAATTATGTTATACATGTCAGGCAGGCTGGGTAACTGTTCCTTATGGAGCCCACAAATGCTTGTTGCACACCAGAATGCGTTTGTTGTACGTAGTCAGTTGTGACTTCTGGGTAACTCTCTTCCTCCAGTATTCAGTGTCCTGTGCAAGAAATGGTCCTTTCTCTTTGACAAATTCTCTTGCTACTTATTGTGCAGAGTGGTGGAAGAGACCAAGGTCTAGGAGAAGGGCAGGGACCTGGGCTTTCCTCCTGGCATTGTTCTTGAACAGCCATATGATTCTGAAAAGTCACTTCCACCCTGAAAGTTAGTGCTCTGGACTGAGGTATGAAAGTGTCAGCCTCCCTGTGAGCAATGGTGGGCACAGTCTTTGATGGTATTTTACAGAATATGTTGCGCTGATGCAGCTGCATGTTTCTCTCATCCTATTTAAATCGGGGGTAAATCTGTCTCAGCTTCTGTTCCTGTTGCTTTTCCCTCAGCTACTAAGGTTGTAAATATTTTCATCCACGCTTACTGTTTACTATATACCTGCCAGTGTTCAGCCCAGTGGGACTTGGTGCTGCTTCTGTAATTTACCTCTCCAAGGAGTGCCCAGAAAGCCAACAGGGCAACTGCCTAGAGAGGAGGTTTGTTTGTTAGGTGAAATCATAAACTTGCTGATCCTTTTGATACTTGTTTCCGTCTCTAAGGGCTCTTGGGAAAGCCATACATGTCTGTTTAATCTCTGCCCAAAAGTGGACTACATCAGACAGTGAACCTACTCAAGGGGAAATGGCAAGTGCTCTTCTGGGCCGTGATGTCAAATTTCTGTCATGTGGTTGTGCATCTGGAATAATTCAGGTGACTCAAAGGCTTACTGTATAACAACAGAAGGACTAAGTTTAAGATAGACCAGTCAGATATGTAGCCTAAGTTGTTAACCCTTGTGTTCGGCTTCCATATACATAGCAGTAGGTTTAAAATTATTCCTGGCAGTATTCCCCAGCCTGGTTTGAGGCAGAGGACTCTTGTGCATCATCAGTCTAACAGAAACACTATATCTGTGGATTTATGGGTCAACATCTTAATATATCTCTTAAATGGGAGTGAAAACTGTCCTGAAAATTTCCTGAGAGTTATTTCAATTTCCATTCCTCCCTCCTAGTGTTCTGCAAATAATTGAACTTTTTTTAAGATGGGGAAACTTGCTGAAAATAGTCAGTGAGGGAAGCTAATCTCTCAAGATCTCCCCAGCTTCTGAGATTTTTTCTTTCCTCTCCTGACAAACTGATAAATGTTCAAAATAGTTTGAGGAACCAGAGCTCAATTGAGGAAGACTCTACTGCTTGCAACCTAATTCTTGCTCCTGACATTAAGGTGTTTTAAGGAGTGTTCTTTGATCTGCCTGTTTCTAAAATATGCACAGTATGGACTCCTCTTGAGTAATTGGTAAGCCTTGCTCTCTTATATTCTAGATGAATAATATGAAGCTGGATCTGAGGATGTAAATTTACTGCCTCATCTACATTTTTCATGCAAGTACCAAAAACTTGAGTGTGATAGCACTTGATAATCTGCGCTACTGTGAAGCCCAGACCTGGCTTGGCAGGAGGTGTTAAAGCTCAGGCTTGGGTGTGTTAGCATGCTGAGGAGAAAGCTTTCCTTTTGCCTGGTCAAGGTGTGCTCTTGCAGCATAAGAAAATAAGAAGAAAGGGCTGGAAAAAGTGGAGGCCTGATCCAAAATCCAAAGGAGTTTTCCTGTGGACTTCAATGGAGGTGTGTGGACAGCTTTGGACTGAGAGATGATATGGATTGCTGTTGGATCACTTATAAATAGTTCCTTAAAGATTGTTTCCTGGGCAGGAAAAATACTCATTACTTGAAAAGTGACTGATTTCCCACCCACAAGTCAGACTGTAGCTCTTACTTGGCAAAAAGAGACCCTTTATTAAGAGATGTCTCTTACAGCCTGCACAGACCACAAATGAGCACCCCCAAGTGAACATGATGCCTACTATGTGATCCCAATTAAGCCCATTACAGCCTTGATCAGGCCCTTCTAGCTCCCACTGGTGCCTACAGCAGTGCAGCCTCTCTTGCTGTTGGTCTTGGAGCAGGCCTGTAGCATTTCTGTCTCTGACCTGTGTCAAAAACGCTTGTGAAAGATGTCCAGAGGCTTGGCCTTTCCTCATTCATCTCCCAGCACCTTTCAAAAGCAAAGGGATGAAGTTAAAAGGTGACTAGAGAAATAATGAGGTATTTTAATTATGTATTTGTCTTGTTACTTCACTGTTGCTACTACAGCTGAAGCAACGAGTCCTGAACCATGGTTCATGAGTAAGATTTTATTTTTTTTTTCTTGTGACCAGGATGATCCAGATAACAGGGAGATCAAAATAGGCTGTTGCCTCAAACACTTTTCTTGTTGTTATGGGTTCAAGGGATGCTGCAGGCTGGAGGCTGTTCTGCTAGGAGTTAGGCAGACTGACTCTGCAGCTGGGCAGAAACAATGAGGACTCCTTATGTCGCTTCTCTGCAGGCAATGTGAGTCTTGGAGGAAGAAAAGGTGCAAGAGAAATGGAGTTAATATCCCCTCTGCGGTAGCTTGCTTAGCAGGTAGACCATGGCCCTCTGATGTTGTCTCCTGGGAAGTGAGAGGGGTGATGGCCTTGGAGCGACTTCAAGGCACAGTAAGCAACAGAGCAGCTTCTTTCCCACACCTGACCCAGTCATGATCTAGATTTATGGTTTGCTATTTGTCTTTTTCTATGTATGGAGGATGGAAGTTAAGCTTTTGTTGTACGTCTGTTGACCAGTTATTTTTTTCTCCTCCTAAGGGAAGGCCAAAAATGAAGGGTTCGGTATATAGACTGACTCAGCTGCTGGGTGAGGAACTGCCTCTGCTGCTGTCTGTGACTTACCTGCTCACCATAACAGGTTGATGGTGAGATTTGGGGGCGGGGGGAGGGGGGGGCAATGAAGGAAAGGCAAGAAGAGATGAAGAATAGAGTCTGGAAGAGAGCCCTGAAAAAGTAACCTAGTTGAAGCTGTGAGGTCTGTCTGATTGTAAAAGGACAGCTAATGAGAGGCAAATTGATTTCATCTTTGCAATGGGACAATGTGTGGGGAGGGAGAGAGTCATCTGCTCAGGGCTTAACCTGAGTGCTAATGCTACCTCCACTTCTCGGCACTGCCTACAAGCCACCATGGGACTGTCACTCTGTGCCTGACATACTCCAATGTCAGCTTTTGTCTTGTCCTTAGCCCAAACTTTGGGGCACTTACACATCAGGCAATCCAAAGTAGTCCTCTTGAGTTGTTTGTGGACTTACAACTGGGGGATTTTCCATCATGCAGCACATGTACAAACAAGATTAACATGTGATGAGCTTTATATCTGACTCTTTTTTGCAATAGTTCAAGAAGGAGAACAGAAGAAGCTTCTGCCTATCCCCAAAGCAGGTGAGACATACAGTTGAGCAGTGCCCAAAGCTGTCTCTGCTTTCCTACAAGTAGAGTCTTGGCATGAAAAAATCCTCGTTGCAGCTTTTCTTTCTCCCCTCCTATTCCAGGATGTTCCTCTTGTGTCTCCAGCCATGCCCCAATGTGGTGCAGAGCCCCTGGGGTCAAGAGGACTGTGGCTGCTGTTCTGCAGGAGGGAGCTAAGCTACTCCTGTTCCCAGTGGGCAGGACCCTTCGAAGGCAGTTGAGTATGAAATGTCTGCAGGGAAGGTCCAGATAGAGTAGTTAAGCTCTTTTATTTTGTTTCTCAGTGTCCCCTTGTTCCTGTGAGTCACCTGGCATGTGACTCTGTAGCCTTGCTATTGCTTTCTGTCTCGGCAGTGGAGTCTCTCTGCAGAACACAACCCTTCAGCTGATCCAAGATCTTCTGCACAAAAAACCAAGCAGACTTGCAGAATCGATCATGCTAAGGTAGAAATAGCTTTGTGTTGGAGCCAAGGTCCTTTCAAGGCAGGAATCATTCATTTGGGAGATTTTAGCAACACTGGGCTTGTTAGTCATCTCAGCTATTTGAATTCATTGGGAGTCCAGCCCCAAACACACAGTACTCGGAGAAATTAAAAATGATCCCTTTGGAGCACACTATTTGCTTTCTAGCTTTCAGCTATTTAAAAGCTGTGCTTCCAGCACTTACACCTCCAGCCACAGGGGGTAGAAAATGGACCAAAGACTGCAACAATATAGAGCTTGCCAGAGTAGGAGCTGCCTTACCAGCGTCGAGGGAACTGGATCACATGCTAGGCTTTCTGCCTGATTATCTTTGTGGGCTCCTCCCAGGAATTTTTCTTGGCTTCTCCATTTCTTTCCCTACTCCCCAGGATAGGAGGCAGGATGTGACCCTGCGTGGCCAGGGCAGCATTGCTGTGCCCTCTATTTTAGCACAGGGGCTATCTGAAAAGTCCAACTGTTACTACTCTATTGCATAGATCGTCATTCCTTGCACAGCCTTATTCATGTTAAAAGCTGGAGAAACTTCTGGGTGTGACTAAAGGTACTGGAATTTGACTCTTTTGACTAGCTCTGCTAGGTAATATTAATTGGGTTTGAGGTGGAGGGGAGGGCAAGGCTCTGTTCAGTTTGCTGTTTTTATCTGTCCCTATACAATCAGAAAACAATGCAGCATAGGCTGAAGGAAGAAGCAGCTCGTGTGTATTAATATCTGGCATGACATTTCCTTGTAGAAAAGGAGATGCCTCTAGTTTACCTGTATGAAGAATTAGCACTGTTTTCTTCCTGCATAGAGACTGGGACTGCAGCCATCCTATGCACCAGTACCACTGCTAATTTGGCAATAAGCTAGAGAAGCCTTGCCTGATACTGGGTATGAATCCAAAGTAGGGAGGAATTCTCCCACACACTGCCAGAGAACAGATTTATTGCCACATATCCACACAAGGTGCTGAATTCACCTAAGTACCTTCTAATGTTCTATTTTAATTGCTCGTCTCAGGCAGCTAATAATAAATCACTGCTAAATTTGCAGTAGGGATTTGGGGGTAGAGATTGAAAGCAATTTTTATTGATTTTATTGCAAAAGGTCTTTTCTATCTTTTCCGGGTAAATGAATTCTATCTTTTTGGTTGTATTAAAGATCTTTCAAACCCAATCTGCTAGCAACCCTCTCTGTGCACTCTGAGCAATCACTGTGCAGACTGCTGCATTCCTAGCCAGCAAAACACTGCGTGCTGGCTGGACCCCTCAGCTCCACCTGCCTGCACTAAAAATCAGAATGCAGGGAAAAACGAGAGGCTTCCAGTAGAGGCTTTTTGTTGCAAACCGTCCTATAGAGCTAAACTGTAGTTTTGCAACAGTAAGCACTTATGGGACAGCGTCTGAAGAGTGACAGGAAAAACAGTGCGTGAAGCTGTTGTCCCACTCTTTCAATGCAGGAGCTTTTGGCAGGCCATAATCTCAATCTTAGAGTTACAGTGCGGGTACTGACCTTTATAAGTTGATTTTTTTAAACGCTCCATAGAGATCCTGTATTTTTTATTTCCTGATATATACCACGTTCCAAGATGGGTAGCTTTTGGGAGCAGTGGGTGTATCACAATTTGAATCCAACACTGCCATTATAAATAGTTAACATGACAGTAGTGCCTGAAGCAAGACTAAGCATAGCTTTTCTTGTGCCATATGCAAATATAATGACTGACATACTCCATGCTCCAATGAGTTTGCAGTCTAAAATAGGTGAGACTGGCAAAAGGCAGAAAATAGCTGCTTCTGGTCTATGCTTTTCTCTTTCAGTAGACTTCCCTTTGTGCTGAGAACTCCAAGGCTGTACAAAGTAATGGTTATTATTTTTAACCCAGGAGATTTGGGTTAAAAAACTGATATGCTTCAGGTCATAATTCAGCCTCTCTGAGGAAGAAATAATCTTCTGATGTTGCTTTACTTTTTTTTTTTCTAGAGGTAGTCTCATAACTGCCTAATTGGGGAGATGGTGGGAAGAAAAACCAGTTCACTATGTCTCCTCATTACAGTTCCAACTTGGGCTATTAGACTAGACTGCCACCAGTGGGGTACAGCATAGCTTTCCTATGCATGTATGCTGTTGTAAAAAGACTGTATAGAGAGTGTTCCATGATAGGAACACTTGGTAGAACAGTGTAGTCATTGCTAAATGGCCATGCAAACACAAACTAGAAAGAGGGCAACCCATTGGGTAAAGATGCTTGCTCAGTATTCTGTAGGCTCTTAGCATCTCATACATCTCAAGCTGTATGTTCTATGCAAAATGCAACTGCACATAAGAATAAGACTTCAAATAGCAAAACCTTCTCATGTTAGAAGTTTTGTGGGGGACACTAGTTCAGATCACATGATAAACACTTGAGTAATCCTTTGGAAAGTGGTGAGAAACTCTGGGGAGACTCCTGATGGCCATTGAACTGAAATGTCAGATTTAAGGAAGAGTGAGATAATGGCTTCATGATCTGAACCATTGGAGTGCCAGTACTTTGCTGTGGCAACTCTGGATCAATCAATATGCAGACTTGGCAGCCTGGTCCAAGAGTCATTATCAATTTTGCTATTAACTTTGATGCTACAAAAGGCTGCTTACATGGATTGTTGGGTTTTGGCACTCTGTAGATGTGCAAGTGAAGTATCAACAGTTTATTTACATGAGGAAAAGGAGACAATATCAAAATAAGGTGAGTTTTTTTTATGCAGGAGAAGCCCATACTCATAAAGGCATGAGCTTCATTCACAGTTCTCTAATTATTTGCAGGAACCTGGTTTGGCAGGACAAAGCCTGTGATTCATTAATGTAATATTCTTTTCTAACCTTAAAATATTTCTGATTGTTAGGTCTGGCATTTTTCGCACAAGCCTACTTAGGTAGTCACTGTCAATGAAACACTGAATTCTCAGTGCTTATCAAGGCCAAAAAAGGTGCAAAAGTTGCAAATATCTTTCTGATGGCTCCCTTCCTGGAGCAGTGTGTCAGGTCAGGATCAGGTTCAAAACTACTTTAATTTTCTGTGGAAGCTATCAGGACATGGGAGGGAGGAGATCATAATACTCCAGTTCTGCTGCAATAAGCTTTGCAGGTAGACCTGTGAACTACCTTTTGTCACTATGAAATGAGAGTTAGATATCTCTCTTGAGATCTAAAGTCTTTGCTTTCATCATGCTGCACATCTTGGCTGGAAGATGAAATACCTGATCATTGTGTGCAAGTGGAATTCAGAGCTCTGTTTTGGGGAATCCACCTGTGTACTGCAAAGTTCCCTGTCTTGTTCTTCTGGGACTATGGATTATGATTTGGTAGCCACAGTAGTTATTTTGCCTTTAATTTTTTAAAGGGTTGTGCTAGTTTCTCTGTTAAGTTTCATTTTGTGCAGTGAAAAGTGAAGACTCTTGAGGGTATCCCAAGATATTAGGCAGGGTAAAGCAAGGTGGAGAACAAAAATGTGGTGTAGAAGGTGAAACATTAGGTGAAATTGTGGGTGGCTAGAGCTAGTCACATTTGTGACAGTATCCTCTAGCTTCTGAGTATGAAGCTGAACACTCATCTTAATGTACAGGAAATTTGTACAGGAAATGCTGGGGGGAGGAGAGGCAACAGGTGAAGTGGGAAGACACTCAATTTTGTATGTTAAGCCTTCATCAGAATTCAAGAAAAATTGTATCATGATATTTGGAATCATCTTCAGATCTAAGGAAAAAAAACACCAAGCATATGTGCATGGAGGGAAAGACTTTGGGTAATGGGTGTTATCCCTCAAAGGTGGAGGCAGAGATCAGCTAGGACAAATGGCTGTTAGCTTTGCTTGGTGATACAGCCATACATTAAAAAAAAACAGGTAAAATCACTGCTTTGGCCTCTAGAGGAAGTCAGTAACCCATGAGGGTGCTTTTTTTCTGTCTAGACTAGCTATTTATGTTGAGTGCAACCTGGGATTAACTTGAGCCTTCATCTTCCAGCAGTTTAACTTTTTAGACTGAGAAAAGCCAGCAAGAGATCTGGGAGTTGGCAGAGCTGCCCTAGCAGGCATACGGTGATGGGGACTGTCCTGTTTGGTCGGATGTTTCAATGTGCACCTTGCAAAGAAGATGTTGTAGGCTAGTGGTCTTGGCTTACCTTTGTGGGATGCTGGAGGGAATCACAAAGATGTGTTTGTGGTGAGTTATTACAGCTGCTCCTCTATTGTGAAACACGGTATGGTTAGAGAGCAAAATATTGCACAGCCTGGTACGTGCAGGAACTGCTGTCTTTCCATGCAGAAGGTTTTGATGCGAGGTCTTTGATAGGGACTATATAGCCTATTTCCTACACTGCTTCAGTCAGAAGTGCAGAGACAAGTGACGGTTACAAGACCAGAGGTTTCTTGGTGGCTGTTCCCTTCTTTTAAGGTGGTGTAGCTTGCTCTTCCATGAGTCAAAACCAACTAGGAATATTAGATTGAAAATACCTTGAGGCAGGGAACATGCTGACTTCTTCATAAGATACAATGAGAAATTATATTAACACTAGATAATAGGATAAAAATTCTAGGTGAAAATCAACTAAACAAAACCTTAACTTGCCCAGTTATTCTCTCTTTACTTCCAAGGCATATTTTTTCTGATGGAAGAAGTCCCAGTGCACGGGGACTGGGAGAATATTTGCCATTCTTGGAGCACATGGTCCAAGACTAGTTTGTTGACTTGTGCTGAGGGAAGGGATTGACTTCAGTGTCACCTGTGCAGTAGCAGCATGGCCTAACCAGCATCAAAACTCAGGTCAGAAGAAACAGGACTGTGTGTACAATGTGGCCCTGCTGTCCTTGTAATTTTGTTTAGAAGAAACTATTTTTCAGAAGCTTAGTGAAAATAAATAATAAAAAGGGGTACTGAGATCAAGAAAAATAAAATAATCTGTCCTGACATTTTCATCTAGGGATACTTGAAATATCACAAGAATTTGAAATCCATTGGGGGAAATGAGTCTGAAATGACAGGGGTGTGCAGGAGTTGTTCTGAGAACTGGAGGAAGACATAGAGCTAAAAATAAAATGGAAAAAACAAAGCAAGGGAAGATGCTGCAGTAACTTAGCCCACTCTCTGTATTGCTTTTGTATAGGTGTGGGGGAGATGGCAGGCAGCAGCTGGCTGCTTCAGAAAGCCTATTTTTATTAAGTCTTGCAAGTAGTCAGAGGAAAAGACAACAATTTCAAAAAGCTAAACCAGTCAATATTAGGTGATTCTACTGATTGATTGTGGAGCATATATTTTTTCCTCTCTTTCTCTTCCCTTGCATTCCTGGCA
Source organism: Gallinago undulata (assembly GCA_026546715.1). NCBI lineage: Eukaryota > Metazoa > Chordata > Aves > Charadriiformes > Scolopacidae > Gallinago > Gallinago undulata. Next base: position 611,267 of record JAOTQQ010000023.1, read on the forward strand.
CAACAGGAAAGGACCCAAATGATTCTTCCTATGACATTGCTTTCTGGAGTCCTGTTTGATTCTCAGTGTACACAACATGTTGCTGACTCTCCCCTTCCCCTGGAAGAAGCCAATTAGAGATCTCACCCTGAATGAATTCTGAACTGCAGGTTTCAATCTAGTATGAAGGGGACTGCTGTTATTTATTTAGCTGGGAAGGGAAAAGCACCAGTACTGGCACCAGCTTGTAATGTCAGTTCTTTGCAATGGTGACAGCAAGCTTTCCCAGGAAGAGTGGGCGATAGCAAGGCACTTAATGAGGGGCAGGTGGCTGCTTGCTGTGTGCAAACCCAACTATATTGGTTGAACTGGCTGTAGTAGACTACATGGGATGCTGTATATATATATTTGTCTTCCATCCTTTTTTTAAGCCTCTTAGCTGTAATCCCACACCAGCTGTAGGAGGGTGATGCAAAGGGAAAAAAGTGTTTCATGCTCTCCTTGTACCCAATGTTTGTGCAAAGATCTGCAGGAAACAGAGTTTAAATGAGCTTTCAGGAAAACCCACTGGCAGTTACTAACTGCTGTTGGGGCAGGATTACTGTTCGGCTTACTTTCTGAGAAAAATCCAACATGACAGGACCTATTTTTGTGACCCCTATTTTTGGCAGTTTTCTGTTTGGTTATGTTCATCTCTGAAGTGTTCTCAGCCTGGATAAGAGATGTCTTTGTGTTTCCTGTGGTTCAGGGGAGCAGATTGCACAGATTGCTTCTCTTGCAGAGCCCTCAAAAGCTGCATAGTTTGAGCAAACCCATTGCTTTGTTCCCTCTTAGAGAAAGGGAAGTCCTTTAATCCTTCAGAAGATGTTCCAAAGCACACACAGTATTGGTGAGGGATGGTATATAAACAGACTGAGAAGAAACGTGCCCAGGAAGGGATACAATCTATCTCTTGAGGGAATGTTGGTTCTTTTGGTTCCTTTGTTACCAGTTCTCTGCCAACATGTTTTATCCCTTTTCCTCTCAATCGATAAAGAGAGGAGTCTTCTCTTCTTGTGTCCTTTCAGTATTTGGCCTCTCCCATAGATAGTCAAGGAGGTGGCCAAGGCTGGTAATGAATGTTTCTGCGGTGTGAACATTATCTTAATTCTCTCCAAATAATTTCATCAATTACTGAATGAGTATAGTCAGACTTGGACAGACTGAAGTGTTATCACAGGTAAAAGGTCCCAGTCCCATATCAACTTCCTTCAACAGCTGTTTCCTTTACAGAGCACCCCATATTACAACTATATACAACACTAGTGTCCTGCTGAACAAGAATGAAGCTGCCAGAATAGTTTCTCTGCTGGCTTAAAAGAAGTTGCACAGGTGACGTTGGAGGTAGACTATCTTGTGCCTTCTGAGGGAAGGGACTTGGTGGATTGGCTCCTTGTCTGTGTTAGAAGCAAAGCTGAAAGCCCCTGTGGTGTGTAGGGTACCAGGGCTGTGTATTTGCTCGTGTTCAGATTAGCTGAACTGGCCCAGTCTCCTTTGGCTAAACCAGACCTTAACTTAGAGGCAAGATCATCTGGCAGACCAAAATCAGTCTTGGCTACTGGCAGAGCGATAGTATCAAGGTTTGACATCTGACCCTTTCAGAAGACAAGACCTATAAAGCTAGAGCTAGCCTGGACCTGGGGCAACCCAAATCCCTGGGCATGGCAGGCCAGTGAGGCTGAGCCTCACTGCCTGGGGGTTTAAACCTTCAAGTCAGTGGAATCTATCCTTGTGTCAAGTTGGTAGAGGATTCCAAGGCATTGGTGAAGGTAACTGCTGTCTCCTCTTCTCAAGTTATCTGGATTATGGGAGTCTGTGGCTCTCCTATAGAAATGAGAGTACTAAAGGCTGCTACTCTGATATCAAATTCCTTACGTGGGCTACAGGGTGCCTTAGCAAAAGCAGCCTCGTGCTGCTCTGAGTAAGGTGAGGTTTGAGGGCGAAGCTCAGCAGTGCTCCTTATACTGCTCGGCTGGGCACGGTTAAATCATGAGTGGCAGGTGAAAGCACCAGGCTACAAGTACACTTACCTAACAGTTTTTCTCTTTTTACTTAATAGCTGTATTTGCCCTGGAAGGGGGTAGGAATGCATGAAGTACTTTTTTCTTCTTTTGCACCCTTACTCATGTCTTCCCATGTGTTGAAGCAGCTGTCCTGTAGGGTGGTGAGAAAGTATGCAGGTAAATATTGATCATCTCTTTGTAGTAATTCAGCAATGAGACATTTCTGTACTTTTCACCTGAATTGCATCTCTTCTCTCAAATGCATTAGTTACTGAGGAGCATCCTTAGGAGAGAAATCCTTACATTTGTGAATGAAACAGGCCTTTAAAATAGATACAGAATTCCTGGTAAGTTATCCCTGGAGTCCTATAACCATTTTGCTGTCTTCATTAGGGTCTGAGCAACAGGGAATATTGTGTGGTTTTTCTTATTCTCTCCAGAGTGCAGCACTTTCTCAGGAAAGACATAATCCTGACAGAAATCAAGGTTCACCGGGGCACTGACCTGTGTGAGTGTCTTGAGGACAGCAGCCCAGCACGGTTCACTAGAGCCTCAGCCCTCTCTCCCTACTCTTTCACCCTGTCAAAGTGAAAGCTGCTTTTCCTGCAGCACTGCCCTGCTAGCAACTGTGAATCTCTACTGCTTGACATAACCTAAGTCTATCATCTGAGGATGTAGTAGTTTAGTAACAGTCTGAGCTTCTGCTAAACAACTGTGGTAGTCCCTCAGGCCATCAAGGCTGCTTATTCTTCCCCCAGGGCACAAGGGAGCAGATGCAATGGCTACATAAACGACTTTGAGGGCAGCGGTGTAAAAGCAGCTCATGCAGGGGTCAACAGGCTTCAGTTTGGTTGGAAACCGCCTGGTCCTGCCTCAAATGCCAGCGTAGGGGAGATGAATTTTGCAAACCAGGAAAGGCCAAGAGAAATGCATCCGTCTTATGAAGGAAGTGGGCATGAAGAAACAACCAGGGTCCTCTTTATGACTGAAAATCAATCAAAACAGGGATATGGTTTTAACCTAGGTCTCTGTTGGCTATTCCCTGTGACAGTGGTTCTTCCTCAGTAGGTTTTCTCCATCAATCAGTTCTCTACTGCAACCTTGTCTTCAGGAAGAAGTACATCCTCTTCCTAGTGCTGTGGCAGAAGTTGTACACTTTGCTCTTTGGGGATGGTGTCCCCTGGGGTGGAGTATTGGCTTCCCTAACGATGGCCTTTCCCTGCTGTTTGTTTTCTTCCCCAAATGCCTGTTTCCAAGGGGAAAGGCTGGGTTATGGTCCACTCTTGCCAGTTCCCAAACTGTCTACTGATGTGGAGTGCTGCTTACACTGGGTGGTTTGTGGGGCTTTCAGGAGCAGAAACGCTGTTCTGTAAACTCCAGCAGAGCATAGGCTGTATGTTGAAGTAATCAGCATCCTTGATTTTCTCCACTGAGACTCAGCAGTTAGCTTATTTGCACCCAATTGTGGCAAAAATACAAAGCTATGAAGAAAATAAATATGAAAGATTCTTATTTAATGATCTCTGGAAATTAATTATTAATACATCATTTTAAGTGGTTCTTCAGTCTGCTACAGAGTGCTATCCTGAGATGAGAGCACAAATGCTTCAGTAACATGAAGGAGAAGAGGACAGTCATTTGGTTTCTGAATGAGCAAATCACAGGATGAATGGAAGAACTAATTGTATCTTGAAGCAAACTTTTTACACCTTTGCATATCCAAGAGGAAAACTTGGCAGTGTGCTGAACCTTAATTTTTAAACAGAGGGAGAAAGATGGGCTTGAATTGAAGTTGCTTTGAGTTGGTGTGATGCCATTGACTTCAACAGAGAATTTAGAAAGCCACATATCAGCTCCATGGCAATTTGTTGGGACTGCAATAAGAAATGAAAGGTGAAGCAAGGTTTTGCAGCAAGATTGCAATTTTCTGGAATATCCCATGGTGACAGAAAAGTGGAATACATGACCAACTTAAAATGATTTGTTACATGTTTTGTGTTAAATGCATTAAGTGTCTTTTGCCATGATGTCCAAGTCTAGACTATTGAAAAACAAAGCTGCTTGAAACCTTCACCTATTGGGAGACTGGCTCACATTTCAAATAAGTCATACAGCATTTCTTCCTATCCCTGAAAGATTCTTGCACACTGGTCTTCAATTGCTGCTTATCTCAAAGTTTTTAGGATTCATTTTATTTCATAATTATATGAAATAAACTATTTCATAATAGTTTTTAGCTATTCATTTTGGGTTTGCTCTCCATTGGAGTCCTCAGTGGATAGACTCATGATAGTAAAAGCACTTGACTCTATGGATAGATGACTCAAGAAGTGTTTCCTTTTTCAAGTGTCTCTAAAATAACTTCCTTCAAATTATAGAATCTGGAGGATTCTCTAAAAATGTGAATGCATATAAATATGGTGAGTGTGGAAAATGTGTGGATAAAAAGACCAATTTAAAAATTGAGTTTAATTTTCCTGAACTTAGAACTCCTATAGAAAAGGTGCAATATTTTCAAGTTATCAACAAGGAGAAAATGTGCAAGCAGCCGGTGGCTCAGCCTTATCGAGGGGACTATTTATTGTCAAGGCATCTGTGACTTGCAGACTTGTCAGGGGACTGAAGTTAAGGTGATGGTGAGTGGTGAAAGTCTAGGAGCCTTGGTGAGAATCAGATCATGCTGCCTGTGTTAGTCTGTACAGCCCTTTCCGTTCTACCTTCTGGGTCTATGCCTAATCCTCATGATGTCACAGCTGTGACTCTGGAGCTTTGACAGGCAGTTTCCTGTAGGAAAAAAAATTCCTTACTGAGGCTGTCTTCCATTTCCACTCAATAAACCAGGCATTGGTTAGGTAGTGTGGAAGAGGGCACCTCTTGTAGAGCTCTCTGCCAGATTAATGGCAAGTGAGTTTATCTAAAGAAAGCCTTTTGCTGAAGCACACGTGATGTGAAGAAGCTTTAACTTTTGCTTGCTGTGACACTTGAGAGCCTATCACAAACCAGTAAATGCTTTGGTGTAACACGTGGCTGTTATTGTCATGTGTGTGAGACATAGATATGGTCAGTAACCCTCCTTTCACATCAAGGTCTGCTTTTGTTTCAGGCAAAAACCTATCCATTTTTCTTAAATCACTGTGATTACTCTTAATGCTTTTCCCCCAAACTAAGAATCAAGAGTTAAACTCACGTATTGTAACATGTAAAGACAGAGGAATTTAATTTTTAAAACACGTCAGACATCTATTTGAAATTGGGAGCTAGGTCCTTAAATATCTTTCAAAATCTGGAGCTGTGCAGCAGATGGAGAATCAGCATTTAAAGAGTAATTTCACAAAGGAAGAGGAGCATCTTAGTGGAATTATTTCCTTTAGCAAATAGTTACACAGCATGAAGAAAGAAAGCAGAGCCAGCATCTTGCACAGAGAAATCATGCTCAATATCCCCTTCCTCATGCCTCTTCCAGTCCTTTTTTTGCTATAGATGCATCCAGTCCACATCATGGTGCTATGCACTGAGTGTAGCAAAGTAGGTATCTGTTGGTCTCTTGTTGGCACCATACTGCAGATTGGAGTGAACACTTTGGTGTGTCCCATGAAAGGCTGAACATCCTTAAGTGATTTGTAGGTATAGATCTCACAAATACACTGAATAAGACTTATCGGCCTGAAGAGTTAGTCCAAGACAATATCCGAGGCTCTTAAGCAGATTGTTAGTATGATATGTCAGGCTCACGTAGCTGGATGTTGAACCATGCATGTGGGTTCAATACCCCAGGAAATGGACGGGAAAATACCATCAGCTACTGATGTCTGAGTATCAAGGACTGGGCAATGTTCCGGGTGGGGAAAATTGTATCCCAAATAATCTTTCAAGATGGTAGTGACACTGCAGATCCTGGGTAATGTGTTGGGAATCAGTGATGGTCTAGAAAAAGATCTCCAAAGTTTCCTTATCCCAGACTATGGG
>JAOTQQ010000023.1:627392-647671 GCA_026546715.1 Gallinago undulata
GTAATACATGGATCTCATAAGCAGGGAATCTGTCTAATACAAACACTGATGTTGAGGCCTACATTGACCCAGAGGCTGTTTGCAGAGGGATTGTCCACAGCTCTCCTGGACCAGCATAGAGCTGGAGACAGATAAAGACAGTCAGGGGACTGTCCCAGCTGAGGCAGGGCCAGAAGAAGGGCCTGTCTCTGGATTTCTCATGGCCTTTTAAATTGCCTTTTTTTTTTTTTACAAAATACGGTCATCAATTTTTTTTCCATTTTCTATAGCAGCCTGTTTTCAGAGCTCACCAAACAACATATGACTCTCTGAAAATAAAATATATTTTTTTTTATCAAAGCTCAGATATCTTTACTTTCTCCTCCCTTCCCTGCTCCTAGTTTCCCATTGGAAATATAGAATACTTAGAACAGAAACTAAAAATACCACTAGATTTTTAATTCTGGTTGAAAAGCCCATTTGTTTGAATAGTTAGTTTTCCTTATCACTTAGAAACAGTTGCCCAAAGCAAATAATAAAATTTAGGCTTGGCCTGCCCACGTAACACATTACCATGCTGATCATCTGTTAGTTGTGACCATCCGTGGCCTCTTGCGTGGCCACAGAAGGTAGGTGCAGGCTCAGTGCCATGCTGTAGCATGTGATAGAAACATGCCTGGGTGCCACTGACTTTCTTATCCTGACCTGCACCCTGAGAATTTATAGTCATAGGATGGTTAGAGTCAGACAGGACCTTAAAGATTATTTAGTGCCAACCCCTCTGCCATAGGCAGGGACACCTCCTACTAGCCCAGGTTGCTCAAAGCCCCATCCAACCTGGCCTTGAAGCCCTCCAGGGATGGAGCATTCACAGCTTCTCTGGGCAACCTGTTCCAGTGTCTCACCACCCTCACAGTAAAGAATTTCATCCTAATATCTAATGTAAATCTCCTCTCTTTCAGTTCAAAACCGTTACCCACTGTCCTATCACTGCACTCCCTGACAAAGAGTCCCTCCCCATCTCTCCTGTAGGCCCCCTTTAGGTACTGGAAGGCCACTATAAGGTCTCCCCAGAGCCTTCTCTTTTCCAAGTTGAACAACCCCAGCTTTTTCAGTCTCTCCATAGGAGACATGCTCCAACCCCCCCGATCATCTTCATGGCCTCCTCTGGACTCACCCCAGCAGGTACATAATTCCTCCTGAAACACATGGCTGGAGCAAGAAAGACTCCTTGGGTGTTGCACAGACACTGGGTGATGTACTTGCTCACACAGGGAGCCACTGGCAGTGCCAGAAAGTGAGTCAGGTCTCCTCTGCTCCTTAAATTTAGACTTGTCAGCCCTCATCTCTCTCTGCAGCTTTGTGAAGCGTAACAGGATCCAAGGTAGTTACAAAATAATGTCAAAGGTGTTAAAATGATTACCATAAAAATACATCTGTTTTCTGCAGTAATGCATTGAAATGCTACAGAGCTCTTGGAAACCAGAAGGGTGGCACCCAGCTGCTGGAGTGTGTCTTGTGTAGACTTGGGGAAGTCTGCTGAAATGCTAGGATTTTCTTTCCTTTTATAATCATTAGTGTAGGCAGTTAGAAAAACGCAATTCTCTTTCCCATGTGCTGCAGATCTCAGTCTAGCTTCTAAATCCCTCTAACCTGATTAAGGCCTTAAGAATTTTATCTATTGAAGAATGAGGGTTTTTCATATAAATATCTTAGATTAATGTCCTCAGTGCAGCAAATAAAATTAGGTGCCTAAGTCTTATCTTGGGAAATTTGAATAGCTCAGCCTGTAGGGATCATTCAACCCTACTAAAGGCTTTAATATACATATGTATGTAAATACAGTTTACACATATATAAAACTTACATACATCTATGTAAATGTAGTTATGTATATGGCAGTTTACAGCCAATCTTGAGAAGAGATTTTCTTTTTACCTTTTTATGATGTGTAGCTGGCCAAAAAGAGCCTGATCTAATGCAGGCAGTTTTGAGATGTCTGTTATCTTTGTCATCCTTTGGATCACACCTTCACTAAAGGGAGGTGAGGCTCAGGGTATATGGATGGTGATTGTAGGGACGCATCTTCATCTATGATAACATTTGCTTTATAACATGTACTGGAAAGGGTGTTAGTACAGCAGAATACAGAGATCCAGGACTCTGATAAATGCACGTGGTGTGAATTTTACATTGGAGGAGAGTGGTGCAATTTCCAGCTGGTTACTGTGCTTTTATGCCAAGCCTATGTGTGCAGTTCGTGATACTCTGCTTTCTCAGTGCCGCACAGACAAGGGATATGTCCACCCCAGCTCCTCACCTGTGCCCTGCCAGCCACAGGGGTCATTTGTGCTCCCAGAGCTGTGTCTCTTCTTGTGGTGGGGACAGAGTAGAGACACATCTTGGCAATGTCACCCCGTGAGAGCAGGAGAGGACAAATCAGGCCAGCTTTGAGCCCCATGGTGGAACCATCCTGGTCCTGGGGACCTTGGGTCTTGGGGACCCCCCATCCTCACTAACGAGGGGGTATTGAGCTTCCTTGCAAGTAGGAGACTGTGGTCATCTCACTCCTCCTGTGCTGATTTCTTCACCATCCCTTGGGGGTACAGCCCTGGGGTTTGGCCTTTGAGTGTGGTGCATCCAGCATGTCTGCAAAGCGTGGTCAAAACCAGAGCAGGAGAGAAGAGCTGCCTGGGGTGAAACAGATGTAGCACCAGCACAAGCAGTGATGCTCTCCAAACTTTCCCTTCCCTGCCTCCCAACACTTTGTGGAGTCGCAAAGGTCAGAGCACTTAAACTCACCAAAGAAAATGCAGTATGTAGTATTTGACTTTTCAGAAATGCAGCGTGGTGGTGATTGTTAAACCTGCTTCCTCTCATGTACCAACAGCCCCTGCAAAATAATGTGTTCACAGAATATATTTAGAAGCAGATGGTGAGGCAGAAAGCGAGCACTGGAGAGTGGCTGAATGCTGCAATCAGAGTGCCGTGGGCTGGTCTCTGCAAAGCTGGAGGTGAGTGGCCAGGGCTGTTCTGCAACCTTGGGGCGGGACAAGTGAACAGGGTACAGGGGTTTCTGGACGCAGGGAGGGGAAGGAGGATGAGAAGGGGGTGACAGCTTTGTTAAGGACATGTCTGCAGGATCTCCTGTACTGTTGTCCCTCTATACCTGCCCTGGCCTCCCTGGCAGAATGGTGGCCAACCCTGGGGAATTTGGTTGCTTTTGTTGGTTGGCGCTGACGCAATTTCCAGGTAGGTCCTGCTGCTCTCATCTGAAGATATGAACTCAAGAGATTCCCGTTACAATGTACGAAGTGGGCAACACAGTCAATCACATATCTGGATTATTTAGTGTTGGACTTACTGGTATGTTTTCAGCTGTCCCACAGTGGTAGCACAAATGCAAGTTGTAATCCTCCCAAAGAGACAAATCACTGTGTGTGCACTAGTGTATTCAAAGCACAAGTTTCCTTGAGACATTCCTGGTTGCAACTGTGAGATAATCAGTGATTGCTTTCTGTAAGTTGCAAGATTGTGCGTAATTTGTCTTTTCCCATGGAAAAATACTAGAGTATGTGATCTCGGTATGCAGCAGTGGCAATAGAGAAGCTATTGACAGAAACAGAGAATACTCCTGAGGATGCTTGCTAGTTGGCAGCTGAAAACTTGTCTGCTGAGCTGCCTTTTGGGTAACCAAAGGAGACTGGCTGTTAGCGATGGGAATTTGAGAACTGTGACGAGCGCTCTTCCTCCAGTGTGGGAATACCAACTGGCTGCCTGTTCTAGTGAAAGGAGGGCCAAAAAAAGCCGACAGCCGTGGGGAGGAAGAGGCAGATGCAAGAGGGAGAAGCATACGGCGCTGGAAGTGATGTAACGGAAACAGCACTGAGAGCGGAGGAGAAAACCAGAACGGTGCACGAGGTACAGCCTGGGAGGGGGAGAGATGGATGCAGCAGAGAGGTGAAACCAGACAGGCCTGATGGGTTTCAGCAGTTGCAATGAGGCAGGAGGGCATGAGGGATAAAGCAATGCCAAAGGAAGGATAAAAACACATAGCAGAAACTTAGAAAGTCTGTTCTCTGGCAAAAAATTACAGCAGGAGTAGGCCACTGTGCTTTTGCCATCCAGCTATGCTAGGAAATTCAGAAAGAGATCCTTGTGGATGTAATTTAACAGCCTTTTGGTTGACCTGAAATCTCCAGATTATTCAGAAGCATCTTGAAATGCTGGGGCTGAGCGTGGGGGGTTGGTTTTGTTAAGACTTAGTTCTTGTACTGTCTTCACATCTGTGGTATTTATGGGTAAAAATAATTCAGTACAAATATAGTTGTGTCTGTCTTTAAGAAATCAAAGTTGTTGTGATGCCTGGGGCTGTGACAGAGAGAGGGCTAGAGAAGTGCAGGCAGACAGCTGCTGCTGTAGAGGCAAAAAAATCTGGAGTTAAAGAAACCAGTTCCAGCATCACACTTCCACCCGGTCCCTCTTCACTGAGCGCGCACTAAATCAGCACACTTCCCAACAGCCCCTTCTAGGATATTAATTAGTGTGCCACCCTAATAATGAACACAGAGGATCGTATTTCAGTGAGGATAATAAGCCGAGCCTTTCTGTTTGTTTCAAGGCAGGCTGCCTCATACTGAGCTTTCAGTCACTATTGCAATAAGGGGTGGAAGTGGATGGTGGAAAACTGGCGGAGCCATGACCCTTGTTGGAGAGCCAGGAGGCTGTAAAGGCGCTCTCTGCACGGCGGCAAAGCACAGCCAGCCAAAACCTGGAGACATCCTCCAGCAGAGCAGCAGCAGCCAGCTCTCCAGAGAATCCCTGCATCAGCCTACTGCTTTTTAAATCTGGTCAATAAACATTAGATGAAATGGGTATTTCTTTTTCAATGTGTTTATTTGAACTTCAGTTACACTGGGCATTAGCTGGGAGCCATAAAATGTTTTCTGCTAGTTTATTAAAGAGGAACTTTAATTACCTTATTAAGAATTGACCATCCTCTCCCAGTACCTGGAAGTCAAAATCTGTCAGTGCAGTTCAATGATGGTTTCCTGCATCCTGAAGAGCAAAAGGCCCAGCGCTGCTGCAGACATGGTCCAGAATACACAAACTCCCATCACAACGAGGGCATCCTCATGTCTCCTGTCTGCAGACACCATCTGTCCGCTGTCTCTTTGTGAATGGGATTTGAGGTAAAACAAATGTGTTTGAATGGAAACCCAGCTTTTGGGTCTGGAAGCAGAGTGCTGAGCTCCTCTTTAATTTGAGTTTAAAGGCAAGTGTAGGGTAAGATGATGTGTTTGGGGACAGCTTGCCACCTCTTCTGGGATTAGGAAATGGAGAATCCGGCAGCATTGCCTCCCATCCCAACCAGCTTAATTCTAATCTGGGGGACCAGGGAGGCAAAGCACAGGTGGTGCTGACCCTGAATTTATGCTGTTTCATACTAGACTGTGAATTAGCACCTTGGCTACTTGAAGGGAGACTTGGTTTTGTGGCTGTGGCCAAATGACAACTACATAAACAAAGCAGAAATGCTGCTGAGCGTCTTTGGTGGTTTATCTGGGCTTCCTGAGACCTTTCTCTTCAGTGACTCAGGCTCTTGTCCTTCACACACTCAGAAACGCGTGCACACTAAGGATGTTCAGGCAATCTGCTTGCTTTCTTTTTTTCTGTTATTTGTTATTAATCCTACTAAGCCAAATGGTATAGGTTTTACTGAAGGGGGAAAATTGCTTGTTGCTATCCAGGTAATGCAACCTAATAAACTCTCAGTGTCAGAAGGCGTATTTACCAGCTATTAACCCACCTCCTCACCTAAATCCAAGCAGCATAACCAAACAAGACATCTCTCTTTGCCCTGCAGTCTAGATGATTAAAAAGACTCCTTAAGAATCAAAACTTGCATCATCTTGGAGAAACCCTCCACTGCACAACCCTTAAGCCCTTCCCTGGGGACTGCAGAGCAGAGAAGCAGAGGGCAGCAGAGCTTGGCAAGGGCTGTTGAACTGGCCAAGTCAAACAAGCAACAGGACTGATGAGGAGTTACCTGCTCTAGGGGCTACCGTCACCTGTTTCTTTTCCAAAGAGCTCAGCGGAGAAGGATATTTAATCCTCTTAAGTATCACATGAGTTAATTATGGCATTGGTGGTTGTGTTTTTAACTTGTTGCAAGCACTGGTCCAAAGGGATAGCCCAAAAAGAAAGAAACAAGCTTATATTCAAGATTTAATTTAGACTGTAAATCCTCTGGTGATCATGGCTGATGCTTCTCTCTCTGTGCAGCTCTCATTGCTGGGGTCTTCCTCCAGAAATACAATGTCCAGAAGCTACTGGTGTTAGTTAACTGGTAATAGTGGCAGGAGCCACAGAGTCTGCGAAGCAAAATCAATGGAGCAGGATCTAAAAGCTGTACTAAGTAACTCCTCAATAATCATAAATCTTGTTACCAACAGCTATCAAACTGCTTTACGATGGAAATGATGCCCTCACTTTGCTGAGGCAGAAATTCAAGCATCGAGGAATGAAGTCATTATTCCTAGAGACGCAGGAGGGGAAAAGGGATCTGGATTTCTGGGACGGTACGTTATCTACAGGGCTACATTGCCTTCCTCACGTGACCAAGCGAATCGTCACAGGAATAGCCTGCTGGTAATTTCCAGCTCTCTGGTGGGCGCTTTAGGGAAGCGTTTCCCTCCGGGCCCTATGGTGCTGGGCTGTGGAGGCTGGCCACGATGATGCCAAGTGGCACTGGAGGACCAGGTTCAACACAGGGCTAGCAGTCTGACTCTTCAGCCGGGAGCCTGCTTAATGGGTTTTGTCTCCTCTAAACTGGTCTCTGTCCATGCAGAAGCAGAGCAGTTTGTGTGGTTTAAAGATCTGTTTTGCAGCAGGTGATGGGAGCGGCGGAGCTTGGGAAAAAACAGCACCCGTTAGACACATGCAGCAGTCTGATGCCATCCCTGCTCTCCTCACAGTGTTTATCTTCATCAAAAAAGGCAGCTTTTGTCTTAACTTATTTAAAAAGCATATCAGGCAGAGATGAGAGAATATTCCTCCCTCCACTCTTGCCCCAGAGCTCTGCAGAGGGGCTGGCTGAGCCCCTGCAAGAGAGGCAGTCTCTTCCCTGGGCCTCTGGTGGGAAACAGACGCCTGATCTAAATGTAAGGTTGTAAGCAGCAGTGGATGCGTCAGGGCTGTTTCCCAGAATTACTTCTGGTGCAGGGAAAAATTAAAGTGGAAAATCCAGGAACCCAGTTTCAAGCCAGAGCTTTTAACCCTCATCTTACCTTTTTTTTTTTTTCTTCTAATATTAAAGTCTGTAAATTGATTAAACCTGATGTGAGGTAACGAGGGCAAATCAGCTCTTCCTAAATCATTGTGGTGTGATGAAACAAGAAATCCTTCCCCAAGTGACATGCCTTATGGCTTCAGAGTTTGTGTTGGGGAAAAAGATGAGGAAACCACAGGCTGTGACTATGCTGGTGTTTTAATGAGGAGGAGAGTGAGCTTTTGCAGAAAAAAACAGGCTTTGGCTCATCACAAGCGCCTTCCTCTCTGCCTTGGCTTTGCAACAGTAGAGGGCAGCAGAGATTGGAAGAAAACATTGCTGTGAACATTCTGCAGCAGTGGCCAGAAAGGGGGAGAAAAATATTCCTCCTCTGTATTCGCATGAGCGACCTGCCTCAGGTGCTGGGGGTGGAGGAGAGGTGGGTGCGCATCCCCCTGGTCCCTTGCCGGCCAAGCAGTGCTGGTGAGGGCTTACCCCTGCACCGCTGCTGCACTTTGAAGGAATGCAAATGTGTTTCTCTTCTTCTGGCCTATGCTTTGCACCAGGATCTCACTCCCGTCAGCTGCCTGGCGGAAGGAAAATGTATTGGTTAAGTTTTTGCAAGGAAGGTGAAAAGCCACTCAGAATGACATCTGAGCCCCAGGTCTTGCTCAGAGCTGCGAAGAAAATAGAACATGCAAAATGCTCAGTCCCTCTTGCATAGTCGAAGCAAAAGCTTTCCTCTGACAGTGACTTTTATTCATGGCATGTTGGCAAGCTGCCCCTTTCCCTCCTCCTGCTGCAGCCTCCACCATGTCCCAGCCCCGAGGAGCAGACCTTTGCTTCCCTTACCCCAGCAGACTTGTCCTTTTGCCTCTGACATAACCAGCAGCTTTATCTCTGCTTTATCTCCGTTCTCTTCCCTTTTCTCTCCCTCTCTTTGAGCCCTCCCTTCCACGATTAAAGCCTGCAGATTATCAAACCAGCAAAGGGACAGTGTGAGCACCAGGTTCCTGCCAAACCCTGGCCCTGTACTCCCCTGCCCACCCAGGGATCAACATCAGCAGCAGGCACCCGACCGAGATGGTGCCAGGAATCTTTATGTTGCCTCCTTAGATTGATCTTGGGCAAACGTACAACAGAGGGCCACATTTTCACAGCAGGGTTAAACACACAGCAACAGTGAGAGCCAAAGCAGATGGGCATCAGCCCATTTCCTAGGCTGCTGAGGAGAAGCGGGCTCTGTCCATTGCTTTCTGGGGCCATCACCCCACAGAACAGTCTGATTTTTACCAGAAACCAAAGCCAAGGGGCTGGGTAGAGACCCAGCTCTGCTCCACTGCCTGCCTGCGATCTCCAACTCCGGGGATTTCCTCACTAAGTAATTCAGCCTTATGGGTGGGGAAAGCTATTTGCTGGACTGTGGGTCCCCAAAACAGGATTAGTAGGGATCCAATTATTTGTGTTGTATTGCAATTATTACTAGTAATTTAAATAATTATAACTTGTTATTATTAGAAGCTGCAGCGAAAGGAAGGCACCAACACTTGCTTTTCTTTGGAGTAAACTTCTCACTGAAGCAAAGCTGTCTGCCGAGGACTTGCAGGTATGTATTTGGCACATATTTGAAGGATTAAACAGTCTAAAATATCCGCTGGGCTGCTGACTGCCTTGGCACGGTATCTCACCTGTTCAGATGTGACTTTCAATTGTGCCTTTCACTCGCGCTTTATTTTTTTTGGCTTAGGTTATTGCTTCCAGGCAAATTTCTGACTGTTGTCAGTACCCCAGGCAGAAAACCCAGTGAAAAAGCACTGGTGTCTCAGCTGCTGAAGCGTAAGCCTTTTTAAATTATAAGGTGTTTTTTACTACAGAAGGAAGGAGCAGGGTGTTTCCTGCCTCGCTGTGCTGTGCTGGTGTGTAACAGGGGAGCGTCTTTCCTCCTCCTTCCCCCAGGCTCACCAGAAAGTCTTTGCACTGATCCTGATGATGCTTTGTGTGGGCAGGGAACACAAAGGGAAGTCAGTGCTTCGTGTCCAAATCCCAACCTGCATGATTATTAACCTCTTTTATTTATTTATTTTTTATTCTTTTCCTAGTGCCTCTTTAATGCATACGCACAAGCCGTCCCTAGATATGGACCTTCATTCCAGAAGTTGGCTCGGCACCATCTTTTCCACAGTTTCTCACTGCAACGGAGTTTCAGACTGAAAACGTTGGCAGAGTCAAGTAAACAGAACTGTCCAAAGCCCACGGATTTTTTGTTACTTATTTCAGTGAAAACTATTAATGGCAATTCTGAAAAGTCTGTGAGAACAGAGACCTTAAGGATGAAGTTTATTTTCTTTTCTTTTTCTTATTTTATCTGGAGCTTGAAGGAAAACGGTCAGTTTTGAAGTTTTGATTACAAGCTTTATCAAAATTTTATTGAAGAGGAAAACGTTTCAACATTTTTCAAGGTTCTCCAGCAGATCTTGCTGTGAATGCTCAAAGCTCATTTTAAAAGTGGTTTCTGTAAGCAAAGCAACATGCATGTCTGAAATTCATTTTCGCTGAATATTTTTTATATTCAGGAAAAGTTCCCTCCCACAATCGTTCACTGAAAGCACACTGCACTGGGTTGGGAGCTTGGCCTCAGTAAATTAATTTTTAAAAAGATGCAAATCAGTGTTTCGAATGCAGATGGTGCCTTTCAGTACAAGGAGAGAGGTTTCGCTGTCAGAAGGTGGATATTCCTTGTTTACTGAGAAATGAAAATCTGCTCGTCCCAGTAGGCACAGAGACTACACAGAACCATTGTGACTACACACAGTGACTACAAAAATCCATTGAACACTCAGACTAGTAAGGGGAAGCCCCAGCTGTTGGTAAGTAACAGCCAATTCAAGCCAGCTGGGAGAGGGGGCCCTGCACCTTTATAAATGTGGTCCCCACAACTAAGAGAGAGGAAAATGGTGGGGAAAGCAAGGGGACAAGCAGCTCTAGCAAGCTGAGAGTGGGGTGCTACCTGGAGGAACAAGGTACTGTGAAGGGGGGCTAAAAGGCTTGCAGGGATGAAAATCACAATGAAATGGTTCTTCAGCTGTTTCTTTTAAGTAATGGTTGTATTTAATTTCTTCTTTTTTTCTTTCATAGATGCCAGGTCACTCTGGCCCATCAGATAATAACTGCTGATACTCATCCAGAGTTAATAGGCGATTTGAAGCTGCTTTTGGCTCATGTGAATGTTTCTCGTTGTCCCTCTGTAACGGTTGTACAGCTCAGCAGCAATTCCCTGTGATGTGCCAGGCTTCTTTTGCCTTCTTTAGTCACCAGGTAGGAGCTGGACTGCACTAAATTAACAGGTTCTCATTGTTATAGTTTGTTCTCTGTCTTTCTACTGCTCTCCTATCTTTCCCTTTTGGGGTACCTGGACTCCATTTCTCCTGTAAGCAGAGTATCATAGGTTGTAGTAACTGGACCGTAGTGTAGTAACTTGAGGTAGCAGCTCCACAGTGTTTGATTTCCTTGCAAGCCCTGTGCTACTGCTGGCTATTACCAGGCACTGCTGGTAGTAGTAGGTAGTAAGAAACTTACCCAACCCTTTCAGGAAGATCACACTTGGCAATATGCTGTTATTTTATTTTATTTTTTCCTTTTTTTTCCTTCTGGGCGTCTCCAAGGCTTATAATGATAACATACCATGACAGCCTTGTCCCAGTCAAGTCTGTTTGCAGGGGGGGGAGAAAATCTTCCTTCTTCTAGGCCTTGAAAGCCAATTCCATTCCTTTTGCTGGAACCCTTCCCTGATTTGTTACTGCAAATGAGATGTTCCTTGGAGTTATGGCAAGGGATTTGTAGCAGTAGTAAGGCTAAATTGAATTTCCTGGAGTTCAATCTCAAACAATTGATAAGCTGGGCTTTTTAGAAGCGATTCAAAGGTCCTAAGCTATAGCCATACTTATTGCCTCCACTGCATTTACAGAAGCTCAAGAATCCTACTTTTTATTGCCTGTTTTGTGTTGGCATAAGAGCACAGATTGCTGTGAACAGAACAATATTTGTGTTGTAATTTGCCTTCCAAAAACTCAATGGTAAATGCATTTAAAATGAGGAGAAAAAGCATATTCTTATATTTCAGTCATTTTTTTTTCATGAAACATACAGTAAATTGGGGGAAAAATACATGTGCTGGATGAAGGAAGCCTGTAAGATAATCTGAGGACAGAGGTGAGAGAACTTCTTGCCAAATGCGTCTCATCTTGTGGCTTTTACTGAAGCTGTTATCATATGGAACTGATTTGCTGCACTGTTTGCTTGGCGTAAGACAACTCTGGTTGGGTCTTCTCCCAGATTAAGAGTGATAGTGGGGGCAAACTGGTGAAAGGAAGCAGTGGCTTAGAGAAGCCTCAAGGTCAGAGGAACCGCACAAAGGGACACATCGTGCATGTTTGCATTTTGGGTAGAAATGTGTGGGTTGCTGGGGTGAGGGGCACGGGTGAAATGGGGAATTCAGGGTGTGTGTATGTGAATCCAGCTATCCCCATATATGAGAAGAAAGGACCCCAATGATGATGTGGGGGGTTTGTTTGTTTGTTTTTTTATTTAAAACTAGAACTAGCTCAAGATAGGCCTGAGGCAGCTGATGGTTCACTGAGGTCTTCTCCATTAAATATCTCTTGATGCACAGTGACTCTCATGTCCTGTAGCATCTGATAAATTTAGCATCTGTTATTCAGCACTGGGGCTTCCTACATAATGAAAAGCACTCTGGAGGTAAAGAACTGAGTTTTGAGCACACAAATGTGTGCCAGTGGCGTCTCCAACAGCAATACCCAGCCCCAACTAATCTCATGTGTTTTGCAAGTCAGCTAAGAATAGTGCATGTTGGAAATCAGGGGATGAGAAATCTAATTGTTCTGCCATGGAGTGGTGCATGAAGCACTTCTGGGTGTCAAAAGCAGCTCACCTGAGGTATTCACAGGAGTCCGAAACAATACTTGAAGACTTCACAAGTGTATTGAACTTTAAAGGCAAATCACGAAGGGTGACTAAGGTTAGATTACAGCCCGATTGTGAAGCAAAAGTAGTAGAGGACTCATCTAGTCTTAGGTCATGTAGATGTGCAGAGTTCATCTTTCCTTTTCCTTTCTGTGTTGCTGCCCTCTGTCTGCTTAATTTTTCTGCATTGGTTTCTCCCTTTGATTTATTTTTCTCTTGTACTACCTACCTCAAGAGATTGAGTCACAGTCATAATCTGTTTGAGCTCCCACCTGTGAGTTTCCTTGTTCTCAGTACATTTTTCTGACATCCAACTGATTCAGCTTTCCAGAAGGCTCTCTCATTTGAGAGAGCGGTGCTCCAACTGCAGCAGAGAGCACTAACCAGGCCTGAGCAAACATCTGGGGACGGGGAGAGAAATCCCCAGGACAGGGATTCCTGTGGAATGTCCCTTGTGTCTGTTTGGGATGTTTCTTCTCTTGCACAAACAAGCTGTCTCCACAACTGCATATGGTAGAGTGGCTCACCCTGTTCTTGTGTGTGATGATGCTTTGTCTCGCCTCCTCTGTCATCTTGCTCCTGCAGAAAGCCAGTCCCCAGCTGGGGGCTGGATGGGAGGTGGGATGGTAGCCTGTGAGACAAGTCCCCCAGCTCTTTGGGTAGCCTGCTACAGAGAAGACCAGGGAGCTGTGGAGAAGGCAGCAGGCCAAAAGAACTTCAACATTTCTTTCTCCTTGGCCATCTGTTGTGCACTGATAGTGAAGAGCTGAAGTGCTGCTCTTCAGCCTTTCTTGTTGTGGGACAACATGTAAAGATCGTAAGAATCTGCAGCCTGTTCTGGCTGGGGTGAAAAAGCACAAAGATGATGCTCGTAAGGATTTCCCATGAGAACAGAAAATGGCCCCCTCTTGAAGCTCTCTCCTCCAAACAACCTTTCCAGAGGCTACTCGCCAACAAGCCTAACTCTATAATGTGTTCTGAACTGAGGCAGGAGACAGCCCCTTTTGCTGGCTGCTGCAGGTGGTTCCCTTTGCATTGACATCCTTGTCAATCGGCTTAAGGCTACCTTAATGAGCACAGCCAGCAGGAAACGGTCCATGCCTTAGCAGGACAACAGTTACCCAAGGGAGGAGAACTTCCATAGTACTTCCAGAGAGGGGAGCTGAGCACTGGGGCAACCAGCACAGGGCTGTGCTTCTCCTTTTAGAGATGCATGTTTACTTAAAACTGTTCATGGACACCCTGCTCCTTGCTGCACTGCCTTCTTTGACTAACTTTAACAGTTATTTTTGTTATTTAAATCATCTGCAGCCAGCAGAATCTTTATGCTGACAGGCAAAGACAATATGCTGATATTAAGAATTCCAAGACAGCTGATATTTGAAATGGTATCTCGCTCGCCTGTAGAGTCCTTCTTTGTACTGAGCTATTAAAATGCTAAATGTATCAGGATATTTTCTCAATGTAAGCAACTTGTCATAAACTACTTGCGCACAACTGCATTCATACAAATAATATGTTCAGTGATGGTATTTGAAAATAGGATCTCGTTAGATAGATCTACTTGCTTTGCATTTGTCTTGGCTATCTACTAAATATCACATTTTCATTTGGATGTGCAGCCAGGGGGGAAAAGGGATCACAGGAGGCAGTGGGATGTCTCTAAGAATGTGACCGGGCAGGCTTTCCCCATCAATCTTCCACTCTGCTCTCTTTGCACCTATGCAAATCCAGGCATGAAGATCCTGTCGCACACATCAACAAGGGCAAAACTCGGTTCTTATTACAAGAAATGATGAACCAGAAGGAAAGAACCCAGTTTGAAGGTCCGATTCTGGAGATGGAAACTTGCAGTTAAAATAAAAAGTGTATATTTGAAAGCAAACTTTCAAAAGTAGCTGTACTCTTGAGCCAGACAGACCTTGAAGCCTTACAACATTAGAATAAATTTGAAGAATGGGTACTATCAAACCATAAGCTGATTTAACTTGCAGTGTGTGTCTAGGCCAGTGTCACCTTCTTTCCACATCACCGCACTGGACAATTGGGCAGTGAGCTGCATTGCCAGGAAACTTTCTCTATCATCTGCCAACAGTGATTAGCTGAGGCTCTGAAACACAAGGGTTTTTTATCCCTTATCTATTAGCTAAGTACTCGTCTCACAACCTATGTAAATATATATATTTTTTTTTTAAGTTTCCAAGGATAATTGGGCTAGAGGGTTCCACAGGCTATTTACACACTGTACTGCACTTCATATCTATGTGCTGCTTTCTCTTCCTGTAGTCTGAATGTTCTTGCATTCCATGAAAGAATAGGCAGGTTTTGGTTCACTTCACACTTTTTGCTTCTTTACATATATTTCATGGCATTCCCTCCCACTTATTCCTTCTCACAGGTAAACATTCCCAGTATTTCCAGCCTCTGCTTACCCAAGACTTATCACCTGTTACTGCCTTTTTTGAAGCTCCAATTTGGGCTCACTTTTGTGCTGCCAACTATATTGCAGACACAGGCAACAGAACTGGGCAGGTGTTGAATCCCTCAGCAGAACGCGGACTGTTTTGACCTCGTCCTATCACATGAACACTGACATACGCTTCCTATAATGAACTTTAGGTACCTTTTCTTCATACTAAATTACTGCAGCCTGCTCAGGTGACTTATAAGACACCAGTTCCTTCCCAGCCAAGAACCCATTTTAATGGCAGGGACAATATCTGTTCTGCGGGCAAGGGCTGATTTGGATTAGCTGTGAATGTAGCTTTTATAAAAGACCCTGCATTCACAAAATCTCTCAACGGTTTTTCAAGTTTGCTGTAAATATTTAAAGGTCTCGAGGACAGCTTTGCTGTACTGCAGTTGGGGAATACATCCTCAATGAGTGAGGAGAAAGGTTTGTGCACTCTTGCGAGTGTATGAGAGAGAACACAGAAGCGGTAAGCTGGCCAGTAGTAGTCCTGGTTGTAAATTGTGTACCTTCTGTTGCCTCTGAAGACAAATAATTTCTAAATGCTATCTTCATATCTCTTTTTTTTTTTAATAACCTTTCAGTAGACAGGGTAACAATTATATTTTCCACAGAGAAGTGTTATGATGGGGTTTAAAAAAAAACAGTCATAAAGCCATACCTTTACGAAGAAAAAGGACATGTGTCACAAGAATGGCCATTCCATGAACTGCACTGAGCCAGCTTCAAGACTTAAAATCACATGGGAATAAATCTTTTCCCAGACTAAGCCCATAAGAAAAGATTGTCTGTAAGTAACAGAATCTACAGAGGAAAAACTTGTTACAATTATTTTTTTAATCATAACTGAGATATTTTTACTAAGCACTGCATGATTCCCTCCTTATACAGGAGTAGCCTCTTAGATGCTTGTGCCTTCAAAATACGTGCTGAATTAGTTTCTTCCAGCTAGTGTGCTTATTCCGTAAATTTTCTATTAAAGGGGGTTGTGAAGCTTTCTGAGTAGCCATCAAAAGCAGAGCGGTCACGGAGAAATTCTTGCTTTCTTACTAGCTCCTCTGTTGCAGCTTCAGGAGTCCAAATCTAGAAAATACAGGTATTTGTAGTTAATTTTGATGTGACTCCTGCAACCAAAGCATTAAGATAATGTTATCTAAACAGAGCCATGTTTCAGCACTCTTCCATCCTGAGACATGGAAGAAAACTGCTGTGTCCTCCCACCAGAAGATACCACAACAGTTTGTGCATATATATGCAGGGCATTCTCTTGTTGCCACTTCCAATCTATAACTTGCCATGGGCTTAGATCAGGGATAATGTGGGAAAGAAGATCCCAAGCTAATTGTTTAGAATGACTGACTCAGACCCAAGATCCCCAGAGTGGGCAACAGAAATTAGCTATAGAGGCACTGGCAATGTAGCCTTATTCCCCTGAGACCACTGCAGAAACTAGCACAAAACAGGATTAGAGAAATGGTAAACTCCAAACAAAACCTCTCAGTCAACAATGCTATTCTTTTCCTTCATAAGGAGAAAAAAAAATTTGAAAATTGCTTCTCTCTCTGATCATATTTTTGTTTCTCAGTTATTTGCAAATGAGTATCAACAAGTCCCTGATACAAAAACTGTATTTCCAGGACTAGAAGATCTTAAACGTCTCTTCCAACCTAGATGATTCTATGATTCTAAATATTTAGCGTACTGCGATCCATTCGGTGCAGTAACTGCCACAGATATAATGAATCATGTGATAACTAATTGAGAAGGCATGTTAGAAGTTGGTGGCAGTGCCGTCTACAGGGACTCCTTTAAGTGTAAGAATATAAAAATCCATACTATGAATGTAGTTGCATTTGTGTTTTACTGTGGGTCTGCTTTAATCCTATTTTAAAACCTGAGAAGAGTGTGATTTCCATGATAATTTGTTTTGTATAAATATATGTGTATGTATATAATACATATACACATATATATGAACTCTTTAGTTTACTGTTGTTTTGTGGCAATCTCTAGCCTGTGTCACATCATCTAGAAGTTAGTTGAATTGTGAAGCCATTTCATCAGATGGTTCTGGTTTTTGATCCACAGCAAGGTCTACCTTTAACGTGAAACCGCGCTCATGTTTTGTTACTGTACGTACTTTTCTGGGTTTGAATGCGATATTATCTTT
Organism: Gallinago undulata; assembly: GCA_026546715.1. Taxonomy (NCBI): domain Eukaryota; kingdom Metazoa; phylum Chordata; class Aves; order Charadriiformes; family Scolopacidae; genus Gallinago; species Gallinago undulata. Next base: position 644,262 of record JAOTQQ010000023.1, read on the forward strand.
CTTGGTAGCACTGCTGGCTATCAGGGAGTTCAGGTAATTAACACTGCCCTTAATGGAATGTGTTGTCTTTTCAAGAATGGGTTTTCCTAAAACTGGCAGAGATACCTGTGAAGGCTGGAAAAAAAAGTTGGCAGTTACACAAATGCATTGCTTTTGGAAACTAGACACACATCCTGCATCACCTGACACCTCTTTTGCTGTCTATTTACTGTCTGTGTATTTTTATTAATCGGTCCAGAATCTGTTTTTCTTCAAGCTGATAACTTTTTTATAACCAAAATTCATGAGGGAAACCTTTTAAAAGGCAGAGGGTGACCCTACTTCTTGGACACTAAAACATGAACTGCTCTTTAAGACTCACGAGGCAATCACCTCATACCACTGGTGATCCCATCCTGTGCTGGGTGATGAGTAAACGAGCACCTAAGGTTGTCATCCTCCTGCCGGTGAATGTCTTATACTATCCCTGACAAATTCAAAACATTTTTGAAAGGGGGGAACCAATTTGGCTGGTTTGACCAATTTGAACCAATTTGACCCACCAGTTTGGCTGCTGGGACATATTTCGTACACTGCTCAGGGCAAGATTGCTCAGGGACACTTCCAGCAATGCAGATAAAATGGCATTTTCTCTCTAAATAGCGTCCCAAATCTGACTAAGAAGTACCACTGGTAGGTCAGGAAGATCTGATCCACAGTAAGACACCCAGGATGTGCTCAGGGAGGCTGATGTCAGCTCAGGAACTAGGCAGTGGTAAGGTACTCAAGGCTCCCGGGGGGTGCAGGAAAGGTATTTGGAAGTACAACGGCCAAACATCAGCGTGGGATTTGAGAAACAGGACTTGGGTCAACAGTAGAAAGAAGAAGGATCTGAGACAAGATGGGAAATGAGAAGTCAGCAAGGCTAATATTGAACTCATTGAGGCAATTAGTACAATGAAAAGACCTTTCTCCTAAGTTGAAGGGCCTTGGTCTTATCCTATGAAGAAACAGGTGCTCCTTTTTAGAAATTACGGTTAGTAGTTGTTCAGTAGTTACCAAAACAGAGCTGGATGATTGTAAACTGTAGAAGAGGAAATATTTTCCTGTATCCTGTCAGTGATACGGTGTATAACTCTTAAGTGGGACTGGGGAAGAAGTGAAGCTCATATAATTAACAAGTCAAAATTTCAACCAATGGACAAGTATGAGTACTGGTGAGAAGGAGTACTGGCTTCTGGAAATACTTGCTTCAACCAAACTGCCTGATTTATACCTTTAGGAGAGATATGGATGGCAAATACATGAAAGAAAGAAGCATTCTACTAACTGTTAGGAGATCGATGATCTGTTACCATTTCTCATACCTCTGTTTTCACAGCTTGTACCTCTACAGGCGTTGGTGTAGAAGGTGACTTTGCCTTCACAACTTTTTCTTTCCCTGCTTCTTTTTTTTCTGGTACATCTGGCAAGTTTTCCAGTTTATTTTGGAGAAGATCAATTATTCTAGAATCTGCAAATACTTTAGCAATATCAAGAGCGTTCTTTCCTGCATTTAAAAAAAAAAAAAAAAAAAAAACAAATACCTGTATAAACCATGAAGATGAACCTTGGCACTTATTGTAACTGGAAAATGATGCTACAGTCAACTGAATTTAATTACGCCTCTATTTTATTAACCATTCAGTGTGTCAGCAGCGTGCCTGACATTGGTGTGAGGACTGGCAGTCTTCAGCACTGCTTGCAGAAATAAGGGCTTGCAGAAAGGAGCCTTGAAACTAAATATTGCCAGAATTCTTGGCATGGTTGCTTTGCTCTTAATGTCCTGATAATTGCAGTTTAATATAATGGTCCTACAGGTTGTAAATTTGATCTTTTGAGAGCTGAGAGTGTTTATCACTAGGAGAAGGCTAACATAGTACAAGGTTAGGAATAGAGGCCGAGTTACTGTAGATATCTACCTCTTCGAGTGCTTGCTCCATGGTTGGCAAGGAGTCAAGCCTTGTGGTTTAAATAGTGTTGAACACCCTCAATGCCTAAGAAAGGGAAAACTGTCCTGGATCTTATGAGACACTGTGGTTCTAAACTGCCAACAAGTTGGAACTTCACATAGTAACAGAAATGGAGAATATATATCTCTTCTACAAGCAGGGTTCCACCTATAAGGCACTTTGGGAAGGAAAGTCCCATTATATAGCAATATTGCTTCCTATATTAGAGCAACGGCTTAAAACATCATAGATGTTAACTGTTTAAATTACTCTGAAAATAGAGGAAATAATACTTAATGGGGGATCTGCTGTGAGGAGGTAACACTTCAGTATCAGTTCAGATCTGTTTTTCTGTTAAGTACATTTTCTCAGGGAGTAATATTTATATGCTAAGCAGCAAGAAGTTTTTTTAACCGGTGCTGTCTGTGCATAAAAAAAAAAAGCTGATTTAAATGGGTGGTAGAGTATACACTAGCCACAACTAAAATCTAATTTTCTATCCAATAATATTAATAACTACCTAGATCTTTTTTCATTACAGCCACTTATAACTCTCTGTATATCCTGTGAGGAGCAACAGCCTCCTTAATCTTGTGATTAATCATGTTACTTTATTCTCTAAATGCATAAAACCCAGGAAAGCTGACTACTCCATACTGTAGAAAACAAATTGAACCTAACTCTTACCTTCATCCCAATCCTGACAGCAATCATAAATTCAGAACACTTCTCAAAGTGTTCCAAGAACTTAGGTTTTTTTTTTAATAAAACATGTATACATATAAGGAAACAGACCTTGGGGGAGAGATTAATATTTACCGTTGCTGTTTGTCAATTTGATGTCAGCACCTGCATCAATTAAAAAATAGACTATGTCCAATCTGCAGATCTCAATAGCTCTCATTAGTGGGGTTGCATTGCCTATTGCAGGTGCGTCCACTGCTGCTCCAGCCTTCACTATCAGTTTAGCAATATCCAGGTGTCCGTTATAGCAAGCGTGATGGAGGGGAGTCCACATGAAATTGTCTGTTGTGTTTACATCAGCCCTACAAAAGAGTAAGAGGAGCTGTGGCAGAGAGAGCTAGCTACTGCATACAGTAACATCCACGGCTCCAACCACAGTGTTAACTGCCCACCATAGCAATGGCATATTCAATGTAAATAAATACTTTCATATTGCTACTGCTATTCTGAAACCATTTTACTATCTGATACATGGCTTGTCATGGAATATTAATTAAAAGTGTGTGCATGGGTGGTGCTCATATCATAGAATCATTGAATGGTTTGAGTTGGAAGGGACCTTAAAGATCATCGAGTTCCAACCCCCCTGCCCTGGGGGCAGGACACTTCCCACGGGACTAGGTTGCTCAAAGCCCCATCCAGCCTGGCCTTGAACACCTCCAGGCATGGGGCATCCACAGCTTCTCTGGGCAACCT
>JAOTQQ010000023.1:647771-789107 GCA_026546715.1 Gallinago undulata
GGCTGAACAACCCCAGCTCTCTCAGCCTGTCCTCATAGGGGAGGTGCTCCATCCCTCTGATCATCCTCGTGGCCCTCTGCTGGACCTGTTAAAACAGATCCATGTCCTTCCTGTGTTGAGGACTCCAAAGCTGGACACAGTATTCCAGGTGGGGTCTCATGAGTGAGATATCCCCCTCTAAGCCAACACAGAGTCCTCTACATGGAAGTTTTCACAGGCACAAAGAATAATGTGCATTCAAACAGCTTAGTCCTCTAAAACATTGCTGCTGATTGTGTTCCAGCTTCACTGAGAATAGCAAAAAGCAGGTTAAGGAATTAAAAAAAAAGAATGCTTCTGAGCCAAGAAGAGGTGCTCTGAAACATATGGCAAAATTTCCTACTGTCCAATTTACAAATGAGTTAGAAAAGACCTACCTCAGAAGATCTGAGGATCTAAAACTTTTTCAGCCACTGTGTCCCTGGACTAGATCTGTCTTTGCTCCCAGGTTAAAATTGGCATGTTCTGGAGGATGTGAGGGCTAGTCTGAGGGAGACATTTGCAATGTCCTGCCTTTGGATGAAGCTGAGGGGAAAAGCATTATCAGCCCTTTAGCAACTGGCTACCATGGCAGCTTTTGGGCTAGGGGCATCCGAAGGCAAGGCTCGGGGAACAAGAGCCACTTGAGCTCCTTAATGGTGTTAAAAGGGAAGAAATATGGTTCTCCCATATCTCTGAAGAAAGAACAGTCCGTGATCTGTGCCCAGATCTGTGATCTCCCACGTGTGCCACGTGCAGGTTCAGAAGGGGTGAAAACCTTATGAGGGGATTCTCCAGTACTTGAGCAGTGTGAATCATTTTCCATTGTATTTAGGACAGCCTAGAGGTCCTGAACTGAATTAGGGTCCCTGTTCCATTTACTCTAGAGCTGATGTTTTTCCATAAGACGGGGAGAGGGAGAAGAAAGCAAAAATTAGGAAGGAAGCTGCTTCCAGGAAGAGTTTTTTGCTTTTCAGGTCAGCCGGTTAATATTTAACTCTAGATCAAAAGAACAGATTCATCTATTCATCTTTTCTTGTTTAAATTTTTAATCTTTCTCAGAATTCTACATTTGGTGAGATCTTATCGCAGTAAATTTCCCCCATCTACCAGTTTTACCTTTGTTATCTTTTAGTTGCTTAGCCATTATGGTTTATTTGTAGTCATTTCCTTTATATTTCTCATTAAAATAAGTGGTTCCAGTTTTTTCACTTTCTCTCTCAACCCAACATTCATGGCTGTATTGATACTCTGCCCCAGAATCCTTTTTGCTAACTTCATTGGATCAGAAACAAACGGATTGAAGGGAAGAGGGACAACACAGCACTGACTTAAACATTCTTCAGCATTTTCTCCCAATTAAGCATTGAATTTGCCTTTAGCCAAAATGTAACTTACTTCTGAGTCTTTCTGGACCAAGATATAAGGTAGATCCAACCGATTTATGTTTAAACCTCAGCATTTTCTATAGCTCTGGATAAATGTTTTGCTTCCTATCAGGTATGGATTTGTGATGCTGTACTAAAAAGGTTATATTGTCAAAAGTATTTGAACTCCTATGCCAAACTGAAAGCATCTGAAAGTCCACACTGTTGAAAGACGCAAAACTGAACCCTGAAACCCTGTACTGATAACCTTCCTCTCCATTTTCTGACTTCAATCAATTGAAAAATCTCAAAATTGGTACTATTTTATTTTTTTTAACTAAGTTAATATATTTCTAGGTCAAACTGTTAAATATGATGAGATGTATCTCCAGTGCTGTCTAGTGAGGGTTGACAAAAGCAGTGGAGATTAATTTCCTAGATCAATTTGCTTATTCTTGCAACCTCATCTTTGGAAGACCTGAATACACACATTTACACAACTTTCCATATGCTCCAGGAATGTCAGGGTGTGTAAAGATCCATGTGCTGTTAAGTCTTTGCAGGAACTGCAGCGATGACTACAGCCGCTTATCCTGAGAAATGAATGTTAAAATGAATTCTAGCTATAGGTAGAGAACAAAACTGTCTTTGAAATATGTTAATTTAAGCATTTATGTGAATGACTGTAGGACTGTAGCAGTCCACCAGTCAAAAAGAAGAGATTATGCTATTACAGAAGTATGACTGAATCCTTCTTAAATGGCTTTCGTTTTTAAGCTGTTGCTGAGATTTTTCACAAGTGTGTCTGTAGGCCACAAAATTGCTGAAGCACTTCTGAAGTAATAGACTAAGTAACAGCATGTGCTTCTGTGTAAATCCTGCTGCCTGAGGCTGCAAAGGAAAGGGATTATAAGGCTTTTCCCCTTAAAACATTTGCATGCAAAGGCCCCGGCATGTGAAACAGGAAAGTTCAGGATTGCCTTAATGATTGAGCTATAAGAGTACTTTGATAATTTCAGGCAAGTCACTTTAGCTGGATTTCCCCAAAATCATCTGGTTTTGAGGATGCATTATTTGAGCCATAGGTATGAACTAACTGCAGTTCCAATAAGGTGGATTTGCAGGTAGTCTGCATGTGACCAAAATGTCAGCAGCCCAGAAACCAAAAATTTCAGACCTAGGGAACTTACTTCTTTGTGTTTCTATTTCCCTGTTACTAAAATATGGAAAAAAATAGTAAACTAACCCTCTGTAACTCAGGACCTTACGGAGCTAACTTTAATATTAACTGGTATGTGAATAGAAAACAAACCATAGTCTACTGTATCCAAATGTTTAATGGAAATCTATGCTTTTGAAAACTTCCAAAATAGCAATTTAAAAAAGAAAAAAAATCTCTGAAATGGTCTTACCCCTTTTCCAGAAGATACTGTACAACATCTATGTTCCCACTTGCACACGCAGTCATCAAAGGTGTTTTGTAATATTTATCTGTTATGTCTACTGGCACACCCTCCTCAAATGCTTTCTGTAGAGACAGAATGTCTCCAGCTTTCACAAGGTAGTTAATATTCATGTACATCTTCCTTGGCTCATCTATATACCACACACGGTCATCGTGCACGGGATGGGCAGATGGGTGGTCTTGGTTAAAATGGCAGCTATCAGCAACATCCTGAACAGCCTCAATCATGTACACGGGCAAGCCATCTTCCCTAAGTGGACACTCGCTTTTTGGAATAACACAAATCGGCACGGGGATGGCAATGGCTTTTTTGCCTCTTCGTTTCTTCCTTTTATTCGCCTTCTTCCCTTTGGGTCCAAAGGATGTTATAAGGCAGCTTTTCTGCAAGTATTTAGAGCCTTTAAGAAATTCTTCTATGTTGATTCCCTCAGACTGAGATCCTTCATGTATTTCAGCAATAGTTTGTATTTGTTCAGCATTCACAAAGGCACACTGCTTCTGAAGAACTGATATAAAATCATTTTTAGCTACAGTCCCATCTCCTTGGTTGACAGCCTCAAATGCCTTGCGGAGGGCAACCTGGTGCTCTAAGGACCAGTCGTAGAGCTTCAGTGCCCAGAGGGGGTTGTCCTCCTTAGCATCAGGCTTGGACTGTTTTTTAAATGTATTTTCAACTTTCTGCAATTCTGCTGCTGCTGCTTTAAAACCGCCTTCCTTGGCAACGGCTCTTGGGGTCTTTGTTAACAAGTTTGTCCATGTAGGATCACAGCCTAAACACATGGGCACAATTTCACTGATAATGCAGTGGAATTCCTCATTCTGTCATGTAAGAGACTTGTAATAGGCATGCAACTAATTGTCACAGGTCTACAATTTCATACTGCCTTAACTATAAATAGTGATAGTGGATGGAACTACACATTGGTCTCAGACTGGAAGGTTAACCACGTGTCTGTATTTGTTTTCCAAAGGAAGATCACTGGCCAACCCATGCTCTACTTATCTGTCCCCTTCATGAATATGTATACAAAGGCAGAAGTTTACTGAAAATTTTACATTTTTACTTAAAGTGGTGAGCAACATTAAGAAGAAACAAACTAAGATTCAAATGTCACTCACTGTTCTATATTCCAACCTTACAATTTGGCAATGAACCAGTAGTTAAACATTTATTTCAATCACAAGAACAGAATATACAATTTTGCATGGTGTTCTTGAATCAAATCTTGAAGTGATGTAATTACCTGATTAAGTTAGACAATGATCATAGCTTCTTTGAACTGTGTTTCAATGCCCACAGGCACCAAGTTTTTTTCCGTGACTACTCTGAGATACTTTTTTTTAAATGATCAGCAAATCAAAATCAGCTTTCTATTGGAAGCTTCAATACAATAATTCTAAAAACAACTAAAACCAGAACCGCTTAATACAGTTCAGTTCTAAATTACACAAACTTGTGATGTTTCTGCTGTTTTTTTTTAACGAATGTTTTATCTCAGCCACGTTAGTAGAAATAAGTCATAATAGCCTATGTTAGGCACTATTAATGAGAATTACATATGCCACGATACCTCAGAGTCCAATCTTTCATAAATGTCAAAGTGAAATCTCTCCTTTCTCGCAGAAAAAGAATATACATGATAATTGCCGAGTAACTTATTTTTTATTTACCTCTTTGTCCTATGAACTTGCAGCAAGTTGCAAATCCTCCCTCTGCAGCATAATGAAGAGGTGTGTTACCATTCATAGCAATCAGGCCCAAATCTCCATTATAAGCGGAAATAATCCTCAAAATCTACAAAAAACAAAGACAGTAACACCAAAAATCTTGTCTGTTTCTTAAGATGGAGAAATGGGAGAATGACTTACAAATAAATGCAATATCATATATTCCCAGTTCATATACTGAACTTCTCTCTCATGCCCTGCTGATCACTGTGCGCATAATATTCAAGTTTTCTACAGTACTGTGCTTACTTAACTGAGGAAATAGAACCTTGCTTAATTCTAGACGTCATGGACAATACTCACACCTGCCAGCATTCTGCAGGCCACTGTCTTAAAGTAACGCTCATGTTGCATGCACGGTCAAAACCGTGTAACTTTATACACTTTGAAGATGATACAGGGAATAAGAACAAAGTGCCCACCTGCAGCTGTTTGCATCTGCCCTTCTTATAATGGTAGTGTTTCATCCAAGTTACACTGCTGTGATGTGCTACGTGGTGAGAGAAACAAGCTCTCCAATGGAGCCGGTCACAGCAGACAGGCACACTAGCACACACACTCAGAGGTACCTTGCCAAAAAAGGCTCTGCAATTACGAGAGAAATTTTATCACTACTGGATTCCCTTTGATGCTTAAAATGAACTGCTTTTGATTGCTGATTATTATGCTTTGATCAGCTGAGATACTGGACTTAAAGAAAAAAAAAAAAGAACAAACAAACAAAAAAGCCACACAAACCCCTCCCCAAAACCCATACAACCCCCCAAAAATTGAACATAAAACCACCCCAGGTCTGGCTTTGCAGCGATGCTTTGGCACCACAAATGAAGATACCTCAAAAAAGCCTCCTTTGGCTGCAAAATGTGCAGCGCTGTGTCTTTCGCTGTCAAATAGGTTAACGTCTGCTCCTCTCTCAAGCAGACCACGCGCCAGCTCAAGAACGCCTTCTCTTGCGGCTTCCATTAAGACTGTGCGACCTGTAGCCTGCAAGGTCAAAAGAAAACAATTCAGAATTTGTTTCATTTGCTACTTCAGATTAGAACAATATGATCTGATTGTGCGAGGTGGCATAAAACTGAAGATCTCTTTTTTAAGTATTACCAAAAAAAGGAGATAAGTCTAATAGTTTCAAAGACATTTGCAGGTAAACTTTAAGAATCTAGCCATAATGCTGCTAAAATACGTGTGGTCAAATCCCAACAACTTAAATACTTCAGTAACTTGAGTCACTTAAATAGTCCCCATGACAGTAAATTCCTTAGTTAAGGATTTTTTTATTCTGTGTGCACACTCCCACGCACATTTACAACATTTAACTCAAAATACCACCTCTATCATGAAAGAGCATAGGGAGCTATGGCTGGAAGAGCGTTATGGGGAAGGCAGAGCAACTGGGGAATTCTACTTCTGTCTGAGAGGAAAAGTTCACATTCTAATACGTTAGGGCTATGCATTTTTTTAGATGATAGTGCGTGTTTGTGATTTTTGTAATTAGCAGAACCTACTTTCTTTAAAATGGCTGACTTTGCTAGATCAGGTGCCATTTCAAGAAGCACATCTTGGATCTGGGATCCCCTGCAATTAACATGTCGGCCCACAACAACACTTGCAATATCTGACTTGCCACTCCACAGAGTGGCAAAGAAAGCAGTGAGCTGTGGATACATTCCACTGAACCAATATCTGCCTTCCTCTGGGCCTAGAAAACCATTCCCATTATGCAGCCAGGTATATACACATTGTGTTAATAAAAAATTACAAGTTTCTCATATTGCAGGTACACTGAGTGCATGAAGTGGACATGTGCATGAGAGGATCGGATAAAGATGTCCATACGTTGGTTTTGCTATAGGTACAAGCTAGGAAGAATACTGCAAAACTAAGATCAAAGCAAAAGCCATGGGGAGCTTTAAGGGAAATCTTGAACTTCTTGACTTGATCAACAGCACAGAGCTTCAGTCCTTCACATCTTTGTTAAACTACAGAAGTAAACAAATAAATGACTAGGACATACAAAAGAGAGAAGGTTTTCTTATGCCTCGTCCCTGCTTTCATTTCCCATCATGTTTTTTCATGCTGGGCTCACCTTCTAGTGAATGTTATTTCAAGTCTGAAAATGTTAGGGCACATTGAGGCAAAGTACAAACCAGTACTGCTCTGCTGAAGTACAGTGAATTGCAATTTCTAAGAGTTGGCCCAGTTACATTTTGTTTTGGTTTTGTAAAATATCTGCACTCTAATCTATAAAAATTTAAATCAGGATACATGGTTCAAGCAGAAGACTTAAATCCCTGCTCCTGCAGAAAAGGGTGATACAAAAGAAGGGCACAGACATGGCCACAGAGTTAAGAGTTTGTTAAGCTCTATTATTTTAATGCTAGGATTTAAGGTCATATACTCTAGTCATCTGGTAACTACTCTATCTCCTGTATATATGTTCTTAGTTATAGAAATATTCATACTGGGTTTCTTGCATTGGGATTTGCTCCTCTTTTCAAGAAATTCAGACATATTTCTTTAATATCATGAGCTCGCTCACAGGCTTGTAGAAATACAGGCTTCCCATCGGCAGTACAGTTGTTAACATCTGCACCATAATCCAAGGCAATTTGTGTGCAGTTGTAGTGCCGCCTTGTAGGTAAAATACAGTAAAACAAAATTCCTGCAAAGAAAAACAGCAGGGACTCAGGTGCAATACTGAATGGTAAGACAGGTTACTGGGGCTATAAGTTTCACAGCTGAACGGACAAACTCCTTCAGTAGGGACCTATCAACTTCCTTTATGCAAAAAAGACTTCCAGTTTAGGGCCTTTGAACTTGGGGAGTAAACCGGAATTTAACGTGACAGGTCACGGGAGGAACCCAATTCTCAACTGCAAGTTATCTTTCAGCTATGTACTGGAGGGACCTACGATTTAAAGGCCTAGACTGTTCAGGGAGAAGTATTTTCATCAAAGCTCTTATGGCCAATAGCTTCTGTTGAGCTGTAAGGACTACCCTCAACCACGGCTCTCTACAGGTTGGACACAACATATGGAGCAAATGTGTAACACATCAAGGGGTCATTTTATGGTATTTCTACTCTGATAAGCTTCCCTTCTACTCACCTTTCCTTTCATTATCCACAGCAGTCATGTCTGCTTCAGCTTTTGCTAATAAATCCAAAACCACCTCGTGGCCTAGCTCAGCTGCCCTCATTGCTGCAGTACGTCCCATGTTGTCCTGGACATCTGGATGAGCTCCCTGTTCCAGCAAGAAGCTGCACATGTCAGCATCATTTTTAATGCAGGCCAAATGAAGGGCACTATGTCCTTCCATAGGCTCTGTGAAATTGATGAGATTTGGGAATCCATTCTGGACCAGCTTTTCTATTTGCTTCTTGTCTTTCTGGTGAACGCACTGAAGAAGCTTGTAGATCTGTAATTTTCTAAGTCTGTTATCTACTGGTAACATCCTGGAATAAGAAAAAATGTCTTCTTTCAAGGAAGTAATACCTGCATGGAGAAAGAAGAAAACATGCCAACACAGAGATGTGATTATAATTATACTCCAGTAAGAACAAGAATCAAATTATGTTCAAGGTATGAAAATATCCACTTTAACTTGACAGAGCACTGAGCTTTGAATGAATTTATCTTATTTAGTATATATACCATATAGAGAGACTATATAAACACCTGTAGCATCTTGCAAAATTTTTCTTTTTATTCTTCAAACTGCTCTGAAGAAATCTCATTCAAGGTGAAAATTAAGATAAGAAACTGTAAGGTAACTGCTTTCCATTCAAGAAACTGTTAAAATGTACAATTACTTGCAAGCCTAAAGGGAGGCTGATCATCTGTCATTTTAGAACTTCAAAGGGGAAAAAAAAATTGCAAGTCACAGTGTTCTCTGCACTTGCTGAAACATAAAATTGGTACTAGCATCACCTCATCAATACCTGAGCACTGCCATATTTATTTTTTTTTGGTAGCTGATGCATGAACTTTCTGCCAGGCTATGTGCATAAAACAGGAAATTCCATTTCTCTGCGGCAAAATCCTTGGGGAAAAAAGATGTAGAGAGTGGGGTACTGGCACGGAATAAGGTTCCCCTGGGCTGATGCAACACGTGATTCTCAAGAAGAGTGCGATACAGGAAACCAGCTTTGCATTTGCCTCAGTTCTTTTTTTTAAGGCTTTTTAGCCTCTTTTAGCTAGTCTCAGCACTTGTGGCTGAACGGCCAAGCAAGGGGCAGACATTATAAGGACCACTTCTGAAACTTGCTTAAGTGGATGGGAAGCCTCCTATCAGTGTCAGCAAGCCTTGGGTCAGCCTGTCCTCCAGAAACGACAGTGGGCTTACAGGACACACAACAAAAAATGTAGAGGAACATTTACTGGAATATATGGAATATTCCTGTTAGGGAATATTTGGGGTTTGGGGTGGGAAGGGTGGTTATTAGCAATACAGCCTGTAAATGGGACCACTCGGCAATCTGCCTGGCTGCTGCTGTGTGCTTTGTGGCTCTCCAAGGAAAGGTGAGTTTTAAGAGAGAGATCCAGAAGGATGCACAATTCCAACAGACTTTTTGAGGCAACACGTCCCATTCTGGAAAGGAAGCCTGAGAGAAAACTGCAGGAAAAGTAGAAAAAATGAATTAATCATGTTGGGAATGGACACAGAGTGGTACCACAGGTATGACATGCCAATTGCTGTTTCTGTAACTACTGTCTTTCATGTCTTTTAAAGTTCTGTGGTCAGCCTATTTTTGGAGCAACAGAGACAGGGGGCAATTTCACTGTTGAACTGTGCCTCTTGTGTTTTCCCCACGCTACACAAGCTCCTTGGCACACTCCCTATGCATCTGGCCACGCTGTCTAAAGACACCTGCAGCCCTGAGTCAGGCACTATGTGCAAAATAAGCCCTTTACACCATCTGACGCATCTGATCACTCCTCCTCTGTAACAGTTAAAATAACAGAGGTGTTTCAGGAGAGGAGTAAGGAAAAGATAAGGAGGGGCCATACAACACTTGGAGCCACTTAAAGCTGCACTTTCTGGTCTATAGAGCATTGCAAAAATACTGTAAAATGCTTGTGTTTTGCTAGAAAAACTGTTATTGTAAAATTTTTGATCGGCTCTATTTTTTTGGTGGTTTATTTGAATTATTATTAGAAGCTGCTCACTTGCATAAGTGTTTAAGTGGGCACTAAAATGCAAATACTTTCTCTTTGCAATGTAATCTGGTCAGAATAGGTCAGCTGCTCCCACAGTTTGGGGTCTTTCTCACATTTGAAAATGACGTTGCTTAAATGCTAAATTTTTTTCTGTGTTTCTTTACACAACCCTCATTCTGATTATATACAAGGTTTATTCTTACATTGCATGATTAAATCATTAAGTAGCAATAACTTAAATGTTACCTGTGGCTTCTTTATTCTCATCTTTATCATGTTGTGGTTCTTGTGGCATACTGTCCTGTGAAAGGGAATAAATGCAGATATTTATTTTTTTTCCTGACAGGGATTACAAGTATAGTAGCACTCTACTCCTAAAGTAGAGTTGAGAAATAAGGCTACTTCTGGGTAATGCCCTTGTAGAAGTGAAAACCTGAGTCCCCTGTGGAGCCTGGCTTTTAGAGCCTGAAACTTTAGGAAGTAATTTCTGAGCAAATCCTCATTACAGGAAGTTTTTCCTGGCTTTTAAGCGCAGGGAAAGAAGTGGTGTAAACTCTGCAGGGGCTGTGGCAAGGAGCAGCAAGAAGATATTGCAGGGAAGGTTATTACAGTACTTAAACCATTGAAATTCAGCAAGAAAAATGTTTTTAAAGATACTTAGATGGAGCCAACAAGCTTAAATGTTCTCTTAAACTCTTGTTCCATTTCCCACCACCCTGCAGCAGTAAGAAACTTGGGTTCACTTCCAAAAATGGGATTCTTTCTTCCTACTGTAATTCATTATTTACACCTGGATTTTGCACATCAGTTTTTCAGGAACTCATTTAGGACCAAAACTTGCCTAACACTACACTCAGTCCCTGAAGTATAAGCATCCAGAATAAGCATGTCCCAGAATGCCATGCTTTCCAGGGGGTGAGATGACACACTTGCAAAACAAGTCTGAAACTAAAGTGAAATAAGTACATGATTAGGTATTACTTGCTCCTATAACCTTTGCTCCATCCAGGACGTGAGACTGACAGCACGCCTTACACTTACTGCACTTTCCTTTTTTGCTCACAGGGTAATGTATTACACTCCTTTACAATCTTAGTCCCAGTTAAGCCTGATCAGTTTTTCCTGGTACTTTTGGGATGCTTATCATAGTATTCTTTTCATACTTCACAACCATAACAAAATTATTTCTGTAAATAAAAGCGAAATTATTTTCATCACAGTGTTGAAGTACGCTATCGCAGTTCAACAACCAGTGAGATCCTACCCAGTTTGTCTGCGCATCAAAGCATTAAGAACCAACAATTCACGTGAAAACAACATAACATTTTGACTGTGACAGTTAATATTTCTTTATGTAATTTCCTGAAAGTGACCGAACCAAGTTTTATTAGAAGTTTATACAGTAACAGAATCAAAGTAAGACAGGTGGGACAGAAAACTATCCAGAGTCAGATAAAGTTACAAGGAAGCGAAACAGGCTCCTATACTGAAAATATAACTACAGCATCTTGCAAAGTTTCATTGAGTAAACACTACCAACCATACCTACTTCATACAGTTTTCATCACTTAACCTGTAACAGATGTTTTATTGGAAAATGAGGGGTTGTTAACGTGGCTTTAAGACAGCCATGCTCTGTGGAGGGCTTCATGAAGCTGCAATCATAAATCCCAAATTTGTAACATCTGCTCAGCAACAATTTTATCTGTTGACAAACATCAACAGAACCGCTACCTTCAGTCTGCCAGCTTGTATCATTGAGAGCATAAACTCATTTCAAATTCAGATTAATCCTTTTGCTGGTACACCTAGTATTAAGAAAATAATTTTCATCAGATTCTTGTTTTTTCACAAAGCTTTACAAGCAGTGATCCAGGTACATTGATAGAGAGGGAAGGTCTGATGGCCATCAATCTCACTCGCTGTGGGAGGCTGGTGCCAGAATGTTGCAGGAAGCACTTGTGACTCCCTTTTGGAAGTTTTCAATGTTTTTCAGTTTTAACATTTCAAGTTGCAAACATCCCTTTAATTAACACCATTCACAAGCCAGTAAACAAAATTTTCATGCATTTTATTTTTTAGTAAGAGAAAATAGTTTGGCACTTTCTAAATGTAATCCATTTGCATGCTGGCCATAGAGATAAGCATGAGCCCCATATGCTGGTATTAAAAGATACCAATATGGTAACACTGCCACACTGTATTTACAGCTTTATACAAATAATTGCATTGGATTTTTGGCTGTGACTAATGTTTAGTAGAAGCAACCCAGCAACCCCCCCCCTTAAACTGAATTCCAATATAATGAATAGCCTACAAATGCTGGGTTTTCTCTTCAAGCCCTTCGGTGTTAACCCCCAAGAAATGCTTTGCCTTGGACTGAGGCACAGCTTCGCACTGAGTGATGGTCACCTCCACTCTGAGCTCAGCAGGTTTCAATCCCGTGTTGAGATCTCGGCCCCAATACTGGGAAACTGGGCCCAGTCCTGAGCGGTGGTACAGATGGTGCCAGCTGGATTCGATCAAAAAATGTGCATTCTTTTGTCTGCAGTTTGCCTTGCGACTTCCAGTTGCTTTAGTTTTGACCCAAACTGGAATGTAATAGAGGCCCAGTGGGGCCAGGCAGCACCTGGCAATTAGGTGAATGACCACGGCCAGCTGGGGAAGAGGGGCTGTGAGGAGGTGGCTTCAGGGCAAGAAGGAGAGCCTGGGCTGCTGGCAGGCCCTGGAACTGCTGAGGTGTTGGTGAGAAGGTGCTGTTGGGTGCAGGGGCAAGGAACTGGGGGTGCACCCGCTCCCTCAGAGCCCGAGGTAAGGGATAAAGCAGCTGTTAGCTGGTTTTCCTTGGGCTGCACCTCAGAGGGACAGGTGGGCTGGAGAGGAGACTGGCTTTAACGGGAGAGGAGCTGCTGGAAAGGGAGTACGTTGCAGAGCCGGCATTGACCCACGTTGTACTGAAGGGGTGAGGACTTGTGAGGCGACGCAGAAAGACAAACTGAGGTAACTTCCAGCCCCCCCTGCTCCGAGAGAGGTAAGGGGGGGGTACCGGTGTCTAGTGTGGAGGATTTTGTTGATAAGTCTGAAGCACAGCAGGTGTGTGGTGCTGCCCCACACTGGGACCCCTCGCCCTGGCAACCAGGGAGCCGGGATTCGCCCTTTCCCAACCCCTCAGCCGCAGATGGGGAAGCGGCCCCGCCGCCTCGCCTCGGCCGGCCTCCCTCACCGGCCCAGGCCGCAGCCCCTCCTCACCGGCCACTCACCTGAAGAACCACCGCCGGCCCCCCGAGAGCACGGCGGCAGCGGCCGGGCCCTCAGCGCCGCCTCGCCTCTCCCCGCCGGGCTAGGCCGCGCCCGCCATTGCCGCCCGCCGTCTCCTTGGCAACGGGGAGGGCGGGAGAGGCGTGAGGCGGCCGCTGCTCAGCGCCGGCCTCCCCTTCCCGCCCGGGGAAAGCGGGGCCGGGGAAGCGGCTTTCACCGCTAAATTTGACTGGAATCACGGGCCGCACAAACGGAGGGGCAAGGTCTTTGTGTAACCCAAGTTCCCAGCCGTCCCCGGAGGGTTTGTGTAGGACTCTGAGGTAAATTAAAGGCTCGTTGGCCTAGAGTTGAAACACAACGGCTTGGAAGACCTGACTGGAAGGAGCAACCGGTTTATTAATGGGGGGGTGGGGGTAAATAAATGTCAGTGCCAACAGATGGGAGAAAACACTCAAAAACGTGTAAGGAGTTGGAAGCAAAAGTCATTCTGGCATGCAAAAAGGAGGCCGAGGGGAGACCTTATTGCTTTCTACAACTACCTGAGAGAGTGCTTCTCCCAAGTTACAGGCCACAGGACTAGAGGAAACGCCCTCAGGTTGCGCCAGGGGAGGTTCAGGTGGGATATGAGGAAAAATTTTTACACTGAAAGGATTATCAAGCATTGGAACGGGCTGCCCAGGGAAGTGTTTGAGGCACCATCCCTGGCGGTGTTCAAAAGAGGGGTTGACATGGTGCTGGGGGACATGGTTTAGTAATGTTTTTTTGTCAGGCTTAAGTTGATGGTTGGACTAGATGGTCTTGAAGGTCCCTTCCAACCTAGATGATTCTGTGGTTCAATGCAAACCCCAGTAACACTGGGACTTCCCAAGCTCTCCCTGCTGCTTTTCTGGCCCTTTTCCTCAGCCCCACCACTGCCCAGCCCTGCTGCTTCCCATGGGCCCCATGACTGTGCATGGGGACATGGCAGCAGGGAGGGAGGCTGCTCGTCTTCAGCCCAGCCAAGGCTGCCTGTTGAATTGTTTGCAAAGCGCCTCCAGCATGAGGAAGTTCAACAACCAAGTGTGTGTGGGGGGGGAGTGTGTTGTTGGTTTTGTTTTTTAACATGGAATCTTTCCTGCCAGGGAAGCGGTGACTCGCTGCTGGATGCAGTCTGACGGTGTAGCAAGGCGGACGGCACACGGCGTGGGACTGTGAGGTGAGTCATGGCGATAGAGAATATCAGTTTAGCATAAAGCATTTTATTATTTCCCCTGCAAGGAGTGCCATTCGTACAGTGGCTTTTTTGCGCTAGCACTTTGTAGTGTGAGTTGGCTGGGTTATTAGGCTTGCACTGGTCTGCCTTGGATGGATTGCTTTCCTCTTTGGAAAATATATTGTCCAGGCCCTTCTCTTCTCCTTGGTCATGCTAAATAGGTGCTGCAGACATGGCACAGCAGAAGATGTTTCCCTGACTATTCTGTGAGAGATTTATTTTTTTTTTTAACTTTTGCTGTTCCCACAGAGAGACACACATGTCTTAGCCTAAGGTGAATTCTTGTTTTTTCACTTTGTAGAGCAGCACACACTAAATTCACATTAGAAAAGCTAGCACATGTATTTTGAAATTTAGGCATGTATAAAAATAACTGATTCTCCTGTCTGAACCACCTGCAAAACTTGACTCTGGAAATTGTGGAAAATCTGGAACCAGACCTTAACAAGTGTGCGTACTTGCTATTTCACCCCAAGTGTGAATGTGTGAAAAAGTTCATGTGTGTTTTGGGGTGATTGATATTTACATTTTTATATTTTATTTCTTTTCTCAGAGTGATCATTTTTCCTTGAACTTTTTGAGAGTGATAATTAGGCCTCATGATTCAAGAAGCAAAACATCCTTTTTCAACAGCTGAACATCATACTGGGTGTTTCAAAGCACTGTGGCTGCAATAGCACAGCATCTCTGCCTTGCTGGCTGCTGCTCTGCTATTAGGGTACAGCAACAACTCCAAAATAAATAGGATCAAAATCCTGCTAGAGAAACTTGAAGTATTCCCTGCCTTTAGAGATGAATAAAGTTTATCAGAGAAAATTATTCCAAGGTCTGAAGCTTCAAGCTGTTGGGCTCCTTTTGGCTGACAGCTCAGTTTTGGAGGAGTGCCAAGCCTAATGCAGGAATATAAGCAGGATGGTGGTGTTAAGAATGAAACTGACTGCACTAAGGAACAAAAAGTGTAAACTGCCCAGAGCTTTGAACATACCCTAGGGCCTTGTAGCTGGAGATGACAGCTCCCATTGCCAAGCCTGGGAAACACAGCAAAAATCGAGACACAGTTCTCCCACGGATTCATGCAGACCAGGGTGTCTGTGTACCACCTCAGTCATCTTCTGAGGGCAATGCTGTCCACCAGTTTGTCATGGCATAACTTAGGGTGGCCTTGAGGCTACTCTGTCCTGGGAGCAGTAAGCACATACCCTCTCCTCCCACACAGGTACATCTCTAATGGACCACAGTCAGGAAGGCGCAATGTCCCCTCCTGGGACAATCCCAGAGGTGCTCCACTGGCTTCATGATTACCTGGATGAATGCCATCTGTGGAGCCCATAGAGACAGGTTTTGCCCACTGTGTCAGCATCTGATAATGAGATAATCAGTAGTAAATTATTTCCTACCCAGCATTATTCCAAAGAACATTTATTACTGAGAAGCATACATGTTTTCCCCTTGTTTTACACACTCTTAAACATTAACCTCAATTGCTCGTACAACATGATAGGTGAAGCCCCCTTTGCTGATAGGCTCACTTTACAGCTCCAGAATGGTCTAATTCCACATGAAAAGATTTCACTGCTGAACAGCTTCTTCAAGGTGTTTGAAATATAAAGGCTGTGAGGTTTTGTTTGGTGCTAGCAGAAGGTGCTAGACTGCCAGCACTGCATGGTCCCTGTATGGCACAGGTGGAATAATATAGCTGTCATCCTCAGTATCACATGCTGTCTTTGTATTATGCTGGCTTTTATGTGTCGATGTAAAAGCGCAAGGATGCCACAGATGTCCCAAAGTTGACCTCTGGAAGGAGGCTGTGCACCATAAAGTCTCTAGTGCTGGTTGGCACTAGAGTCCTGCTCACATCTGTGGGAACTGGGCTAAATGATAGGCCTGACTTCAGCTGGAAGGTGTGCTTGGGGATTGCATGGTTTTTACTTAAGCCTTTTACTGCGCAAGTAATTATTACTGTTAATCATCTTTCCGGATTCTGATGCTACTGCAAAAAATCTGCTGCATGGTGCATTGCACCCAAAATCTCCTCTTTCAGATTTGCGAGCTTGGGAGAATGACACAAACTTTAACACATTTGGCTAGCTCTGAAGGTTGAAGGTTTCAGCTAGCTGTGAGTTACTCTGAGGGAGCATGAGATCAAATCAGGGTGTTAACACTGCTAAGTGTCAATAAAGCTCTCTGCCTAGCCTGTCCGTAACGCTGCGGTGGGAACGCTCTACTGCTGCTCGGAGGGGGCATGTGTCTGCACCTGCTGGTGATGCCCACAGCAACACCCAGTGTGAGCACAGAAGTGCAGCTCTTTACCCACTGGAACAGCCTGCAGCCCGGGTTGGGGAGCTGTCATGGGGGTGTCTCTGCACACTCTGAAGTCAGGGGAATAGGCTCCTTCTAGAAGGAACAGTGAACTTCTAGAGATGGTCTTTGTTTCATGCAGCAGCACAACCACCTCCAAACTGTGCTGGTAGGTAATATCCTGCTACTGCTTGTGTTATGCATATATTTTCTGGGCTCTGTTCTGTGTCTTTTTGATGATCCCATACATGTCGGATCAATCCACAACTTACTGAACTGATTCAGTTTCTTAACTTTTTTTGCTCTTCCTTACATTCTTTCTGTAATTGCTTGCTGTCAAAAACAATGCCTACTCTTTCTGCCAATTAACATGTGCTCTTAAGAATAAGCCTTTGCACAGAAGAGAAAATCCATGAAATAACTGATTAAGTTAGTAAGAAAGCCCCCCAATAGCTGGAATTTACCTCCTGACCAAACCTCTGTAAAATCCATGTGCATGAAGTGTGTGTTCATGTGACTGGTAGAGTGCTCCATAACCCAGAGCAGTATCACGTCTGCTTAAGCACTTTGCTAGATCCCTGACACTGTGTCCCTGGAGAAGAGACTTGGGAGGAAAGCTGCATCTCTTTTGTAGAAGTTGTTTTCAAGGGGAAAATTAAATTTTCCCCAAAGTGTCAGCAGGGCTTGTAAAAGATGAGTAGTGATAAAAGTTAATGTGTTCTGTCAAGGAGTTCTCAGTTGAATGCAATCTGAGATGAACACTATATAGAAAAATAATCCCAAGAAAATGTCTGCAGCACGTTAACTGGGTACTGGAGAGGAGCACTGCAGATTTAAAAGTAGTGTCCTTAAAGTTGTTTGGTTTTTTTGCTCTTTTATTTCTGTCACCTAAGTTTTCCTAAAACACTGTAACTTGCTTTTTTTGGGTGTTGTAAATACAGGCTTCTTGTATGCATCTGTACTTTAACTTGAGATAAAGGGGATTTCAGGGTTGCTGGGTAGGAGGGAGGCATTCCTCACCCACAATGAGTAGAGTGGCAGGTAACAAAAGGGATAGTGGGGCAGCTCAGCAATTGTGCACTTCCCAGCGTGTGCTCACCAGGTGCCACGTGGGCCGGGATGAGGTCTGGGATCCCTCAAGTCAGGTGAGCTCTCCAGGGCCACGTAGGTGGGCAGGAGTTCGTCTGAAGAGCCAAAAACTCTGGGGTCCTCAGAGTTTGTCACTGACTTGGTTAGCAATGCTTGTTCACTGAAAGCTTCTGTCCCACAACTTCTGTACCCTATGAGACCTCTGGAGGAGGGAGTAATGCATCATCATAATTTCTTATGAGGGTCTCTTCCTATTAAGTCCAGGGATTCTGAAATAATTCCTGCTACTTTTTTTTGACATATACTTGTCTAATGCTGCACCTTGGAACACATATAACTCAGTGGGAGGGTTCCAGATGACTTTCAGTGGGAGTGCATCAGGCCTGTTAACAACTGAAGCTCTGACTCTGTCTTGATTAGTTCTTTATATGAAGATCATAATATTAAAAAGCTGAGGGGGAAGATGAAAGATAATAATTTTGTAGCTGTTTTTCAGTTAGTTCCCACGCTGACAGGTTAGACAGCAATGAAAATACAAACTGTCTTCATTTGTCCCATCTGTTCTCATCCGGTCTGTCACTGTATCCCATGTGAGATACTACACACTGCACATTCTTAGTTCTCAAGACAAAAGAATAATTGTTCTGGAGTGTTGCTCATCTGTTGTTAGATGAGAGTACTGAAATATTGATCGCATGCTTCACCACATACACTGCAAATAAAGGAGGAATTTTCAGTTGGAAGTTATTTTGTGTTGTTGGTATCTGGGAGGCAGATCTTCTGGTGGTGCTGGCTCTCGGCAACAACTAATTGCAGTAGCTTTTAGAAATGCAACTAGAAGGGCACCCATGTAATGGAAAGCAGCATTGTCTCTGAGGCAGAGAGAAGCATTAGACCAGTCATGGGCCTGATGGAGAAATGTCTGGGTTTCAAAGCTGCTTGTTGAGTTCAGTGCTGCTTACTGTAAGGAGGGGTAATCTGCACAAAGAATGGCTAACAGCATGAAGGCAACTCTTCCAAAGCAATGTAAGGCTGCTGAAATCCCTTAGGTCAAGCAGGGGGAATTCCTGTGCATGAAACCAATTGGTTCAGTGGGAATAAGCCTTGCTCCTATTCCCTTGCTTGGCCTGGCTCAGTTGTGGTTAAATGAGGAAAGGGGATGATAATCATCTGATAATCGTGCTGTGGAACAGGTGGAGCCCCGGCTTGTCCTCTTGCCAATGCCAGCTCCAGGGATGGGTCCAGCATTTGGAGAGAGAAGTAAGATGTTTCACAGTCTAAAAGAGGTGCAGTGAGATGGCTATTCAACTGTTGAATGTATCGGGAGAGTACCTGGAACAGTCAGTCTGTTTGCTCATCTCACCTGTGTTCCTGACTCAGACTGCCCAATTACCCACCATGAGAGAGAGTAACTTTTCTCAGTAATTAATTAAATATATTAGGAAAGACTTCCCAGTGATAGGATGCAATTTCTGGTTCAGACCAAAAAGTTAACTAGGTCAACTTACATCAGGGTCTTCAGTTTGATATGGGAGACCTGTCGTGGAGGAGGCTAATGCTCCGTGCTGCTGCTCTGTATCCACCCATGTCACCACAGCTGATCCCAGCTATTCTGGGTTCTTTTGGTCCCAGAATGCCTGGATTTTGTATCATGCCACAACTAAGCCAAATTTCAAACTGTGTGTAGAGAAACCAGCAATCTTGTACACAACAGTTAATAGAAGACTGCTAATGAAGCCACTGTGCTCTCATTAGATACATGCTATTGAAGTTTCCCTGTTCATGTTAATATTTTTTTTTATCAGACCTTATTCCCTATAATAGCAGTATAACCAGAGCTCCAAGCTGAATATGAATGTTCTTTCTAAGCTACAGGTTTCTACTGCATACTGATATTTGTCATTTAGGTGTTTAGCTCTATGACTGCACTTTAGGTTAATGCATTGATTAATCCAGACATTAGATAAAAGATAGAGTTTATTTAGGACTGAATATTCATTTTTAAACGGAATATGTTATTTATTTTCCAAAGTCCATGACATATTGGCTTTGTTACAGATTTATCCAGAACACCTGAAAAAGTACTGAACTGTAGTTAGCCAAGGTGCTGTTTCCATACTGCAACTTTATTATTTGTCACTTCTTAAATTTCTACAGCCACTTAACTCCATTTGAAGTATTTCAAGGTCTATTGCTCATTCCTAACGTATCCATTAACCTCTTCCCATCACTCCTAATAAATTACTACTCAGGTTATAGCAAATAAGATATTTTCATGTCTTCTGTAACAGTTTCAGGTATGCAGTTGCCCTGAGGGTATGTTCCATTTTGTCTCCATCATGTCTGTAACACAGTAACCTGCTATTGCATTAGAAGAAGGTGCATACATTTTCTAGGTAATAACTAAAGCAACCTAAGTAGCCTTTTTTTTTTTTTCCCCACATGGGAGAAATAAAGTTACCTGGACAAATGTATTAATTTTATGTGAGGTCCTGTATGTTTTTCCATATGAATAAGTGACGGTTCTGACTAGGGACACCCTCCAAAGTTTGTATTGGTTAATTGGTGTCACTATACTGATTTCTGGGGGTATTAGATTCAGCCCCAGCTTTCATATTTTAACAAACTGCCACGCCTGAGTCGCTGAACAATACCAACATAGGCTATGCCAGTTTTACTTTACTTAGAGCGTAAGACAATACGGAATCCATCACAATGGTTGGGAATAAAGCACACACAAACACCAGTGCTTTTTCCTTCAGCTTCGCCACCATGTACCGCGCCTTGGGTGCAGGAGACGTTAAAGCATCTACCATAGCATCGACAACTTCATTGCCGTTAGTGCTTCCTTCACTGAGAATGCTGTTGAAAAAGTTTGCCCGCTCTTGAACATACTCCTTATTGTAAACTGCCTTTTCTTCTTCACTGAGTTCATTCCAAATCTCTTCGGCACTGACTGGTGGCTGGATTTTTGTAGAGCGTGCATAATTTCCTGGCTGAATAATACAGACCTAAAAGCAAGATGTAAAACTTATCAAGATGCAATCATTCTGAATTCAATTAAATACTATAGTCAGTAAAACAGATCAAAAGCTTTCTGCAGACAGATTTCTTCCAGGAAATACTGCTTTGTTGAAATTTTAACCTTGGAAACTTGACTGAAATCAAATATATTCCTGTGAAACATTTAAGATTGCAGAGGTGCTTTATTCTGACTTCCTCATTTCGCTTTGATGTTAATGTTCTTGTTTTGACTACTCAGCATACCTTTACAGAATGCAATAGTGCATCTTTGATTTTTATAGAATGTTTAATGGTATAAATGTTTTGACAATACTGAGACAAAGCATTTCAGTATGACTTTGATGTCTCCAAAGTGGAATACGTTGGATTTTTCACTCAGTGGCGAATCATGCAATTGGTATTTTTTTGCCCCAGTTTGGGACAAAAGGAGATCTCAAAAAAATTAGAAGGTCCTGGGGAAAGAATTACTGTTTTCCCCAAGTAGGTGTAATTAAAAGGAAAATAGGCGTTGTCAGCCAACTACAGAGTGGATCAAAGGTCCTGGTTTAGATCTCACTGAAGTCATTAGCAAATTTCCATAGATTTCTATGCATGTAGATTTAAATTGAAAGCACACAAATCCTTTGCTGCTCCACCTGTTTTCTATGCATGTGCTGTTGCTACTGTTCTGCAAACTTCTGAGGCTTCTGGGGAATTTCAAAGTAGGCTGAGTACTCACAATATCCATACTTTTCTTCTGTTGGCAGCAGGCTTGTTCAAACTATTTGTAGATATGCAATATTAAAAACTTCATGGCATTTAACTGACCTGATTTCTAAAGATGGCAACATAAGGTGAGGAAAAATGATGCTGAGCTGTGTAAAAAACCTGGGGATCAGACAAATGTTCTCTGGAAAGTCTGTGGTAATGTAGAATCATAGAATGGTTAGAGTTGGAAGGGAGATTAAAGATCATCTACTTTCATCTACTGCCCTGAGGAGGAACACGTCCCATTGGACCAGGTTGCTCAAACGTGGCTGACCTTACCATGAACACTTCCAGCCATGGTGAATCCACAACTTCCCTGGGCAGCCTGTTTCAGTGTCTCACCCTCAGAGTAAAGAATTTATTCTTAATACCTAATCTAAGTCTACTCTTCTTCAGTTTAAAACTGTTCCCCCTCATCCTATTGCTACGCTCTGTGATAAAGAGTCCCTCCCCATCTCTCCTGTAGGCCCTCTTTAGGTACTGAAAGCCTGCTACAAGGTCTCCCCAGAGCCTTCACTTCTCCAGGTTGAACAACCCTAACTCTCTCAGCTTGTCTTCATAGGAGAGATGCTCCATCCCTCTGATCATCCTCACGGCCCTCCGCTGGACCCATTCCAACAGGTCCATGTCATTTCTGTGCTGAGAACTCCAAAGCTGGACACAGTACTCCAAGTGGGGTCTCACCAGAGCGGAGTAGAGGGGCAGAATCACCTTCCTGGACCTGCTGGTCACAGATTCTTTTGATGCAGCCCAGGATGCAGTTGGCTTTCTGGGTTGCCTGTGCACATTGCTGACTCGTATTGAGCTTCTCATCCAACAAACACCCCCACGTCTTTCTCCTCAGGGTTGCTCTCAATCCATTCTCTGCTCAGCCTGTATTTGTGCCTGAGATTGCTGGAGCCCAGGTGCAGGATCCTGCACTTGGCTTGCTTAAACTTCATGAGATTCACTTGGGCCCCCTTCTCAAGCATGTCCAGGTACCTTTGGATAGCATTGCTTCCCTCCAGTGTGTCAACCATGCCAATTAATGCCACTAGTCAACTTCCCACATCTATTTTAAACAAAAGGGTTTTGAAAACTTCATGTTTTTGAGTTTTTTTGAGTTGGCTAGGAGAGAAGAATATCATACTTTTTTTTTTTTTCTTCTTTCCTTGATTTTCTGTAGCCTTTCTAATGGAAGACACATACTATGTTTCCTATAGGCAGCCTGCTTGCCTGGCCAGAGTTGAGTGCCATAGAGCCATAGCTCCATCTGTTCCTTGCCACCTCTGGGTGACTTTCTCCTGAATGCACAAAGGGAACAGCAGAATAGGAGAGGGACCGGGTTCCTCTTTTGCAGGCTCTCTGCAGGGTAGGTTCTGAGGCAAATGCCAGCCAGGGCCTTGTATACAGTGAGAAATAGAAAAATAACTCTCACAGATATTCTGGCGATGTTTGTCAGCCTGGCTCGCTGTATTGTGTGCTGGGGTTATTCCGGGGGTGGGGGAATAGTGAAAATCCCAAAACGACCAGAGTAGCTAACCTGTTAAACTAAGCTCTGCCATGCATTTGAGATTATCCTCAGCTAATCAGTTCAAATCCTCATCATGCTGTGTGGTATTAGGATGTGTAAAATCACTTGCATTTTATAGCATTTTATGTTTATCTGAGAGGAGTAGTTAATAGATGCATAGCTGTAATTTCTTCCACCACAAAGTTTATGAACAATGCTTTAAATCTGCGTATGTAAAGAGTACACCGATGTAAATCCTTTAGGGAAGACTTTTATTGTTTTAGAAGAGTGTTTCAGCAGTGGAGTGGCTCCAAGAAAAAAAGCCTTGTGAAGCTACTTAGTGATCTAAGCTTCAGGTTTGACTATCAGTGTTGCTTAGATGGGGCACTAAGAGCACTCTAAGAGCCTCTTAGGTTAAGAAAATAAAAACATGATTATTCTGGACAATACTGCTTCTTGCAGTGTAGCTGTTCCCACAAAAAAAAAAGAAGGAGCTTTTAAGTACAGATGTTTTGAGAGGAGAGAAAGACCCCCTCAGGTAGCTGACAAGCCTTCCTTGTCACCATACAGGGCTCACATCTGGGCTCTTTGCTTCTGTGGCCACCCCAGATAAAGTTTCTGTTACCTGGTACTGTTAAGAGCTCTTCAAAGAGCATGGTGCTGCTCAGGCAGGCCTGACTTGTAAAATTTCTTCACTGTAGAGAATGTGGAGAAAGGGTGGAATTTCAGTGTTGGCACAAAGAGAAGATGTGCTATCCCAAAGCTTCTCAGAACTGCAAACATCACCCAGGTCTGCTGTTCTCCATGATTTCCAGCTGACTGATTAGCCATAGAGAACCCACCTCTTTCCAAGAGGAAGCTGCACCCATGGATTCAGCTCTGATCTTTATCTTTGTTATTTGGATGCATGGAGCTTACTTAGCACAAGATTATGTATTATTTTCCATACACTTGTTCTTGCTCCCTAGGCCAAAATTTCCACTCTCACACCATTGTCTGTTGCATTGTGCAAGTCCTTTGGTTTTTTTCCTCACAAAAAGATGTGTTTCAGCTCTGTAGGAACTTTAAGGGGTGAAACTTCTCTCTTTCTTACATGAAAATCAACGTTAGAAATAGCAGGGAGTTTTGCACAACAGCTACTTGCTACATCACTTACCCGAACACCAAACTTCTTCATTTCTAGTCTCAGAGCATCACAGAATTTTTCAATAGCTGCCTTGGTCATAGAATAAATGCCATTTCCCAGAGAAAAATAGGCAATAATGCTGGACATGAAAACAATACGTCCTGGAAAGAAAATAGTGCAAATAACTTCACTCCCAGTCTTTAACATACAGTTCACATACCTGAGTCTTCTGAACCACAAATAACGCGGTATTTAGCATGATGCTGTTGCACTATGTTGTACGCCAAAGCTGGGCTGTGTAAGTGTGCAGTCCCAGCACAGAAGTGCACTCTGCTCTGTTAAGCAGAGGACTTCACACAAAAATCTTCCTTCCATCTAGTGGAAGGACAGATGCTGGACCAAACAAAGCGTAACACATTCCCAACTTGCTGCTTATTTCTTCTGAGACAGGATGAAAGCAGTGGAAACAAAGCAGTCCCCTAAAACCTTTAGACTAAAAAACAGCGATAAAAGACAATGTTAGTAATAGGAGAAGGACTACAGAGGAGAGGAGCAGATAACTTTCCCTGCATTGGTTGTATGACTACTAGTACCATTTTTTCTGCACTTATGATGTCTCTGCACTGAGACCTGGCTTACAACTGTGCATATAAAGCCAAAATTGGATTGTACAGGGGTAAGATTCACCAGAGAAATGTGACTCGACAAAATGTGTGCAGCTTTAGACTTCCTTGCTGTGATTTCCCTGATCTGTGCTGCTTTTTTCCCCTGCCAACTGCAGGCATGCATTAAATAGCAGATTTTTCTGATTTGAGGCCCTGAGCTGTAGTTCCTCTCCACTGTTTACTTGTAAACTTCTATAACATAGTCATTCCATAGAGTAAAAAATGTGTGAATATGGATATATAAATACCAGAGGTGAGAGAGAAGATGGCCTCATTGCTAACAATACAGAGAACATAGTTGCATTCCTGTTGCTGTCACAGATGCAGATAACGTCTGGGCCCCAATCTGACCAAATGGTTTAGACTTGTGGGATATCAAAAGGGCATCATGGGAATGCAGTGAAATCTGTCATTCTCAATTAGGTTCCCTGCCTTCCTATACAGTGTCTGGAATAAATCTTACATACAATAACAGAACAACTACCAGCTGGCTGATCAAGATGCTACCTCAGCTGGCCTGGCCATCTGGAAAAGATATGGGGAAATGTTGCTCCTCTCAGAGTAGGATGCTTAATCCTAGGCTGGAGGACAATACCTCCCTTTACAAGTATTAATCATCTTGAAGTTTTTCTTGGAACAGGCGCTCATCTGAAAATGGCAGTCAGCCCGTCCCTTCAGAACACAGCTACTGGGTGGTAAGATGACCTCTGTCTTCTCTGTCCAGTAGCTGAGTGATTTGGGGCACACACCCAGGACGTGTGACATCTCATTTAACTTCTCTCTTTGCCTAAGGTAACTGAAACCAGGCTTTTCAGGAGAATGCTCTAACATCCATAATTCAAGCTTTTCATTTGGAAACATCACTCGCTGCCCCAAAACACATGAGCTATAAGCTATCCTGGCTGTTCCTGCAAGGCAAGAGATAGGAAGCCTAAAATTCTTCCCTACAAGTGCCCTGGCCTCTTCTATGTAGATGGGACTTGAAAATGCAGTTAATAATGGCAGTATTGACAGCCAGCAGTCAGATGCAAAGCATTCTTGAGATAAGGTACTATGTATGTGCAGCCATCCAGACCCAAATCTTCTAAAAGTTTGTGCATGTGCATAATATATACACAGTTAGTCCCTTTCACTTCAAAGTAACCCCTTGCAATTTACAAAGTCAGACAAATAGCTCTGGTGAATCAGCATCACAGACGTAAAGTGATGTCTCCCCATGCAATGACCACTCACTGGGTACATATCCGGCTTGCCATATTTAAAAGTTTCTTTTTTCTTGCATCAGAGTATCATGGAATCACGAAATTGTCAGAGTTGGATCATCAACCAAAGCCAACCAAGCAGAAAGCAGCAGAGTAGCCAAAAAGAGGTTGCTTTTATCTTACCAACATTTTGTGGAACAGTGGCATCTGGGGCTCCTGGATGACACCTAGCCCTTACTGTGCTTGATGCTGTACACACGCAGAACAAATCCTCACCTTAAAGAGCTTACAACTTAAATAGACAAGCTAAGCAAAAGGGGGAGAAAGGAAAAGGGTATCTGTCTTTCCCAAATAGAGATGGGGACAGGTAGGGAACAAACTGCAAAGCAATTGAGACATGCTGCCATGCTACAGAGGGCTGTTTGAACCACTCCTTCTCAGAAGAAAGGATAAAGCCCATGCATATGGAGGTCCATGCAGATGCGTTTATCCCGTTAGGTACACATGCATTTCTGTACAGCACTTTTTCACATACTTGAAATGTCCTGCCCAAGGTCATAGAGAGGATCTTGCTAGGTTTGGAACTGGAAGGTGGATGTCTCTAGTTCACCTCTGAAGGGTCATCCTTCCTCCTAATCCTTCCATCCTAGTTGCCAAACAGTAAAATAGTAAAGCCTAAATAATGAAGTTAAGGAGAACTTTATTGGATCTTTGTGTTTTCTCATTGTCAGTGCTTACAAAGTCTTTCCTGGGCTTAGTGATGTACCATTAGCATTTTTTCTCTCCGAGTCAAACACTGACAGAATTCATTACTTGTAAATACTTTTTTCTATGTATTGTAACAACAGAATCTTTAAGGGTGTTTTTCCCCTAGACATTACCCTCTTTTCAGGATCAAGTTGCTCTTTCAGGCCACCCAGAAGGAGGCTGTCATTTCAGTTCAATGAAAGACAATTAAGGCTTCTTTTATAGATGCTACATTACCCTGATTATAGTAAGCTAATTATTCTACAACTCTAAATAACAGTGGATTAGCATTACCCTTGTATTTCCTTAGAAGGGGAAGAAATGCCAGGGTTGTTCTGATGCTCCCAAGGAGATTCACATCTGCAAATTTTTCATATTTCTCCATAGACAGCCACCCTGTCTCACCAAATGTTGATATTCCTGCATTGTTGACAAGTCCCCAGAAACCTATGGAAGAAAAATGTCTTAACAAGCATCTTTCACTGAAAAACAACCACCATTAGGTGACAAAACAACACCAGTGATTTGAAACAACTTTTTATTTGTGTTATCTTTTTGTCTTTTCTACTTACAAATGCAGGCATGTTTTGTCTAATGACGGAATGTAATTGTGGTAATTATGTGGACTATATAAGTCTCGGTGCTAAATAATAATCACTCACTTTATAGTTGTCTTAAGTTTTTTATGAACAACATTATCTGGGAGACTACATCTTACTGCCAATGTAGGGTGCCATGATATTTTAATTACTTTAATCCCACTGTGTGCTATGAGCAGCTTTGTGAAAATTATATTGAGCAGTCTAAAGACTAAGACGTAATATTTTCAGAGTGCCTGACTAATTTAGGAGCCTACGTCTTGGCTCCTTTTCCAGGATTTGAGCTTTGATTCCTTCTGAAATCAGCCAGAATCAGGTAAAGGGGTGCAGCATTGGGTAAAGTAACAAAGTAAGGTCAGTAACTACAGGTTGGAGGTTTTTTTGTACTCTTGGACAACTCTATTCCCCACATAACAACAGGTTTTGGTGCTAAGGAGCCCAGTCCCTTGAAATGCAGTGAGATTCCAGTGTTGACAAGCAGAAATTTATCAGCAGCTAAGGTTGTTCTGACACAACTCTCTGCCAGAAAGTGCAAGGCTTTTAGCCCAAAGCCAGAGAACGTTTTGTGTGAGCCCTGTGCAGTGCTAATAACATCAGCTGTTGGAAATGCTTTTTCATTGACATGTAGCGTGTTTGTGGCTTGGAGCTGACATGCTGACTTCTTCCTGCCTTCATACCACACACTGTAGATGTATGGTAAAGCACTGAGTGACACGGTGCTTTTGAAAAGGTTTCTGTCCACAAATCCTGAATGAGAATATTTCTAAGGTGACCAGAAGGGTAACTAAGAAGTACATAGGGTAGCCTGATTAGCCCTGAAATAGCTAAGTTTCCAGCCTAGCTTCGCCAGCCTTCACATGTGGCTTAAGCTTTTTTTCTTTTTTCTTTTTTTTTTCTCAAGAATTTTTGTAAGTGTCTGAGGCAAATGATTGTTTTGTCGCACCTTCTGCAGGATCTCCAAGCCTAGGTTTCTGGTGGGGCAGAGTGGGTAGCAGTGCCTCTCTCCCTGCCTCTGGACACAGACTATAGGGCACAGGTGTGATGCCGACCCAGCTGCAGCCTCCTGTACCCATGGTGGCAATGGTATTCTCGGGGGACCTTTGGTCACCCTGGTGAAGGTGCTGCAGACTTAGGCTGAACTCTTTTATTTCTGATCTTCTCTGACAAAGCTACTGTCATGATTTCATGCTACCTTGGTCCTGCCAGAGTCCTGCCAAGAGCTATGAATACAGGATTTCATTCACAACAATAGTTAAAGCTGAAGCAGACATTTTTAAAAAATTGTACTTAGTTTGTAAAGCAGACCTCTGTAAGCTTTCCTATCATATATACACTACTTGTACTCTGACCAGTATTCTGATACTACGTAATGAAATTGGTGTTTAAACAGAGAAAGAGACAGTTCTTTCAATGATTTTTCAGAGCAAAACACTCAAAATCAGGAATTTAACACATAGAACTTAGAAACTCTGTCCTCCAAAGAGAATAAATCATTATTCGTCTGTCTACCAAGCAGCAATCCTTGACACTGGACCTCTTTTATAACTTTAGATATAGACTGACTGCTGTCCTAGTAATGTAGCAGTTTCCTGTGTAGTCACCTCTTTTCTACTGTCCCAAATGTTAGTGGAGGGAGGAGAAGAAATGGACCAAAAAACTGGCCACTGGAATTGGGCACCCTTGACTTCCTTCTTCGTCGTGCCATTGCCCTGTTGTTCTAGGCCTTCAGGTTTATTTTTACATAACCTAACACAACACAAACTAAAGCCTGGCATTGCTGTAAAAGCCAGTCTCTGACCTCCTCAGCTTTACCTTTTCAAATTAAAAAGGTATGTCATTTTGCTACTGCCACTGCATCCTGCAGAGCAAAGCAAGAACTCTTGCTCTCCACACCCTTGAGTTCATTAGACCTTCAGAAATACAGCCATTAAACTTAAGAAAACTTACTTTCTTCTTCTTTCTCTAAACTGTGTAATGCAGAATTTAGCTTGCAGCGCTTAAGCTTTATCTCCAGCTCTTTGCCAGTTTTCCCTCATGCACTTCAAAGACTCCAGGTGGTTAGTGGTGAGGCCAGCCTGTGTGTATGTATAAACAGGCAGAGTTCTCAGAGTTAACAGCTCCTTCTTTCTGTGCAGTGGCCAAATCAAAAGTCAAGAGGAGAAAAACTGGCCTTCAGTTAAACTGAAACAGGCTTTTCTGAAGGGAAGATTAAGTAAAGCTTAAAAAAAGATTTTGCCCAGGGCCAGCTCAAAACATTTTGTTTGCCCTCAAGCAAAACATACTCTTTCTTAGAACATTTTGGCATTTGCGAACGGGAAACGTGCTGATATTTTCCACAAATGTTCCTGCCGCTTTGGTCAGTTGACTCACTTCACAAAATTCTACCCAAATAATGAATAGTTCATTATCCCCTTATGCTACTTTTTCAGAAAATTTCCTACCTCCTGAGAAACAACCTGCCCAGGTACATACTCAGGGGACTTGCATCTGCTTTGGTCTTCCTTTCTTGAAATGTTTGTGGTAAAAATTCAAGGTACATTTGTGCATACAAAATATACTGTATATTTGCTTAGACAAATGCAGCTCAGTTAAGCTGAGAAATATAGTCCTTAGATGGAAATCTAGAAGGATAAGAAAGAATTGAGCAGCAGAAGGAGAAAGACATCGCATTTCCTCAGAGTGTGCATGCACAGACACATTAGGAGAAAGCAGCTGATGTCTAATGTGGAAGGGAAAAACTACTCAGACTGCCAAAACAGAACTCAGTCTAAGCACTCTTTAGGAAGAAGGGCCTTAGACCACGCTACAGCAGGCAGGGAATAAATGAATTGGAAAGCAGAACTGGACGTCAAAGAGATTTTCACTGATCTCTCTGTTGGGAAAATGGATCCTGAGGACAAAGATTGAGAGATATAGCAGGGGATCTAAAGAATCACTTTAGGAAACCTCACTTTGAGATTAGTGAGGCTTTCAGGAGAAGAACACTAGCTCTCAAATAACCTCCCAGATAATTTCTGCTTTGAGACATGTTGACCAAAAGGCACATACCCAAAGTCCATATTTATGCCTAAAAGATGCCTGATGTTTTTCTAGGAACTCTTAAAAGTCCTCTTCCTATTCAAGTCAATCAAGGTGTGTGCTTGCAAACCCTACACACAGACAGTATCTGAATTCAGCCAGATTTTCCAAACTCAAATGTGTGTTCTTGGTATCACTGGTCTTTGGACTTTATCATCCACACCTGAGCCCATACAAAAATGAGAGATTCTTTCCTGAAAGATTCCAGTCCAACAGTAAAAGAAACCAGCCAAAGGAAGGAGGGTATGATTTACCATATTCCTATTTAAGAAATGAAGAGAGGGATCAAGCCAATCTGTCTGTGGCAGTGCAGGGTGTTTGTCTCAGGCCAGCTGAGACTTCTGAGTTTCAGATACGTACCAGCCTTTGCTCATTATGCTGTGGTTGTCTTCATTGTGAGGATGAGTCTATTTGAATAGGAGGTCTGGGCTAAAACATGGTATTGGGGCCTACTGGGTGGATTCCATGAATAGGAAATCTTAATTAAGAGGGGGAGAGTATTTAATAACTTTGGAGTAGGAGGTAGGACTAATATCCTTCCCACTCACAAGAGTCAAGGAGAGGAAGAGAAACTCCTGTTTTAAACAGAAGCAGCAAATCAGACCAAAAAAAAGAGGTTTGCTGTAGAGCTTAGGACAGTTGCAAATCAACATGCAACAAAGTCCCAGTGTTAATTCATGTTGGGTTTAGCATACAAAAAGTTTCTTCTTTTTTAAGCAAGAAAGGACTCTAAATATTTTTAAAAGTCATCTTAATGGGTGCACAAGCCATAAAAACAAATAAAGAAAAAGAAAGGGATCAGAGCCTGCAGATTTTTGTGGAGGGACAGTTAGTTAGCTCTAGACAATGAGCTACATACCATGGAAATTGATTTGCCATCCTTTTCAGACTGACATAATTTCACAGTCTAGCACAGAACAAATATTTACAAGCAAACAAACTATGAAGTGGCAGACTGTCCAGCTAGGTGTGTTACCAGTAGTTCAGAGTTCTGATCTTGGCTAACAGAGAGAGGGAAGACAAGGTGGAGCTTGGGTTAGTTATCTCATGGTTACAGCATAACTAGAAGGTGTATGGAGTACTGT
Source organism: Gallinago undulata (assembly GCA_026546715.1). Taxonomy (NCBI): domain Eukaryota; kingdom Metazoa; phylum Chordata; class Aves; order Charadriiformes; family Scolopacidae; genus Gallinago; species Gallinago undulata. The sequence goes on from JAOTQQ010000023.1 coordinate 679,171, forward strand.
GTTTATTCCTGAGATTTTATATTTTTTTTGTACATTTTATACTTAATAGTCTACTTAAAGCAGAAAGACTTTTATCTTTTAGATTTTTATAAGTCTACTTATTCTGGGTCCAGGAAAACACCAGGGCACAGTATTCCTCCATGACTTCTCTTTCCACCAGCAACTACTGAGGAAAGCTGCTTAGCCTCATTCTCCCCAGAACCAGGAAATTCTCATGCTTGTCCATGTGGTGAACTGAGTCAGTGACCCTCACATCCAGTGGAGTCCACAATTAGTTGGTTAAGTCTTTCAAAGATCAAAAAATACAGCCTTTACAGTGTAGAACTGCAGCCTGCTCAACTTGGGTGTAGGTTTGAAGCAACTAAGATCTGTCAAAGAACAAGATTCAGGAGGCATTTGAGCCCTCTGAGCCCCCGTTCACTGATAGCTTCTTGTCTGGAGAGCGCTGTGTTCCAGACTGTATACTCTTCAGGACAGAAACTCTCTCACTTTGTACATATAACAGGTCTAGAACAAGAGTATATGATGCTGACTGGGTTTGATAGGTTTGTGGAAATACAAACAAAACCAAGAGTGTTCTGCAAGTTTGAAAGGACAAAAACAGTGAATAGAGATGTAACAAATAAGAGAAAACATGTATTTTAATCAACTACATGAAAAGATTTAAGATAAAGGACGACATTTTGGCTTATCCGTCAGATTAAGGTGACTTGGAAGAGAGCATATCTGCCAATTCTGGCATTCAGAAAGTCATACTTGTCCAAGATGGACAAGAAGCTTGTTCATGGTAAGGATGATACTGTAATCATTTAATCTTTATTTATATTTATTTATTTTTTATATTTATATTTATATTTAATCTTTATCAGGCTTTACTCTGAGCTATTCAAACACAGCATGTAAAAATTAGCATTGTTTATCTGCTTTCTCTCTGTTTTGGTACATCTTCTGGGGTTTTAGGTTGGAATCCATAGCCTCTGCACACTTGCCATTAAATCTGGAGATTGCTGAAGTGGTTTCCTTGTGACTAATTTTGGGATGATACAAGAGTGTTTCAGTGATCTGAATTTAGAAGTCCAGCACGCCAATGTGATGTACTTTACATCTTTGGTACCCGAGTGAAACTGATTATAGTGAAAATGGCCTAAAGTGCAGAGAGGGAACAGTCCCCGAGCAAACACCTAGTGACTGCCAGAGATAGATGCCTCTTCTCAGTTTCTACAAGGAGTTGCTGAGTAGAATGATCCTGTTCTGAGGGAGGAGGAGGGAGAGACAGACAGACACAACTGCCCAGCAGTACTTACAAGCGAAAATTGACATAGAGAACACTTCCAGTAACTGCCTTAAAGGTGGATGTTTTCACAGTTTTTAAGTAAGTTAATCTATGATCTACTATATCCTTTCAGCACAATCCACTGGATTCCTACATTGATTTGAATTGTTCGTGCAAAAACCAACAGCAGATTTTTTTATCTGTCTGATGCTTATTTAAAACTGCCTACTGGACTCACCACCTGCTCTTTGCTCTCCTTATTACAAATGTCTGACGCGTACTTGATTTTCAGTGTGGTTAGTCCTCTGCTCTAGGCCACGGATGCTGCTGTCTGTGATCCACAAGGGAAAATGTCCTAAGGCTTCGTTACAGAGAGTTCCTCAACTGGTGGGACATTGAGGCCAACGCTCCACTGCCCACCCTTTAGGTAGCAAATAGAATGTTCTGTGCAGTCACAGAGTCCTTTATTTCTCGAGGTACTTTCAGAATATAAATGCAATTACAGATGGTTCAGAATTGTCTTTCCTAATGAAAAAGAATTTCATTAAAACCAAATCATTGATCCAAACGTAAGAAAATTACAACTCCTATCTTTGAAAAAAACCTGGTAAATACAAGAGCTAACCTTCAGCTGAATCATTTAATTGGAACTGTTTTTATAGAGTTAAAATACCAAAGAAAACAACACATCTGTTTTCAGAGGTGCCAAGAAGGAATACTCCTACTTAAGTCTTTTGCTTAAAGGCTCTATATAAGTAGAGTATCCTCACAGTTTCGTTACATTTGAGATAAAAATATTTTTACCCATACATTTTATAAATTATGAAGAAGGCTTGTAGCATTCACTCCATTAATACCAGGCATTAAAATAACTCCTTTGCTCCTTTTTATTTAATAAACTTAGGAGGATGATTACTTGATAATTGGGAGTTTTCCCAAATGGCGTATGTGCTATCTGGACCTATAAAATTCATTTTCTTTTCTGCCTTTGCAATGTACCCTCAAAATGTTGCAGCAGAAGAGCTGACCGACAATGGAAGAAGGTTTCCTCAAATGTGTGCTGTGTTTGTGTGCGCCCAACCCTGTGTTAGGGGTGTAAGGGCTCAAAGTGTCATTCCTGGCCCCTCCAGCAATCCCTGATGTCTCTAGCGTGATTTGCCTTGATCTGAAGGCATGTCCACATGCCCCTGAGTAGCAAAGATGACTGGCAAGTTAGTGCTGAACTGTGGACTCAAAAGTCTACATGACAACTTGAACACAACCATTGCCTAAACTGCCAGAATTATAGGATAAATTATCTGTAATCCAGACTTTCAGGTGACCCAGTCCCCATCAAGCCCATAAGGACTTTTCTGAGCCATCTGCGTTGTCTCTGCAGATTGGGAAATAGCGTGAGAGGGGAAGGCTCTGCCTCTTAATGAGATAATGGTCACGATCAACCATAAATACATGTACTTAATGAGCAGCATCTAGGCTGCTACTTTATTTGCTTTTCATTTCACCCCCTTCGCAAAGAATTGATGAACCAGGCAGGCAGAGGCCTTGCATTTCATTATTGTTCTGCTATCTTATTTCTCTACTTATGTTACTTGTGTGAGCAGGAGCTGTTTGTTAATTCTGAGACCTTACTTCAGAGCCTGAGCGAGCTCTGCACAGGGGGTATCCCCCAGTGTAATTGAGAGGTTCCCTTTTAAGTGACCCTTCCAGGGACTGGCTTGCCAAACCTCCAGTTGCACGGCGCGGCAGCTGCCCTCTCTGCCTTTCCTGTGTTTATTCTCACTTTCAGAAGCCATGCCCAGAGGTACATCACCGTCCCACTGCCTCCAGCGCACGCTGGCTCTTCTACGCTTTCCCTGCAGTTTCCTCCTGTCTGATACCTTGGGGACAGATGCTGGGACTCCCCACCCACACCAAGGGGTTTCCTCTTCTGGTGGCAGAAAGGTGACAGTCGCTCATGGGCACGTTGAAGAGGGCACCCACTTCCCATTGTCGGCATCTTTGAATAGGCCCCAGTTTGCCTGCTGCTTAGCCCAGCACATCTTTTAATATAAAGCACTGTCGTTACCCTGAGAGCAGTAATTGCAATTAGCACCATCAGTGACAGCACTCCCTAGCCACAAGCCGTGACAGTCTGGCTGTCCCTCGTCGGGCAGCCCCCTCCAAGCCCCGTTCGGAAGCTCCGTGCCCGCCGGTCCTGCCCGCCCCCGGGGCTCCGGCTGGCGGGAGCGGCTCCCGGCCGGCAGCCGAGCGCGGAGCTCGCCCCGCCGCCCCTCTCCCCCGCCCCGGCCGGTCCCGAGGGTGGCCTCACCTCTCTCGGGCAGGTGGCTGAGCACCAGCTCCTTGGCGGCCAGCACGTCGCGGGCGCGGGTGACATCCAGCCGCAGGACGCGCAGGCGGCCCGAGCCGGCCGCCGCCTCCTCCCGCTGCAGCCGCCGGGCCCCGTCGCCGCCGGGGCAGAGGCAGCCGGCGAAGACGGTGAAGCCCAGGCGGTGGAGGCGGAGGGCCAGCAGGTGCCCGAAGCCGCTGTCGCAGCCGGTGATGAGCACGGCCCGCCCGGCCGGCTCCAGCGCCGCCGCCCCGCGCCGCCACCGCCGGGACAGCGGGAGGAGGAGGAGGAGGAGGAGGAGGAGGAGGAGGAGGAGGAAAGGGGCCGCGGCACACATGCTGCCGGCACCGCCGCCGCGCCGAGTGGGAGGGAGGGAGGCCTCGGGGAGCTCCCTGCCCGCCCCGCCATCCCCTCCCCGTGGGCAGGCACCGCCCTCACCCCGCCGGTCCCCGGGTGGAGGGGAGGGGGGCCGGCACCCAGGTGAAGGCCGAGGTTGGTAGGGGTCTCTCACCTGGGTCTGTGCGGCCAAAAGTGGGGGTGGGTTGTGCTGAAATACAGTGCTGAAAAGTGGCCGCGGACGGTTCAACCCCTCTGCCAAACTGGCTTCTGTGCAGGCCAGCCGCTACAGACTGGCCGCAGGGTATGAAATGAAAGCAGTGTGAGTGTTTGTAGATCTGTGAGATGGGGATTTCTAATAGGGCTACATTATTATGTTATAGTTGTTATATGTTATGTTACAGCATTAAATTGATGTGGGCTTTTTATGGCCCAGGTCTCTCTCTGCTATGTCATGTCACGGGTGCCTCTAGACACTCCATGGTGGAGGAAAATGTCTGTTTCTTATAGGTTAAAATGACAGTTACACATTACTGAACAAAGATCCCTGAGAGCTAAGATTACAGGAGAAATTTGATTAGGCAGTGTTTTCTCTGCCCATTCTTTCATCTGAGAAACTCTCCAAGCAACAATTGGAAGGGATAGTATGTCATATCTGCCTCCTCTGAGTAAAATGAAATGGATGAAAGAACCAGATGCCTTTATTAATCGTGATTTAAAGTTGGCTTGTGAAAAATATAAAGGGGCCAAAGTCATTCATTGACATACACAGAGCAGCAGAGGAAGCAGCAGGACTTAACAGGCACAGGGACAGTCCTAAATATTTGCCTAATTTGCATCATTGTAGCTTCACAGCCCACCTTGTTCACTTTTAGTTGTTTATCTTAAATACCTGCTGTAACTAGTTGTGGCAGAGGGGTTTCAGAACTGGTGGTGCCATGCTGTCCATGAGTCTCCAGAAATGGCACCAGTCCCTGCCAGTCAACTATGTTTCATGTTTGCAGGGGGATCACTTTGCACTGACATAGAGTGTTTTTAATGCCTTTCTAAGGTGAAAGGGAATGATTATTGTTTAAATCTCTTTTCCATGTGCCAAGGCACTTGTGTGTCTTTATTCTTGTTGTCTGCCCATCTGTCTAGATTTACTTTAGTTTTAAATTTTTAAGTGCTCTCTCTTCTGCAATGCTCAGGTCTCCTGTAGGCATTTCACAATAGGACTTTGAGCCTCAAATGGCTTGAAAAAGGAGGTTATGCTTTGCTGCTGGGAGACAAATTAGGAAGTGGAATGGTTAAACCTAAAATAAGATATCCAGATACCTGTCCTCAGTTGGATTTATTTGATCATGCTCCATCACACTGGGAGATGCTGCCCTTTTTTAGCCTTCAAAAGATCACTCAGTCTTCTGCAACAGTATGAGTCACAAAGCTTTGTCTTTACATTTAAAAAATATTATGCAACCCTCAACATCATGAGAATTGATAACAGCCTGTCCTCCAGCCAGCTTCCCTGTCTGGTTCCCTCCAGCATAAAAAGATGGGGAGGGATTCCAGATTCACCTCCTCCGTGCCTCCTGCCCACCCCTCCTCTGTGTCTGCCAGTCTCTACTCTCAGCTTTCGTGTCCCATTAATAACACAAAGATCGCAGGCATTGGCAAGACCATTCTCCTGAAGAATAGTTGGTGACCCAACTAACCTCTGAATCTTCTGCTGTCTCTATTCCAAATAAACTTCAAAAGATATTAAAAATATGGCACACAAATGTGGCATGCTCCTGTCTGAGAACAGGCGCAGTATGTTGTCAGAGCAACAGAATAATTTAGCCTGAAAGTTTTGGATTAGAACTGTATCCTTCACAGTTAGAAACAACTTCATAAGTACCTAGTCCGGAAAATGAGGCCACTCAGGTCAATAGTGCAGACTACGTGCAGTAGAATTTCTCTATTTGTTGGAATGATTTTCCTCTCCATTTATAATACTCTGTTCCGAATTCAAATACCTACATATATTTGTATACACACATACACATGCATATGTGTTAATATTCATATTGAATTTATTACTCTCTGTTTTGTCTGGCTTCTGAAATCCCTTTTTCATCTTTAGAACTCATTTCAAATAAAAACTCTAAAGTTTTTATCTCTATCTTAATCTGTTCTACCGCATGTGTAATTCAAGTCAGTTGTGGTTTTCCTGTGGCAAGTTTAAGCAAAGGTCTGGATTTTGCGGAAGGAGGTGAGGAGGCCAGTACTGATGAGGATCCGAACAAGTCTGTACCGGGAACATGCCCTGAGATCTTCCACTCTTCCTCAGAGCCTTTCTGGGAATGGCAACCTATGAAGCTTATGCTTAAAGTTTTCCTCTAGGTCACCCAGTAAGTTTCACAGTGAACTAACAAGTTGCTACAGTTAAAAACTGAAGAACAAGCTTTCCAGAGGCATCACAATCTCTTCTTAGGTCATTAGATAAGCAGATATTCAACAGTGCTGCATCCCAGAGGACCACAGTGGCTGCAGTTCTTCCATGCCTTGGAAAATCAGGCCATTTCCAGAAATGCCAAACTGTGGTTTTAAGGTATTTAAGATTAGGCTCCTCTTGGAAAAAAGTACTGTTCAGATCTTACTAACTCTGTTAGTTATTGCTCCAAAGCAAATTAGATTGAAAAAATTAGGCTGTGACCTTTTTGTTAAGCAGGGAGGTGTTGCCACATTGTCCCTACCCTCAAAACAGGGTGCATTTCTAAAGGGCTGGAAAGGACCATGCTAATGGAGAGCTGGGATGGGCTGTGCTCCTCTAGTGTGCCCCAGGACTTCCAGGTTGACTTCAGGGGAGAAAGATCTGCTTTTTACCTAGTCCCTGAGCAGAGGGAGTGGCTGTGGGGAGCAGAGCTTGCTACAGGACCTTTAAATAATATGCACAGATCTTTGTCCAGCATAGCTCCAGTAGAAATCAAGATACAAGGGAAGAGAGGGGGCAACGTAGCTTTTCTCTGCCCTTAATCTCCCTCTTATCTTTTTGCCTCTTCTCAAGTCTACTCACCTCTGTTTATTTTACCCATTCTCTTGTTCCTGTTCCCTCAGCCCCTCATACCTATATCCCTCCTGATGGTCTTATCGCAAAATGGGGCTGTCTCAAAATTTGCCATCTGTCACGCTCAGTGATACCTGCTCTCAGTAGTGGGTAGGAGGAGTAATAATATTTGATGTCTTTCTTGCAGCCTCAACTCTCCAGTGCCCTGTAGAAGTCCTTATTACTTTTATTTTCTGAAGCAAAGATGAAACTCTGTTTTATTTTCAAGTAACCATCCTTGGTTTCACAGGAGTCACTTTTGGTGCAAAGTGTCTCTTTTTCAAAGCTTCAGAAAAATGCTGAAAGTGTGACAGAGTGCCTCCTAAAAGCTCCAAATAACCGAGCAAGTGATAAACATAGACCCCTCTTATGCTTTTGAAGCCAGGTTGATGATTTCCAGGGTGCAGGACCAGGATTTCTGACCTGTAGGAGTTACACACATTTCATCACGAATGAGACTCTTCTCTTTGCCATCCATTGTGTCTTGTCAGCTCAGAGCCCAGACCACTCAGCTTGCCTCTTGCTATCGTACAGTGAATAGCATAGCACACTGCTGATCTTAGCTGGGACTTTTTGATACTGGTACAAAAATGAGGGTTATCTACAGAAAGAAACATGAAACTCATCTTGACCAGCCCATCTGGATAGCAGCTTAGCTAAATACATTCCTATCTTCTAATGCTAATATGCAAATGAAACTGCTTCCTGCAACTATCCAAAAAGTTGAAATCGAATCTGCTTCCGCAGGCAAGCACTGGGAAAACTAGCTTTCCAGGAAGAAAATTAAAATAATGTATTTTTGGTGCAGTTAGAGAGCCAAAGACACTCTGAACAGAAATGCTTGCAGTTTTTAGAGCTGGCAAGCTGCGCGTCCTAGTTCGGGACTGCTCTGCTGTGGTGTCAGAGGAAGGGAGCCAGTTGAAGGCTGTCATTGCATGTAATTAGATGGGAGCAGTTGCATGTGGGCTGTGCATGGGGAATATCAAGTCTTTGAAGGCTAAGCAGGGTGTCTGGTTCTGTATAATGTGATGAGCTGTATTAAAATCTTATTGCATATTTTTAAAAACCTTGGACTTAGTTGACAAAACAGATTTAGGATGCCACGTGTATTGCTCGATGTGTCATAAAAGGGAGATGACTTCCTTTTAAAGGGCAAGGCAGGAATATCTCTACCATGAAATATTTTCAAATACCTGTCACTGCGTACAGTGTCCAGTCTATTACAGAGATGAAGTCTTCCATTTGTCAGAAGTTATTCTATTAAATCCCTAGGATTAAGTCCTTTCTGGCAGTACTGGAGTAGTAGCAAACAGAGAAAGAGAGACAGGAGGGAAATTCTCTTAGAAGCAGGAAATCTGCCTTCTTCTTTAAGCTGAAGTGACTGATCCTCTTTAAACTGGAACACCCCTGGCTCAGGGACAGATACATCATGGTTCGGCTGGTGTATCCTTGTGCATGGACAATATGAAAGGTGAAAAGACGACCTATACCTTCCAATTATTACTTTCCAGAAACAAACAAAAAAATGAACACTGCTTTGTCTCATTTCTAACTTGCAAGACAAATGTTGGGTGATTCTGACTTGAAAGTGCTACAGCAAAATGACTCAAAAGGCAGTCAAATGCTTTAGACTGCTTCTCCACACAGACTAATACCCATTTCTGGCATGGAAGGATTACCACAGCATAGCAAACCGAGAGCTCAAGTGGAAGTGGAGGATAAGGCTGAGGGGAGATCAAGTTTCCTTCTCTGCCTGGGGACCAGAGGTAGAAAGTGCTGAAATCAAAGTGGTTTCCTCCAGCACATATTTTCACCATAGCCATGCAGTGCAGACATAGTTAGATTCATCAGGTAAACCGTTTTGAAGCTGAGGGTTTCTGAAAAAGAGGCATAAAGTTATGAGATTAGAGTTTATCTCCAGTTAAAAGTTAATTCAGTTTGAGAAAGAGCATGTGTTTGAACAGTGTCTCTTCCCGAGCAGCTCCATATGATGAAAAGCCCTTACACACTCGGACTGTTGGGAAATTCCAGTTGTGTCAGACTAGATACAAAATCAGTTAAATGCTGATAAAGTGAGCCAGTGTAGGTGTTAGCAAATTTTAAAATAATTTTACCCAAGCCCTAAATATCCCACTCCAAATCTGCCCAGAATTAACTTTCAGTAATTTTGATTAATATTGTGTAAGTGCCTGAAAAAACAGAGGACGCATTTACAAATTGCAAATTCTCATAATGCAAGAGGTAGAAACTTGAAATGTGACTCAAGTTGCTATATCCTAGCAAATCGGTAAGAAAATACCAGGATCTTCCCTACTTTCCAAGGGCATAGCTTACCCCTGTAAGGACAGGATGCTCATGAGAGCAGCAGGATCCATTAGCAACTTTTAAGCTAGCTCTGATTGTCTCACATCTGAACTGGAGCCAAAACTTTCTGAAGTCAACACAAAGATTTCCGTTACTTTTGGATGCCTGATTGCACCGTATCAATGCAGTGACAGAAGAGCAGTAGCCTGGAGCTCATACGGTGACATAGGCAGTGGGGTTTTAGCTTTTGTGTAAGAATTATGCTGAGCTTGCTCTTTCTGACCTTAGTATTCCACACCAGCACCTATAGATTTACCCGTTAAAGCTGTTATTTTTACGGAAAATCTATCCTACCAACCGTGTTACCAGCTGAACAACTCCATCATCTCTGCTCCTCTATAATCTTCCAAAGCCAGGGACCTGAAGCTGTGTGGTTTCTTAGATCAGCAGAGCAGAATATTGACAGTACCGTATTAGCACTTGGGAGTTGTTATTTATTTCCAGGAAGATGCATGTGCCAGACGATGCCCACAAGATGGCAGCCTGCGCAGTGGAAAAATGGACCCTGCAGAAAAGGAGGATTATCCTGTACACGTCCCACTTTCCCTCTGCAGGTGAAAATGTGGCCTCTGCTCTGCAGCCCCTCTGTGCAAGGTTTAAGCGTTCAGATAACACCGTGCAGATGTGCCAGCTCTCACGCCCCAGGATCGGATGGATGGGAAGTAGGTGAGCATGGAAATTCCACAGAGCCACCAGACAAGCTGGGGTGTTTTAGAAGTATATCAGGAAGGTTACATCCTTGAAAATACAAAATTTGGAGGGGGCATGCAATGAAAGAGACCTAGGAGGCAGACAGCCAAAAAATACTTTGTGGTGATTAGCAGCAAAAGAGCACTGAGTTTGCAGTGCAATAGGTATACATGAGCACAGGAGGGTGCTGCTCCTTCTCTGGCTTTGCAAAAAACAGTATCTCCATTCTCTGCTCCTTGGTGCCATCAACTTACAGGCTTCAGAAGCACATGTTTGTTCACTCCACAAAGACCTAGGTGAGGCTAACAAGTGAATAAGCCCCAGATACCTACATCTTTTTAGGGTAAAGTAACATTCGCACCAAGGGGAGATTGTGTTTTTAGGTGATGACCAGCCGCACCTATCAGTCTGCTGCATAAGCACCCATCCAGCAGGCCTGTTAGCCTACCAAATGGTGAACTAAGGACCTAATTCTGGTACAGGTGAGGGTGCAAGGAATTTACTGTCATCCCTCACTATTTAAGGACATAAATCAGAGAGCTGGTGGATTTAAGGGCCCATTTCCCTTGTGCTCAATTGTTCAAGGACAACACAGAATGTGGCACATAATTTGCCAGTTGGTCTGAAGGGGAGGAATGTAGACACTGATTTCTGCTAGAAATCACTCTATGGAAATTACCCTGCAATTTTGTACTGAGTATCACTTGCCTCTCCTTAGCAGTGTGTCAGCTAGTAGTGAGGGCACAAGGATGGGTAAGGAAGTGGAGAAGTGGCCTAAGGGCACAGAGCAAACTGGAAACCGAATGTGACCAGAGGAACCTGGTTTCCTTACTTAAAAGTCTGAGTTGCCTCATGTCAGGACAAGCTTAGTACCTCCCCCAGTAAAAGAAAAGGAAAAGCCCAGAGGATGAAAATAAAGGAAGGTTTGCGCTTTTTAAAATAGAAGTCAAAAGTCAATTTCATGGTAGAGTTGGAGGGATGCAAGAGAAGAGATATTGTAGGCAGTGAAGGGGCTTTTAATAGAAGAGACATAAATACTGAAATTTGCTGCTAAGCCCACTGATCCAATTTGAATCCTGCAGAGAATGATTCAAGAGACAGCAGCTACTACTCACCCAATTGCACTTGGTCCCAAACCTCACTTAAATTATATAGAGGGAATTAATCAATAGGTCTGGTTTCCTCCTGGCGTGTAAAAGCCCACAGAAAAGAAGGCTTGGCTTCTCTGATATAGTTCAATTTCCAGATGCCAGAAGTGCTGTCAAGCATGATCTCTCTGAGCAACTGCAAGGGGTTACCTTCTTGGTCCTTCAGTAAGTGAGACAACATGCAGGACCAGGTTCTGGGCTCATGGGGGGAGGACACGGTTGGCAGAACCAGGTGTTTGCAGATAACAGGATGTTTCTTACCCCTTTTCCCTGCCTCCTCACACAATCCTGCTTTTATGAGAAAATACAGGACCAATTTTTCAGAAGCTGTATGTCTACTCATTCCCCTCACCTAAGCAGTTTCCCTGAGTCAGGATCTTTTCCACCTCTAACGGTTGCATCACTGGTAAGAAATTGTAACTGCACTATTACAGAAATATGGGGGTTTATTTTTCCAGCCTAGGCAGTGCGTAGGAGATCATTTGGACTGGCATCCTCCCAAGCATAATGTACTGAAATGTCATTCTGCTCCTGGGTGAAACTTGGGTTCTTCCCAGCTTGTCTTCTCCTTTGGCTTGCAGCATCTGTGCTTCTTGCCCTCATCTCTTGGCATGTTGATGCCCAAAGGTGTAGAAGAAAGTGCGCTTGTTAAAGCTGGGAAAGTGAAAATGGATATAGTTTAAATCCTAAAGGGCAGGATTTTGCTTAGGTACTTTTGCTTTGTTCTTGCCATCGTGCAAATACCCACTTTTTGAATGGACCCCCAAATGAAAGGGAGATGGTTTGGAGCAGCGCAGTGAATGTTCAAGGCTCCTGACAGGACTCCACTGTTCAGTCACTCTAAACCAGATCATTTTTAATGCTGCCCACAGGGAGCTTGGAGCATAACTTTTTGTACTTGGATTTGGGAGTTCAGATTTAAGGTTTTAACAATAAACTTTGCATGTGGATTTTAGCCATTCTTTTCCTCTGGCATCTGGGGTTTTCTAATTTTTGGCAGATTTCCAAGGGTGCCAGACAAACAGGGAACAGGAATTTGACTCAAATTCAGACAACATGCCACAGAGCAGCTCAGTTCTGTGATGATGTTTCTATTCTGAAACCAGCTTTCTTTCTAGCGGGGCCCACTGGCATTGCTCTGGCAGGGCACAGGGATGTCCACACAGTTGCATTTCAGATCAGTGAGAATCGAAGCCATTGCTCAGTTAGCAATGGGAACGTTTCAAACCCGAGTTCTTATCTGGGTTGCTAAAGAATATCCTGTTTCTGAAAGCTCTATGTCACATGGAGGCTGTTAAATAATGAATGCCAGGATGCATAGCTAAGTGTTGACATACCAAAGAAGCTGTCTGCTGAGCACCAGCTTCTCTGCCTGGCAGCAGCAGCGGGACGTAGTTTACCTACATTTGCTCAGCTAATTTTTTTCTTTAAGTCAATAATAGCTTTTTCTTTTCTTTCATTAAATAGCTTCTGATAGGAATTTATTTTCCTAAGGGAAATAGGGAGGACGTGAAAATTTCTGAAGAAAATGAGGAAAAACCTTACCATGAACTGTAATTGTGTATTCTACTTTCCAAAGCATTTGTTTTCCCCTCCTGAACTGTCATTTGACATCTAAAGGAAAGGGGCTGGCAAAACCCGATTAAACCAGGCTCAAGTGTGAGCAGTACAGCCTCAGAACCAACATTCATCGCTAGTCCTGCAGGGTTCTAATCCTAGATGTGGAAGAAATCAAAATAAGTTCTTTACTCTGTCGTGCCGGTACTACAAGGGAAAAGCAGAGACCTGGCAGAGGTCAACAAACACAGCTTCTTGACCCAAACACAGCTTCTTGAACTGGCTGTGTGCAGCCCTCTCCTGATTAAAAACGCTTAGGGAGCGCCTTCAACTTACATCACAGAGTTCTGTCAGCACAGATGTGGGCAAAGCGCTGCTGCTCTGTGCCCAACCTGCTCTTCCTGTTCTCTCCTAACAAGCCCTTCTCTTCCCTGCTGTGTGTTGTGATTGTAACAGAAGTGGTTCTGGCCCCTCTGGAGACTGCCCATTCCTCACCAGGCAGATTTACTAGGCAGAATGAAACAATTATTCAATAGTGTCCTTAAGTAGGCTGGATTTTATACCAAACACAGAGGAATTAAACACCAGCATAAATACTCAGTATTCAGTATGTAGGTAAATGTAAGGGTGATAACTTTTTGAAGTCAAAAGGCATTCTTAACGTTCATGAAGTTAATTGTGCATCAAGCACTTTGTTATGCAGGGAGCTGAGGAAGAAAAACATGGCTTAATATTGCTCAACAGGGTTTTTAGGTTTGCTGGTCTCAATTCCAATTTTGCTTTGTTGTTCCATAAAATCATGTGTTAGCAATAAGATTTATACTAGGCTGGCTTCTTGGAGTCTCTTATTGCCAATTTCTTTTCTCTTTTTTGTAAGAGGTGAATTTATATACAAATGTAGCCATTCGTAAGCAACCAATATATTCAATAACATTTCCCTCTGTGGTACATTTATGGTAGAAATCCAGAAATGAGAAACTCTGAAATGCCAAAGACCTTAGAACGCTGTCTCCATTTGATTTCCTTCTAGCCTGAATTTTCGTAACAGTTACATTTGGGTTTCAGTTATACAGTACACTGGCTGATGAATATTAAACAAGGTCTACATAACATTTCTTGGGTTTGCTTTCACAGACTCTGCTTGTACAGAGATATTTTTTTTTTTGACAGTGCCCTTATTGATGCCCTCTATTCCATTCTTTTATTGTTCCCAGGTTGTTTTGAGACACAAGTGACAGTGCGAGACAGGGGAGAATGATTACATTTTGTGGGGAAATTATACAGAGTAGAAAATCAATGGTTAGATGCTCCCTGGGACTGCCTAATACTTCTTTGAAAAATAATTAGCTAGCAAGAAAGCTCTGTTAGCTGGAATTCCCCCCCAGTTCTGTTTGCATAAGATAATATTAGTCTGGGATAAGGAGTGTGCTTTGAGGTCTCTTCACTGGGGAAATGGTTTGTGTGGAGGGGAATGAAGGAATTAGCTAGAAGAGGTATGGAAGAAAGCCTGGCTGGCTACCTCCCTCCTGCACTGAGAAGCAAGCAACAAGCAGTTACAAAAACAGGGGAAACTGAGCAGAGTGAAGCATAGCACTTAGGTGCTGGGCTCAGCACCTGATTATCCAGGTGACTCTGTTCCAGTGCAATTAGCCATGGGAGGGGCAGTCCTATGGAGCAGAGTTGAGTGGCCCTTGGTGTGGAGAGGGTCAAGCCCACAGGTGGCTCATCAGGTGTAAAAGGTTCATTTGATGAGCCAGATCCAGGTCTGTGTTTAAGCTGACTTGGAGACCAGCAAAGGCTTCCAGAAGTTGAAGGAGAGGATGGAGAGTAATAGAGAACTGCTTTTGAGCCTAACGTGTGCTGACCATTTTCAGTATGCTGTTTCCTCTTGGGATATTGCTACAGGTAATCTTAAAGTTGGGAGATGAAGTGTGGGGTTTAATAGCTTTGGTGGTTTGAACTGGTCTGGGCAGAGTTTACCTAGGAGGTAGATTAGTCTGGCTCTCTGGAGCTGTCAGTGTTTTTCAAAAGCATAAAAATATACTTGAAATGCTCAAAAAGCTGCTGTGAGAGGTGTCAATAGTGGTTCATGACAGACTAAGTGGCATCTAAACAATTAATTATCTGCTTAGAAGAAAGGACTAGTAAGGCTGAAAAACTTGCTGGAGTCAAAATTTAACAGGTATTAAGATAAGGGAGACTTGAGAAAGATCTTACAAAACTAGATAATAAAGCAGCACAGTAGCAAAAGAAGACATCGTAGTGGAGGTGATCACAGGGTAACAGAATGTTTCCTGCTTTTCACTAATCCATAGAGATTGATGTTTAATACTTGTTGGGAATTGCATTCTTGAAGTCATTCATAAAGGCATATCTTTGTTTTACTTCATTTTGGTATATTGTTGGTTTTGTGTTTTTTTGTTGTTTTTTTTTTAATGCATCCATTCTTAGGAACTAGAAAACCACCCAAGCACATGTGTAACATTAAGCATGTGACTCATCCCCTCTAGAGCCACAGATGTCTCTCACTTTAGCAATTAAATATGTGCTAAAGTGGTCTGTTGGAGCAGAGCCCAGGAGTACTGTGCAGGTTTGAGCTCATCGGTACAAAAGTGGTGCTAACAAGCAGGTCTAGAATTATAGACCTGTCAGCTTAGTTTCAGTTCCTGGAAAAACACTGGAACAAATAATCAAACAAACTATTTGTGAGCACCTCAAAGAAAACAAGGGGATGAGTAACAGGCAGCTTAGATTTTTTTTTTTGAGATGCAAGAGATTCAAACTAGTCTAACCCCACTAAAGTAGGGTACCACCCTGAGATGGGTTTGAATTTTGGAGCTGTTTCACATGTGCTCTTAGAAGGATGGCATGGACGAAAATAGTTGGGTGCAAAACTGTTTGGAAAACCGATAGAAGGATGTTTTTGAGGGATGTTTTAAGGGGGCAGTTTTGTGTACATGTTTCCATAGGTGATCTGGCTGATAGAAGGGAGAGTACAGAGTTTAAAATTGCAGCTGATACCACATTGGAAGAGGCTGTGAGCACACTGGGCAGGATTAGAATTCAGTATGGTCTTTGAAAGCTAGAGATGCAGTAAAAAATACCAAAACCAGCTTGCCATTAAGCTGGGACACTGCATCGTCCCTCTGCTGAATATAGATTTATGTATTGCAATAAGCTCTTAATATAGGTTATTTTATAGTTATATAATATATATAGGTTGGGGAACAACAACTACATTTATAGCTGATATATCAGTAAGGATGAAAGATTTCGATGGCTCACAAGGTGATTGTGACTAAGCAATGCCATGCTGGTGCAAAAAAGGCACATCAAGTGTATGAGCAGGATTGTTGCCACTGTGGCAAGTGCCATAATCCTTGCAGTCACCTCCGTGCCAGTAAGCAGGAGCACAGCACTTGCTCCTGGCCAGCGTTCTTCAAGGCTGAGCTAGACAACGGTTGAGTATGACAGAGTGGTAAGACTGATCAAAGGTCTAGAAGACTTGATCTGCTGGGAAAGATTGATGGGTTTTCATCCTCAGGAGAGGGAGGTTGAGGAGGAGACTACATGTCTTCCAAAGCGTTGTCAGGAGCTGCAAAGCAAAATGGGAAGCATTTGGTCTTCCTCACCCTGGCAGTTAAGACAAGAAGCTGTGGGCTAAACTATTTCAAGGGATAATTAGGGCACTTTATTTTTAGTAATTAATCTGATACTAAGGGAGTGTGAAGGACTGGAGCAGATTCCCTGGAAAAGGTGAGTCTCTGACACTTTGAAAATAGGCTAGACCTCTGTCTGTCAGGAACGGCCTAGGCAACTCTTCCTTGTGCAGGTGGATGGACTAAACGACCTCTGGAAATCTTTTCTAGACCTCTGATTCTGCTTGGGTTAATTTACACTAATCTAGCAGCATAAATCCAGGATAATTTAACTAAATCAGTGCCACTAATCTGGTATTGATGGAAAGGGAACCTTGTCTTTTCAGCAATACAGCTATAGATAACCAGAGGTTTCCACTTAGGCACTGAGAAATATTAAATGTGTAAGCACAGAGAGGAGCAGGGTAGAAGAGTGCACAAAGCAATGAATAAATCACAGTATCTAACTTGAAACTCATGTGTTAGTTAGCGTGTTAGCTAAAAGTTGTGGATTTCATCCCACTTTGCCTCAGCCCCTAAATGGTGGTGGTTTGAGAGGCTGATAGAGAGAAGTAATGCAGAGCAAACTTTGTACAACTCTCCAAACAGCAGAAGATGACAGCCTCATATACTGCAGGCAAGTTAACTATACAGATATTTTCAGCATTTAATGGTCCACCAAATGCTATTAGTGTTGCTAGCATTTGGGCTCTCCTTCCTTTCATCTATACTTCTTCTAGAGTCTACTTAATGGTTTGCATCTTCCCCCCGCCCCAGTTGATTTCTGCATCCTCAAGCTCTCTCTTTATTTTTACTCAAAGGTAATTTTTTCCTTACAGCTGTCTGCGCATAACAGCTCCATTAAACTTGCAAGTAGAAAACCACTATGTGATGTTTCACTTCACATGTGATGCTGTAATCACTGTGATGGTGTTCTCTTCAAAATCTCCATTTCTGTTACCCCCAGGAATTGGGAATACTCTTCATCTAGTCACTTGTTTATGCTTAAGAAAAGAGATATTAAAATCTACCAGGACATTTTGAGTAAGCTATTTCTTGCTTCATGCCTTTATTTATCTATCATAGAGCACTTATTAGTCTTTTGACTAAGAAAATGCATTCTTGCATTCAAAAAGAGGATTACTACAAATATGGAAGAACAGAGCTGACTTTTTGTGCAGCTTCTGAACCTGCTTTACAAAGAAATTCCCAAGGAAGCAGTTCCATTGAATTCTCCTCATTAGAACTGACAAATTAGTGGAATAACCCACATCTGATGGGCTTCACCTGAGTTTGTTAAGTTCAGACTCTTTGAAAAGGTTCTGGTTTGCATGTAAGCCTTGATGGAGATGGTCAAGTTCGAATATCGTGAGATGATGGGTCAGTGGAGTTACCCAAAGCTTGTCTGGTGCATAAATAGCTCCCAGAAAACAAGGTTAGGACGCCAGACCCCCCAGCTCCTCTTTTCCCTGTGTCACGCTCTGCAGTGCTCCTATCAGCTTAACTGTGCTATTAAACAGGGGGGACAAGTTTTTGTATTGGTTGGAAAAGAGCCAAAGGAGGCAGAGGCCTCTCCCGCAAATACAAGGATGCAGCCATAGCAGTGGATATTTAAGGTTTTGATGAGCGTTTGAGGTTTGTTACTCTGGTGTGGCCCTAGGGAGGATAGGATTGTTCTTATTAAATTCTAGTTAGAAGCATTGGTCTTTGTTATTTTTATGTTTGTGCGTCTGCTTGAATATGTGTGGTGGCAATCTCGAAGCTCTAATGGGAAACCATAATTCAGGCTTTCTCTTGGGCGTGAGTTGACCTGTGATACTGTGTGGTGCAAAGCGTGTCCAAGTGGCACAATGGAAAGTTGTGGGTTGTTCCTTCTTGATTACAAACAAACCAAAAAACCAACCACCCAAAAGACATGTTTCTTGCAGTTGTATGTTTTCATGCTCTTCAGAGATCATACAACAGCACTGCCTGTAGTTGTTTTCTGCTATTTTTTCTGTCCCTAGGAAATGCCAAAATAAATTAGACACATTAAAGCAAACTAATCTTGTGACTATGCGTTTCGGAGTTCTTGTGTTCTGGAGCATGGTATTTGGGCTCCTTGGACAGATGCTGCCTGTGGCGTTCACTGTTACAGCAATGCGTGTCTGCTCAGAGTAGCATCTATAAATGGCACAACTTCCCCTGTCACGAGGGCATGGGGACAGGTTTTTGGATGGAGGAAAATGCCCCACCCCCTTCAAGCTCTGCAATGGGGAGGGCTGTTCTGCAGGGAAATCTGCCTTCAGTAGATTATTTTTTTTCTTCCTTACAGCTGTCAATTTGGAGAGTCTCTCGGCTTATTTCAAAGCAACTTTTAAGCCTTTTAAAATAGCTTTATACTGATATACCAATAGGATGTTTTTACATGCTTTTAGCACTACCTATTTATAGAGATGAAAGCAAAACTTAAAGCAGTATTTCTTTGCCTAAAATCAAGCTAAAGAAAAAGGATTGTAAGAGAGGCCTGTGGCCCCTTGGAACATATGCTGTGTCCTGTGGTATGATACCAATAATATATCATAAATGACATGCAGTATGAAATAGCAAATACAACTGCTCTAGGGCAAAACACAGCAAAGCCACTGTGGCATCACCAATCTCACTGCAGTGACCTCTGTGGGACTGGTGCTGTCCCACTCTGCCACCAGTTGTACTTTGTCCCTCCATGTATGTATGCTTTTATATCTTTTACATATCTCCAGTATCTAATCAATGAACTCACAAAACAGAGGCTCTAATAAGTTGCTTCTTTAAAGAAGGATTGAGTGAGAAGTGCAGGATTCAACTGTGTGTGATCTGCAAAGCTTTAGAAGTGTTGGGCTGTCTCCTTGCAGGAGAGAAGCACGTGTGGCTCCATTTGTGAGTCTGATGTGAGTGATGCCATGGAACACAGCACCTTTGCAATGAACTTGCTCATATGGATTAAGTCCCACCTATCCTGGGACCCGACATCTCCGTGTCCAGTGTATCCAGCACAACCAGGACACATGCCATGGCATGTGGTTGAGGAGGTCACTTGTGCATGGCTGGGTTTTTTGGCGTGGGAAATCCCAGTCTTGGCTTTTTTTTTTACTGAGTAAGTGGGTAGTAGAGGTCCAGATGATGATAACCATGGGTTATGAGCATTAAGCTAAATATAAAGCAACTTGATTGTGGCAAGCACATAAGAGAGTTCAATAAATGTTTATATTGTTTGAACTATTATCAAGAATAGCAAATCCCATTACACTAATCATTAATAAATTACTTTCCTCCCCTCCCTCTTTCTCCGCTGAATGTATTTCCTGGAATACAATAAACACATAGGGAAATTTCTCACCTCGGGGACCCTGGCTGTCTGAAACACCTCCCAGTGTTTGCTGTGGAGGTGAATAGTGCCTGCACGCTGGGCTCTGGCTTCAGTGGTTTTATGGTTGGGGGGATGTGTCCCAAAAGATGTTGGCAAAATCTTGAGGTTTGTAGGCTTTAGGAGCAAGTTACTTTATTTTTTTTCTGCTATGAAACATTCAAGACTATTTAAGGAATTTAAGTCCCTTGTTCCCACTCAAAAGCATCTGGGCATTCAGATACCTTGGTCAGCTTCAGTTGTCTGTAACTTTGGTGTTAGTTGGATATAGCTAATTTGCATTAAACACTCTTTTAAGTGCAGCTATATTGTAATTTATCTTAAGGTGGTATTACCTCACAGCCATAATTTTATGCTTGTACACAGTAGTTTTCCGTATACCAATGGACCAGAAAGCTTTATAAACAAATATAGGCCATCCCCAAGTCCTTGAGCAAACAAAACTTCCACTGAAGTCTTCAGGAGCCTTACTCACATAATTTCTCTAATTTCAGACCATGAATATGACTGTATGTAAGCAGGCATTGTCCTTTGAGTGAAGGTCGCTCACATGCGTCCCCTGCAATAATTTGGAGGAGAAAACGATAGTTATCAGCTGAAATGGCACAAGGTTATGTGCACAGCATGTCATTAGGCATTGAGGGAATTGACAACTCTGGCTCCAAATGGGGATCTGGCTAAAGGAAACCTTTCCTGGGACATTCTGCAGAATATATGGGTTTGGCATTATTCGTATTACTAGTTACTTGCCAAATATGTGAAGACTAAAACCCCAAGCTTTTCATTCAGGAATTAGCATGTTCTCTCCCAATGCTTTGATGTTCTGGAATTAAAATGTTTGTTTTCAGTCTGGCTTGATATTAAGCTGGTTTAATGTCTTACAGAAGCTGTTTTGAAAGCTTTCCTTTTCCTCTCTGGATCTAGCTCCCTGGGTGGGTGACATCTCTTATCATCAGTCAGACAGTTCTGAGTTGTGGCTTTTAGATTATGAAAACCAAGCCCTAGCATTTTTCTTGCCAGCAGAGTTCTTCCTTTATTTCCTTTTGCCTCAACTGTTTGGTTATTTTTTCCCTCTGTGTACATCCCAGTGTGTACATTGTACTGTACAACCCAATATTTCAGTGTCTCTGTGTTCTGTTCCTTACAGATGAGACTCGGGAGGGAGTTGGAGACCTGTCTCATGGTTCAGGAGGTGCTTTCTGTCTTCATCTGCAGTTTTTTTTCTTGTCTTGCGATTGAAGTCGCCACTTGTAATCCTCTCCTGCCAGGAGTTTGTCACTTCTGATCCCAACTATGCTCCTTCCTGTGGTGTTTTCTCATTGTGCCGTGACAGTCTTAACGTGTAGCGCTCTCTGGGTTTCCTTCCTGGCTGAAAGGCATCGGGAGAGTTTTAGCTTTTCAGTGTTGTTCAATCATTTCAACTGATTTTATTCCTACTGCCATTTTTACTGCATTCCTTCCCTCGTCGTACCTGTGCTCTGTCACTGCTGCTCCGGTCAACAAATTGCAGTGAGAGAGAGCAGACTTTTTTTTCCACCTCAGTTCGACACAGCACCTACAGCATGCTTTATGGCCCTGATCCAAAACTCAGAAAGATCAAAGATGCTACTGAGAACTAGACCCCTGAAGGCAGTGTTAGATGAAGAGCCAGGGACCCTCTCTCCTTTAGCAAGAAAATATTAGACCAACCAATGGGGACACCTGGAGATGAATCTCATTTCCTGTTTTACTCCCCTCATACACACCCCCTCTCGCCCCTTCCATTCTAAAGCCTGGGTCAATGAATCATGGCAGGCTCTGGGTGCTTTGTTTTGACCAGGGATGCTGGGGAATATGCTGGTTCAGTTGTTCTCTTAGCCCTGTGTTAGAGTAAATGTAATTCAAGAGCTATCACAGTCTGCAGCAGTAAGAATGGAGGAATGGGGGAGAGGTGAATGAACACACCACAGGACATTTTTGGGTTTGCCCTTTAAAAGCAACTACGATGTCTCTTAAATTCCAGTGAGATTCTAGAGAGCAGCTGGAGACCAAGTTGTCTGGTTTTGTGTTTGCTGCCAATCTAAACCTACTGCAGCTCTGGGTGCACAGCTCAGAGGAAGATTTGCCTGTATAGTGGCAGGCTCTAAAGCACTGCCTGTGCCTTCTTGCTGGGAGAGCCCATCCTTTTGTTCTCTCAGTGATTTTGGTGGCAGTGCTTGCAGGGCAGAACTGAGCTCTGAGTGAACACCCACTGAAGCCATTGACAGACCCTGCAAAAGGTTTTGTGTCAGCATTTGTTAGTTAGTTAATGCCCATTTGTGTCGCATCACTTGATACGGCGTGAGATTTCGGTATACGTGAACATGCACCAGTGTTGACAGCTGTAGTTTTACAGCTATTTCAGATAGTATAGAACAGCATTTACCAGTTAAGGGAACACGAGCCAAATTTGGATTATTTTTGCCCCTCAGGTGGTTGCCTGTGTGTGGCTGTGCCCCAGGCTGGGCTCCTTGGGGCCAGGTTGGCACAGAAAGACAGCATCCTTCAGGGGTCAGAGTGCTGGAAGGGGGTAGGCGGCTGCTCCTGGGTGGCTTTCCCAGCCCTCTTCCTGCTGTCTGGATCTCCCTTCCTTCCAGCAGAGAAAAGACCTGCCGTTGCAGGAGATGCTGGTTAGCTCTGTCAGGTGCACGCCACTAAGCTGTGAGTGTGCTGTCTCACCTCTCAGTTCTTGGATTTCAGCAGAGGCACGAGGAGCTGCAGGCTTCTCTTCTTCAGGAAAGTCAGGGCGCAGTTCAGTGGGCAAAAGAGGACTGCAACACAGAGGGCTGCAAACAGAAAAGTGCTGCTGTTTCAACCGCTAACCCAATAACAAAAGAGGAATATAAATGTGTCCAAAAAACCCCAACAAAACAAACGACGTTTTCAGCACAGCCTTTATGGGCTTTGGATTCTCAGAGTGAACAACCCAGAGGTGCTGCTCTTCTGCCCCGCTCCTGCCAGTGCCCTTTGCACAAGGGGTGTGGGGAAGGGGCTCCTGAGCTGAGCTCTCTCTGCACTGTGCAGGCGACCCCTCAGATGCCAACTAAGTGATGCAGGGGGGCCATGGATGCTGGATCCCACCACTGCTGGCTTGGATCTGCAGGGGCTTGTGGACAGTAATGGTAGAGCTGGTGGTTCAGGGAGTGTGATGGCAGATTTCTTGGTTATTTACCCACATATTTCTTGTGATATACTCCACATATAATACATATCACCTGGGAAAGGAAAAGATGCCTACTTTTTCTGTTATTTCATGAAGGAGAGCTTAGCTGCCTGCTCTTACAGCCATTTTTATTGGGGGTTTTTTGGGTCATTCTTTTCCCTACTAAGAAAGGAAAGTGCCTTGGGACTCTGAAGCCAGAGTCATCACTGCCCTGAGGCAAGCATGTACCTGCAGGGTCGAGGCTCTTACAAGCCTGAAAAACCCCTTCAAATGGCGATAGATCTTGCAGAGGAGGTTTTGCATACAACTAAAACTAAACAATATTGTTTATAATGCAAACAAGTAACCATAAATTAATGTGATGTGTAAATAAATAAAGTCACACTTTAATTAGCAGGTTATTTCTAATCAGAAAGTCTTCCTTCTTATAAACAGCTAGCCCTGACAAAAAACCTCTTTTAGTGAATGCTAAGGCAGCAGTAGCTTTTGTGTGAAGAGCTAAGCAGGAAGAGAATTTCTGCCATCTGCTAAAGGCACGGTGCTGTCAGCTACTGAATTGTATTTTGTGGATGGGATCTGTGGGGTTTTATTTTGTTCCATGCCAGGATGAGGGAGCATAAATGGTCCTGGGACAGCGGGTGCTTTGCAGAGCTGGTTCTGCACACATTGGTTCTGTGCTACCCAGATAGGCTTAATTACAATCCTAGCCAGGGAGAGCAAGAGCTTTCTGGAATATTAGCTAACCTCTTCAAACACATGTTTTAAGCTGTTGATAACCGATGCTGGTGAGGAGTGGCCACACATAAGATCTTTGTTTTTGAAGTTTTGAAAGCCATGTTAAGGAAAAAGAACATATTGGCTAAAACATTTTAAAAGCATTTCCCCCCCTCATCTAGACATTGTCAGAAAAATACAATATATTCAATTGAACTTGACTGCAGTGAGTAATTCCTACCTGGAGCCTTGAAAACCTTCTGCCATATACAGGAGTTTTTTCTCTCAAGTGTTTTTCTCTCGCATTTCTCTCTGCATGTGTCCGGTTCCTCTTCCCATATCAGGATTGATGGCTTCTTCATCATCCCATACATGCCTGACAAATTAACAGGGTATGAGCTAAGTGAACTTGTACAGCTCATTCTTAAATTACATCATGATGTTTCTCTGAATTGCCACTTGCCACTAATTCTAATTAAAAATCTGAACGTAATGAGGTCTGTAGCAGCCATCCACACTGGGGTGCAGGGAGGCCATACTTTGCAAGACCTACAGCATTAGAAATAGAGCTGGTCGAAAAACAGTTATTCCTCGCTGTGCGCATTGAAACTTATTAAATATTCCATTGGAATTTCCAATCTTTGCTTTTTTTTATCAGTTGCTTGAAGTTATTTTTATGAAAGCTTTGGAAATGTTTCCCTCAGTTATACAAGGAGGCCATACAGAATAAACAGGAGAAATCCTTGCTGTATGAACAACCTAATGCACTTCAAAAAGCTCAGCAACGTGCTGTGCTGTCAGATTATTTGTAGAAGGTCAAATCAATTTTATGATCAGGCAAACATTAGCAAATTAATTTTCTTAGAAGCAAAGCAGGCAAAGGATTTTCCAAGAAAGACTCTTGAGGAAAAATAAAATGGCATTTATTGGAAACCATTGCTCGTTGGGACCTGTTCTCCTAAGGCACTTACTCCCTTCGTAATGGTAAGCTATTGCATCTGAATAACATATGGGGACAAATTCAGGCTTAAAGGTTTTCTACTTTGTAGGGCAAATGAATCAAACAGGTCTGTTTGTCTGTGGTGCAGTAAATAATCTTTGAGAGGGGATTTTTATCTGTTTCCTTTCCTGGCTTCAAACCAAGGTGCCAAAGGGCTCTAACCTGTAAAAATGGAGTGGCTACTTAAGGGACTGTATTGATTTTAAACTTGGTGGCTGCTCTGAGGTGTCTCTAGACAGCGCATGGGAGAGGGGAAAGGGTGGCTGCTGGTTGAGGAGATGGTGACCTCCTACTGGAGGAAAGAAATGATCTGTCTTTCTTTAGGGAAAGAGAGCTGCAATAAGGTATTGAGGAAAGTATCTCCTTAGTGTCCTAGGGACAGCCCAAGGAAAGCTCTGGATGAATTTTTCTGACCAAGAATTGTCCTTCTCTGTTCAATGTTTGCTGTAAAGATACCTGAAAGCACCATGGGTGGTACTGGACTCCCGTTATCTGTCTGTTCACACCCGTAACGCTGTCCCTGAGAAAAGTGACTTGGGCTGAACCTCTGATTCACATCTATCCTGAACCCGACTGTCCTGTGGCTTAACTCCTTATGTCGTTCCCATATATCAGAGATTTATCATATATCTCATTTATTGTATGTGATGAATAAAATGCAGTACCAGATGTATGGTGGTAACTACACTTGGGCCAACTGTGGTCTGTGGCACATCCCTCTGGGAGTGAGCAAACAGGCTTGCCCTGTCCCCAGTCCTCTCTACTTCAGCGCTTTGCCTCTCTGCTTCTCAGAAAACTTATAAGGCTTAAAGTCTCATTTTACATGCTCCCATGTTTCACTTGCAGAGTTAATACATCACCCTATTTTGCATGGGACAGCGTGAATCCACATGATTGACATAGACAGACATGACTTGTGCCCCAGAGCTGGTGGCATGAATAAAATGTCTTCTATTGAGGTCTAAAGAGAGATGCAGAAAGCAAACAGATGACAGTAGCATTCCTCTTGCCACCTCTCTTTCCAGCATCCAAACACTTGGGGACTTTGCTTCTGGTGAATTGTAGACTTTTTTTTAAGGCTGCAATTTATGCTCATATTTCTGCCTGTATTTTTAGTTTTCTGGACCTTATATAAATAACACCGAAGTCTGTTGTTCTTGGATGGATGGATAAGAAGGGCACAGTCCCTCCCTTTATGACTTCCCACCTGGCAAATTAGTTAACACTGTATGTATTGTTATTGGAACTGCTTGGGAATTTTCCATCAGTGTGTTTACTTATTGGTCTCCATAAATTGAAAGCAGGATTGAAATTCAAATCTCTGAGAACTAAAACCTTTCCTGTTTCTCTGTGACTCTCAAATAGCAAGAAAAGAAAGAAAATGCAGTGTTAATATATGTAAATACACATATATACACATACACAAAAAAGCCACAAAGGTGGCCAGAGGGAAGGAGTGGAAGGCAAGTAACCTGAAAGGAGTTTTAGCTTTATGCTGATGACATATCAATTAATTTAATGATGACCACTTAAAATGGGAGGGGGGGAAATAAGGCCGTAATGGAGAACAGGCACTTGGGCTTTTGCAGTAAAAGGGCAGTTCAATTACAGAATAGATTTGCAGGGGCTAGAAAAATCAAAATTTTCTGGGCTATTATATTTTGGCTCAGCTCCAAGGCTTCAATGGATTTGTGCGGTGTGGACATTGTGTTTTCATCTTTAGAATAAGGCAAAATGGAACTTAAACAAGAGCGCTGAGACCTATAGCGGAAAGCCTATGGGGAAATAAGGAAAGCAGTTGTGTATCAAGCCAGTTAGACATATAGGCGTAAATGTCTGTTTTAATCACTGGAAATGGCTCTCTGATGACAAGTGTTTTACATGAGGAAATACAATTACTATTCATTATTGAAAATAACTTTTTTTTTATTCATCGGTCCTGTTGTTTTAAAAAGTTCCCTTCATCAAGTCTGGGGTTAGAAATGAATGCTACCTGGCACAGCTGTTTAGCAGAATAATTTCATATCAGACATCTCACAGGTTTCAAACCATTTGACCAAACCATAGTAATGAATACTTAATAATAATAAAAGTAGTCCCAGAAACTAGGAAAAACCACCCAAGAACAGAAGGAAGGCTCTGTTTTTTGGACAATTTCTTCATAACAAATCATTTGACTCTCTATAACAAAGTGCTAAGTCTAAGAGGCTTTCACTGTATGTGTTTATAATTCTATAGACCTGAAAAACAGGTTTGATTTTTTTATGGGGGTCTTTTGGTTGGGTTTTTCTTGGTTTCTCTTTTTTGGGGTGGGGTTTAAACTTCTGGTGGCAGGTTATTGTCTGATCTGAACTCGTGCACCTTTTTTGAAGATGCTGTTACCAAGTCAAGCTACACTGGGGTGAAATTTGGCTCTGCTGCAATTTTAAAGAGGCTTAATACCACAGGCTGTGCCTGCCAGACTTTTCCTCCCAGAGCCACCTCAGGGAACCAGAAGAACAATTTAGTGCTGAAGCAAAGCTCCTGGGGCTGAACTGACCAAAGGCCCAGCCGAGTCCTGTGTCCTGCAGAGAAGAGAACTCCGTAGAACAGTTTGTTCCTGCCCACCCTTTCCTACTGAAAATGCCACAGCAATTCTGTGTTATCTGGGAGTTTGCAGTGTAGTAAGTGTTGGGAAAACAGTTTCAGTTGGGTGGGGAATTTAAAGAGAGTAGATTTAAAATAAATAAATAATCTACTCAGAAGTTCTGTAATAAAACAGGTAATTTATTTGTACATATCAAGGAAGTATTTAATTATTATATACAGAAGTATTCAATTTTTATGTATGTTCATTCTTGCTACATAATAGTCTCTAAGTATATGTCTTAGAAATGTTCAGAAAGTTTCCATCTCTCACCACTGTAACAGGGGAAAACAGAGTTGCAGAAGCCTTTTATTTCACTTGGTTCCCTTTCTCTGTTAAAATTGTCCTTTGGAAAATTTTCCTGAAGGCTTGGGATGAGGAGTGGAGTGAAAAAAAAATATGCAGGTGCACACAAGCACTCCTAATATTTTTCTGTCAAACATCATTATTATATTGTAGAACTCTGCAGGCTTTAATCCTGGTGTATTTCCAAAATATTTGTCTGCTTGGAAATTGTCCAACTCTGGCTAGTGAAAGTCAATGTTTCTAAATTGGTGCAAAGTTAAGCTCTTGTTTGGGGCCTTTTAAAAATCAGCATAAAGGTTATGTCACATCTGTGAAATATCTCCAATGATTTACAGGATCAGAGATTAGTTTAGCATCATACATAAGTGATAAATAAATAGTTTCTCAGATAAATTGGTTTTTATTTTACCTTGCATCTCTAATACTGCAACTGCATGAAAATGTGTTGATCGCTCGTTTCAAGAACAACATCTCATAAATAGAGATATCTTTCTGGTGATCTCTAAGTCAGTCTTGTGTGGTTTGATTGATGACTCTTGGAAACAAAACTCTTGTCTGGAGTTTGTTGTAAGATAGACTTACACCATGGGAGTAAAATTCATAGGAGCTGATTGTCAGTGTCAGGAGGGTATTGCTTTAAGATGCTAAAGAATGCTTCTGGCAAAATTAAGAAGCCAGTGGGCTTTTGGGGCTTTGATTTTGAGGGTTTTTTGAAGAAATGATCCATGTTTGTTTCTGTCATCTGCAAATGTAAGATTTGGAAGAAAGCTGAAAAAGGTGATGGCAGCATATGGCTCTTTCACCTCCTTCCTTTCCATAATATTATGCGCATGGCTGGTATTAGTGGTGGACATGGCAACATATTCCGAATGCATCCAAATAAAATAACCCACTTTTATATATGACAGACCAATATGCATTTTTAATTATTGCTCTGAGATCTTGGTTTGCAAACAGAAACCTTCCAGCCAGCAACAAACAGATAAACGCAGCGCTGCTGTGCGCAGCAGGGCTCACAGGTATCTGCTGCATTTTACAGCAAACCCCACTCACTGCTCACAGCTCGGCTCCCCCTTTCCCTGCCCACGTATTTCCACACGCCTAGCTGCCTGGTTTGTTCTTTTGAAATCTTAATGCAGTTCTCTAGCCTATAAAACACAGGTCAGGCTAACTGATGGGACTGAGCCCTGCTGGGGCTGAAAACCATGGTCCCGCAGAGTCCTCAGGACTCTGCCCAGGACCTGAAGTGCCAGCCCCTTCCAGCCCTCAGCCTTTCCCCTCAGCTCGGCAGCAGCAATGTGATGTGGGGGGTGGAGGTTTTGAACCCCAACAGACTCTGCCCGCTGGCGATGAGTGAGGGATGGGGATGGAGGCGGAGAAGTGTTGCTGCAGCTTTTCTGGATTGTGTAACTCTTTAATCATGTGTTTTTATGTGTACGTCCAGGCTGCTAGGCTCTTGGCAGAGAAGTTTCCTGTTGAAAGAAGAGAATTGCAAAAGCACATCAGGGAAGTGAAAACTGGCCTCCCATAAAATGTCCAGAGATGGTGATGCATAGCTTCTTTTGGGAAAGAAAGAAACCCAACACACCGACTATAGATGATGCCTGGATTATTTTTTTTTTTTTTAAAAAAAAGGCAGCTTTGAATGGGAAACTCCTCTTCAGCCTAAAATAAATAGCTCCTCCTAACCTATAGTTTCAGAATGAGATCTGTTTTCTCTGTCTGAGCTGTTACATAGCCCTGGTGGATGCTGTATGTGCTTCTCTAGTTTTGATGAATCCCGAAGAGACAGGAAGGCAATATAGTTGCAAGCTTGTTTTTCAAAGATTTCTGGATAACCCATATTAAAGGCACAAAAGTTTAGCTACAAAAATTAATCATTTGACTTGTAACTTCAAGTGTAGTCACTTGCAGCCTGGAAAATGGTCTGATTTATCCAAGGTGGCCTGCAGTTGTTGTAGCCGAGTGAAGTTAAATAATGCAGTACTCTTTAAAATTGCATGACTATATGATTTCATTTGCTTTATTCATTCATAATTCCTACTCCCTTGTAGTTTATTGCAGCCAATGATCATCACATCTGTTCAGTCCATCTCTGAAGTGAGTGGAAATGGCAGGTTGTTGTGACTCTTCCTTGCACGTGCTATGAACTAAGCTATTCTGTTGCAAAAGAAAGCTGTACTTTCCCTCTGCTGTGAGTTTAGGAATGACTGTATGGCCTAGCCTTTTATCTTGGGGTGACTGTAGCATGGAAAAGTGAATGAGGAAGGGGTACCTTCTAATAAAATAATTTGATTGACCACATTGGCATCCTTAGGAAGCAAAGGAATTTCTACAGTGCTTTCACTGTACAAGAGAGCAGTTCAAATGTCTGTCTCCTGTTCATACCCACCATAAGGTCTTGCTTTCTGGATCTCAGTCACAAGAGTGCCTCCATGGACTCAATTGCATGACTAACCAAAGGAGGTGGATGTTGAGGGGGAGGCACAAGGCAAATGAAAGCACCAGGAGAGCATCTGTCACTGCTACCTACTGCAGAACAGAACTGGAAAAGTAGCTTGACCTTTAGAAGAGGTAGAGACTGTCCAAGAGGCCATGGGGCTGCTAAAAGCCTTGATGCTTCAGCATACTCTATACTTCTGCCAGCATCTTGGTATGCAGCCCTGAGCAAGTGACTGCAGCTGTGTGTACCCATCCTTGCCCAGGATTAGCTATACCTGCTATACTTGCCACTGCTGGTGTTCCTTCCCTCACAGCTCTGCTCAAAGAAGAGATTGTGTGAGTGTCCCTGATGTATAGAAGACAGTAATCAGCTAGATTAAATAAGCCCACCTATTTAAATTGATTAAATGATCTAAGGTTGCCTGGACTGACTTAGGGAGGGGTCATAAGAGCTATTCTGCCAGCAGCATCATGGGGATGAGAACAGATGGCCAAGGATGGCAGTCCGTTATCCCCCACTGGTCTAGTTTGCATGGGGAGCTTTCTCCAGAGCTTTTGGAGTCCTCAGAACAAAGTTCTGAGAACAAGCACTTCCCACTGGTCTGAAACACCACAGTGAAGGGTGGGGTGAAAAAGAGTCTTTCAGGTATGGGACTTGAGATTATTTAGGAATTCACATTTTTAATTTGCATCAGTTATTCCTCTACTTGTGAAAAAGCATTGTCCTTCTGATTTAACAGACAGGGACAGAGGGAAGCTGATAACAGTACTAAAGAATTTGCCAGTGATCATGTCTTAGCTGAGATTAAGCTAAGAATGAAATCCTGACTGTATGAAAATCAACAGGACTACTCCAAGCAACTTCAGCATGGCAGAGATCTGAATGAACAGAGGGAGACTGTGTAGTTCAGCCAGAGGCATTGCTTGCATCAAGTATCTTCTGCCCTGCAGAAACCTGAGGCAATACAGAGGAATAGAATTAAAACAAAGAAAGGGAAAGGAAGTGGAAATAACTGGAATGAAGTGATGTTTGATATCACAGTATGAAATACTACAAGGAGTGGGAGAGAAAGAATGAAGAAAAATCTTGTCAGGGTAGTGTCAAGGCAACTTTGAGTCTTCCCTGGAGTAAGGGTAGGAAGGAAGGGTGTCGGTCCCCCAAGTGCTCCGCCGTTGTGGCTGCCATATGCACTTCGGTGGTGATCTACAGACTCACAGATGTTATAAAGTTTGGCAAAGCTCAGCCTGGTGTACAGAAAGACCTGAGGAACATTAAAGACACCAAAATGAGAAGACACGATCTCTTGAGACACTGGAAGTGTTCTGGGTGAAACTAAAGAAAGAGTAAGTTGGAATAATCTCTAAACCATAAGTAGGCTGAGACTAGATGTGAAACAGTGGCTTCTCTGTTCTATCTTGTCCTGGTGGTTTAATTCAGGCAGCTGAACTCTGCGTAGGCTGTCAGGGCAGGGTCACTTGACAGCTTTTTGGGGCTTGCTCTTCTTGGCCAAGCCCAAGTCTTCAGGCTTGGTGCAGTAAATACTGCTTCCACTTAGCCCTGTGTCCGTTGTGCTTGTGTGTGTGATTAGGGGAACCTAAGGTACTGTGGCAACGAAGGGTACAGCAATTAATCAGACTGGAACTCCAGTTGTCTGAACTCTTCTTGGGTCGGGTCAGGTTGCTGTCTGTTGGGTCTTGCCCATCTCCGCGTTTTTTTTCCTCCTTGCCCTGCCCCACCCTCCCTGCAGTCAATCCTGAAAATCATTAAGCAATTGCTATCATTTCCAGGCAACGTGCCCAAAGAGCAACACAGTGCAGCAATTTCTCAAGCAGCTCCATCCCAGAGCACTTGGACACGATGCCAAGAGCTCTTGCAATGTTTGATAGTACAAGCTCAGCTACAGGAGGTGAGCAATTAAGACTCCTTCTCTCCTCTTTTTCTCCCCTATCTCTTTGACCTCCTGATCACAGAGAAAATTTAAACATCTGATCTAAAGGCACTAAAAGCCAGAAGAACCTGAGAATTTTCATGAATTAAGCTATCACAAAACAGATTAGGATTTTGGAAGGGGGCTGACTTGCATTTCTCTGCCTCTTTGTGTTACAATCTCTTCAGACCTAATAGCACCTTACTCATTTGTACTACCACCACAAAATAAAGGCATTAGCCAACCTGAAAAACTGGGTCTCTACTAGAACAAAGATTAGGTGATTTATTTGTCGTAAGTCTTTTAAATCTAGAAGGAACTGTGACTAGGGAGTTCTGTCTTCATTGTGTTACTTTAAAAGGCATTAAGATGCCTTCCAAAGGCTGTGTTTTGAACAAACATGTTTTTACTTACAGTAGCAAAGATAGAATGGTAAAAATTTACTATGGGGACAAGTTACCAAAAAAAAAAAATTTATAAAAACTAGAACAGAAGTTCTTTTCTTTTGAAACCACGAATTGCATACACATGAAGTGCATACGAGAAATTTTTAAATGGAGAAAGTTTTATAATGGTTCTGCTGTGTCTTGTCCCTGCAGCACAAACTCTTTTTTCATCTTCTTGTTCTGATCCTGCTGACCAAATTGCATGTTGCATGTGGGGACTGACCAATGTAGTCTTTTGGTTTAGATTGTTTTATTATCAGTCAGGTCGTGGTAGGTGTTCATGGTCACCCAACCCATGCCAAAAATATTACAGCAAATCTTGCAGAATAAATACCAGCACTCACTTCAAACTGTTAACAAAGAAATCCAAGAAAACTGTGAGGTTTTTTTTTTCCTTTTTCTCTCAACCCCACCCCTCCTCAGTGCTTTGATCTGCCATGCAATTGGGTCAGTGCTCAGGAAATAGATTTGAACATCCCCATCTGTGATGCAAATACTATGCAGGAGATCCTAAATGTCAAACCTCACAGATCTTACAATAGAGTACCCTGTCAAAAAACAAACCAACCAACCCAAAAAAAAACATGTAAAAGCCCTTAACTAGAACAAGTAATCAAAATACTCACAAGCAAAAATGACAGATATCACTGGGCCAGATCCCCATTTAATTGAAACGGCACCAGCCCACAGAAATCACCAGCTCCCACAGAGCGTTACTGGTTAAGAAAGTCTCCCTTCTATGTTTCCAGAGCTGAGTATGCTGACACTCAGCTTTGTGAGCTTTTAGGCCTTGTCCACACAGGCAAGTTTCACCAGAATAATTTTACTAGGGTAAATTAGCCTAAATGCTCATGCAGGTAGCTGAGCATTTGGTCTGAAACCCTCTGTTGGTGTGCAGGGCACCCGTTCCAGGAGCCTGCAGGCTGCTAGTGAGCCGGGGGGATGTATCCTGGGCCATGCAGAGTCGCACAGCATCTGACCACAGGCACTTCTGGCCTGCTGGATGCTTCTGAGAAGAAAAGCGATGTGAGATAACCTGTGCCATTGGGTCCTGAATAGCTGCAGCCAGCAGCAGGCATTGGCTAGGGTTCCCTACCGCCTCTTTGAAGGGTGTCTGCAGTAGAGGAGGCTTCGTGGTGCGTGCTCTGTTTTCCCAAATGTCCTTCTGCAGAGCCTGGGAGCACAAAGAAAACTTTCAGTGCTGGGCAGCAATTCAAAGGGTCTTGTTATTTGTCATGGCAAGAGGTGGATCTCTTAGAGATCTCGGTTCTCCTGGGGAGGCCTCAGAGGGACCCTCAGGGAAACCACAGAGGAAGAGCAAGGAGGAGAGGGATGGAGAAGCTGGAGAAGTAAGGAGGCAGTATGGGGAAGCAGAGATCTTTGCTGCTCAGATGTGACTTAAGTAGGTTCACAGTGGAGGAGACAGTTGGCCTCTTCTCTTGTAACCCTGTAGCCCTGCGGGCAGTGGGGTCAGAGCCCTGAATTTTCTGTCACTCCCAAGAGGTGTAAAATTATGGCTGTGAGGACAGACTCCTGGATAGCAGAGCTAATTCAGCTGGGGCGTAAGCCAGCCTGCCCCTTGGCACCCTTCATCTCTCACCTAGAAAGAGCCAGGGAGATTCCTCAGCAGAAGTGCTTAAACCACTCCCTCAGTAGGACACTTGTCTCATGCTGTCCCAGGTGAGCTCTGCAGGTTGCTTTCAGTCCCGTATCCCCGCAGAAATGACAGTGGTGTGGTTCAGAGAGACAGTCCCAACCTGCCAGCCAAAGCTCTGACTTGACTCTTTCTTGTGAATCCCACAGCAAGCAAGAAGCCAAGAGAAGGACTCAGTTTTTCTGATCCAGAAGAGGTTAAAAATCAAACACATTCCTTCATCTCGGGTCACTGTCCCAAGTCTCTGCTCCCCTTTGTTCACCCCCTGTGTTTTCTCCCCAGGGTAAGTCCAGCCCTCTGTGCCTTGGTGTGGACCTTCTCCCCTTCACTCCTTGGACTGTCTTGCCTTCCTCCAGGGACTGGGGTCTACTGGGGGCCTTTCAGAGCCAGCAGAAGAGGCTCTTTCCCCTGGAAAAATCAAATTTTTTGTTTTGCACAACAAAATGCAATGCAGTTAGAGTGTTATAACCCATTTCTTAAAGCATTCTTCCCTCCCTTATTTGCTGATTAACTACAACGATTTCACAATCTTGTGCATTTTGACTTCTAGCATAGGCACAATCCACAATTTTTCCCTAAGAATTACCTTTCAGGGATAAGTGGCTTTCTATGAAGGTTTTCATTGTCTTCTGATACTCATCTTCAGTCATGTGGAGCTGGGCTACCTCCATGCTTGAAAAGCACTCTTCTTCTGTAGCTGTCCCCTCCTCTCGAGGAGGCCAGTGTGCAGCAGAAACCCTGAAACCTGCTTTATCCAGGTTCCTTGCAAACATCCTGCCAATGGAGCTGTTGGACACGAGAACTACAATTGCTCTCCCTTTCATGTCGATGTTCCTCTCCACAATGCCAAAGGAGAAGATGATAATGAAGCAGGTCAAAAATGCAATGGAAATGCATATAAAGGCGTAAAAGAGGCAGGAAAGGGTCGTCGCGAGTAATAAGTCTATGGCCAGAAAGATGAAATGCTGCAAGAGGAAAATCATCGTTAGAAGGATTAGCCACTGCCGCCTCGCTCACAACCGAGCCGAGAAATCTGCTAGGAGTCACCGCGTGCAACCCCGCTGTTATAAAGCCAGGCAGCGTTGCGAAACGTGCAGAGGCAAGTCAAAACCCCCAGGGGAGGATGAATCATTTTCTGGGATGGAGCAACAACGGCGATCTTTCAAACCACCTACGTTTTCAGGAGAGAGCAGCGCTGTGTTTGTCTTGGCTTTGCTGCGCACTTGGATGCTCCGCTAGGCTGAAGTGTAAGGATTCGTTTTGTAAGGGCATTTCATCGCATATTGTCTCTAGGGCTGTTGATGTATATAGGTTATTTTGAAGCAGCCATTTTAAAGGGATTCTTAAAGTGGTGTGTGCCTGGCACTGGGAGACATGGAGTAGAAATAATGCCCGTGTCTGCTTGGCGTGCTACAACTCTCTTAAATTTACAACTCTTGATACCGCTGTAAAGCAAGCGGTTTTGCTAGGTCTGGTAAAGGGCCCAAGCAGACACAGAACTGGGAACCCTACCCCATCCAGCCGGCTCCTGTTCTGCTGTAAAACATGGAACGCTGTGCTGCCTGGCTGTAGGGCCTGTGTTGCTCCAGGAGGGGTTCTTTCACATCTGAGATAAAAGAAACGAGCTGGGTGCTGGAGAGAGTCCTTTTTTTTTGAATGAGGGCAGAGGTTTTGGGGAGGGCCTTGCTATTTTGAGGCCAGCAGAATGGCAGGCAGAGCAGTGCCATGGCAAGGGCTGTGTTTATCCCTGACTGCAGCAGTGGCTGTTGCACGTGGAGCACAGCAGGGCTCTGTGCTACAGCTGTAGCCCCTGCAGAGTTGGGAAGGGCCTGGCAGACCTAGGAATGGGGCTGGGGGCGTAAATGCTGCAGTGTCAAGGCTCAGCTGACCTCCAGCAGTGGGTCAGGAGGGAGGCTGCCATGTAAGCCCATGGCTTCCCAGCTGCCAGCCTTCTTACTGCCTCCTCTGAAGCAGCCACTGAAGTTGGAGGCAAGATCCTTCCATTCTTCATCAGGTCACGCTAGAACCTCAGTGTCGGAACCTGCTCTTTAAATAGTATCTTTTTTATTATTTTTTTCTTTTAATTTCTAATGTAGACTGATGTAGAGGGTCCCCCTGAAAAGGTGTGTTCTTCTGGGAGTGTAGTGTTGCAAGCGGGTGTTGTGCTTATTCCCCGCTCCAACTGGGAAGGTACTGGGGGTGTAGGACAGGCTGTCAGCATGACCCACACATGTTTCACTGGTCCTTCTTGTTCATCCTCTGTGCGAACGTGCAGGTCCCATCTCACGGTTCAGTAGCACTGTGCTGGCACTTTGGGGATGGAGCTGCTGCCAGCTGCACCCCAAAACCACCGTGTGCACCCCACCCAGCGTGTGCATAAACATGCAGGGCTCTATTTGAAGTGGACAAAGGGATACAAGCATCCAGTTTGCCTTTTACGTGGTTCCTAAGCAGTCAGAGGCAGTGGGGCTGTGTGTATTGGGGGGTCATCTTACAAAGCGCTTTTTAAAATTTTCCAGCTCTTCATGCCAGAAGACTGGGCCAGGACAAGCTCCTGTCTGCAATTTGATGGGTCAATACCTGCCAGGCTTCAAGCTGGCAACCTGAGCCTCCTGTATCCTCACACGCTTGGCCCGAATGATTTTCTGGTCCTTTTTGCTGCCAAAAAAAAAAGAGGAAAAACCCAAAACATTGCCTCTGCAAGCGATGAGTTTGCAGCCCCTCCTGGCTGAGCAGGAAAAGCCTCCCATCTGCCTCTAAATATCGGAGCCTTAAGGTCAGCCTAAAAGGCAGGAGTGAGGAGCCCTATGCTGCTGGGGACGCGGGCTGTAATCGTCCTTCTCCGTCCCCCCGTGATTTTACCGTTCCCCGCCGGTGATGCCCCGTTGAGGGTTTCCTTCGGGACGGATCCCGGCGGGTCTGTGCGGGGGCGCGGGGGAGGCTGACCTGTGCCGGGCAGAGCGGGCTGCCATCCGCGGCTCTGGCGTCGTTTTTCTTAAAAAAACATGGTTATTAAAATACTTAGTCTTTCGTTTAAAAAGGTAAACTTTTTTTTTTTTTTAAGGTGTTGTTTTTTTTTTTTTTTGTCGGTAAGTGCCGTTTTTTGACGGTTGTGGAAGGGGAGAAGCGCGCTCCGCCGCCCGCGGCGCAAGGGCGCCACCTGTCGGCGGCTCGGCGTGGCGGGGGCGCTGGTAGAGGCGGGGTACCCCTCCCGGATCCCCCTCCTCTGGGGGTCACCCGCTGCCCTGGTGTCACCGCCGGAGCCAGCAGTGCCCGCAGCGGAGAGGTAGCTCGCTGGCTGCTGCCACCGCCAGACGGGCAGCAGCTCTTCAGAGGGAGGGTGATGATACTTCCATCCATCCGTCTTCCTTTCCCATCTTTCCCAGAAATTCAGTTCTCTGGTTTTAAAAGATGCAAATGGCCAGTTACCCAGAACTGCTACAAATTTTTTAAAAAAATTTTTTTTTCAAGGTATAATTTGTCTATTCAGTGGTTCTTCTTAATCAGTGAATAAGCATTAAAATGAGAGGCTCTAGTGTGGGTCATGAAAACACTTCAAAAGTAGTACTTCTTCCTCTCCTCCAAGTGTAATATCTGAGAACAGTCAAGACCTCAGGCCTGCCCTGGGTTTTATCTTAGCATATTCATAAGCATAAAGATATTTTCCCAGTAGGTGACCCAAGGGGTGGCAGTGACATGTCCGCTAGCTGCACTGCTGGCTGTCACCCAACTTGGGTTTTGCACTATAATTGTTAAGCCAACTCCTCCAAAGGCTTTCACTGTATCCTTTCCTAAATAGCATTAACCCTTGGAATGCTATATAATTTTACTCAGCGGATTGTTGTTTGCAGGCCTGTTCAAGATATTACTGTTTAATGCTCCACTTCTGCACAAGGTTTGCTGTTTCTTGTGTTAAGCAAGAGGATTAAATGAATTCATCTGCAGTGTAAGCTAAGCTATTGAGTCATTCCCTCAGGTTTGCTGCGCCTCTCAGAGAAGGCATCTGGTTGTTCTCAGCAGTGTGATTTGGATTCTCTCTGGGGCAGAGAAGGTTGTATGCTCGAGATCTCGTGGCAGGGTTGAATCAGGCTGATTATGGCTTCCTCCACAAATTGGTGCGTTAGAAGAGGTGGAAAGAAAGTGAACCAAACAGTCTGTCTTTGGGTCAGGTGAATTCAATAGCAGCTCCCTTAGAGGGGAAGGGAGACCCATGCAGAGGAGCAGTGCTTTGGGGCAGCATTGCTGCTGTAGCACCACAGTGTAGCATGCTTGGCCTTTCTGCTGGACAAAGGATTCCTACAGGGAGAGACGGACTCTGATTCAAGTAAGGCTTTTTCCTTTGCAAAAGGTCTTCAGACAAAAATCAACTGCTCTCTCTTCTTGCAGGATGGTTGGAAATTGTTATCATGGGAGAGCAGGCATTTGCTTTTGCCACGGGGCTTGATGCTTCTTCAAGAATATAAATGGTGAACTTTCAGAAAGGTTAGATTAGCCTTTATTTCGTGTTTGCCAAAACTGCTGGCTACTGAAAAAGGGAATGGCACCTTTGTGGAGGTTCAGTGTCTGTCAGCTGTGGTCTGATTAGGCCACATGGTTCCAAAAGGCTGTTATAGGGAGCTGTGTACTCTTAAAAATCTTGAGAGCACAGTTAAACTCTGTAAATTAGAAAAAAATTATCTTAAACCTTTTTTAAGCAGATTCTAAAGCTCTGCTTATTTTCTGGTCAATACCACCATTGTGTTCCTGATGCTAATAATGGAGCAATAAAAAGGAATAGTTTTCCTAAAAACTGTATCCTGCAGTCAGATCTCCAGGAGGCTTGGAAGCTTTACAGGGGCACCATGGGCTTTGAGGCACTTGCTGGGGACCGAGGTTTCTGGCTGATGCATTCTTCTTTTGCTCCTCCTTTTGCTGCCCACATTACTGGGGACAGAACTATGGGCATCCTGAGGCAAGAGAAAATGGAGCTGGAAAGTGGGAGTTGAGGGGCTCATCACTCTCTTAACTCAGCAGCCTTGCCCCTGGGGCAGGTTTATTCTGCTGCCAGCTGTGGGTGTTGGTTGAGTTGTGTTCCATGCTGGGCTTGGCCTATTTTTCTCTATTTGAAAAGGGAATACCCAAGTAGAAAGTATATATTTTTATTTTATAAATTGAACAATTTCAATAGCGTTTAATTTTCTGTTAGCTTTTCAGTGGTTTCCCTACATTTTTGGTTTATTCTGCTGAGGAAGTGGAGGTTCAAATTTAGTTTTTGTGACTTGGACTGTGCTCAGGAGAGTTTCAGAGATATGAGAGCTGGTAGAGTCCCTTTGGTGGTCAGCAGCTTTTTGCAGGCACTCCAGCAGTCTTGGGGAGCTGTCAGGAAAAAACTCATATTGAAGCGGCTTTTTTATTTATTTATTTTTCTTTTCCCTCCAGTTTGATTGAATCCTTACTGCAAAGCATTATACCTGCATGATAGATACCAGGAAATTCAGCTTTCACCACATTAAAATTGAATTCCATTCCTCACTGAATGAAAATTGTTTTTTAAAGCCCCAAAGCATTGTGGTGTTCCCAAGTGCGGGAATACAGTTTAATTTTTGCTTTATTTCTTTCATGTTTGCTTTTCCTTCTTTCTCTCCTTTCCAGTAACAACGTGAAAAGAGGAAAAGTTAGACTTCAAAAGAGAATAAAGATGGAAAGAATGAGAAGGGGGAGGGGAGAATAAAATTTGCTATTTCTTTCCACTCCTTTCTTGAAATTTTTTATTGCTAGAAATATTGAGGTTCTGTTTTGATTTCAGGACAGTTAGTCTGGAGAACTTGTACATTAAGTAATGACCCTATATACAAATATTTGTATCTCCGTGCACTGATGCGACTTTTACCTCGTCCTTCAGGCTTCTGAAAGTCAACTCAAAACACTGACCAGATAATGCATTTTCTTTTTCAGTTTGGTACCAGTAGTAAATGCTGATGGTAATAAGATAATACCTTCACTTCTTACCTGGCAACTCAGTCTTACCTGGCTCCTAAAAAAGGTCCCAGTTGTCTATTAATGGAGACATCCAAATACTCTGTGATATTTGACACCAGTTTGCTATTCTGGTCATAAATCTAAAGAAGAAAACTATCAGCTCGGGCAGATACTAATGTCCTAGACGTTTCATTGTGATTCAGTAAAATACTGACCTATTTATTTATATTCTCATTAGATGCTCTGGTACTCTTCCCATTTTTCTTTTCTAAGGGCAAATTTCCTGTCTTTTACTTGAGGCTTCTTGCTCACTGTTTAATATTGTTCAGTCATAGCCTGCTAATTGGGTCGAGTGGCAGCAAGAGGAGAAAATAAGAGGCAACTAATAACGAGTGGTGCAGTTGCAAGTTATAATGTATGGACAGTATGTCTGTGTCAAATACACAGCTGCACTAAAAGAAGTTTAAGGACACATAGCCCTCAATGTCTGAAAACCGATGCGTGAGCACATGTGTATCATGGTCAAATTTGTATTCCACAGATGATATTAAATTATGAGCTTTTTAACTTGTAAGCATTTACCTTTTCAGTTAAAACATTCTTTCTATGTCTTCAATACATATCATATCTTAAAAAAAAAAAAGTATGATCAATAGAAATTTTTGAAGCCCTCACAAACATTATCAGCCAATTTGGGATCGTTAATTAAAACAAAGTACTCTGTTAATTAACTTGACTAGTGAATTGACAGCAATGGAAAACTTTTGTCTTCTCTCAGATTTTGGCAGTGGATTTCCTAGCCACTGAGAACTTGTAGTAATGTTTTAATGGTAGATCTTGCATTGGTGCCTTTCCTTAAATGCTTCTCTGAATTGGATCTCAGATCCTTTAAAAAGGTCAGCTGCTTCTGAAACTATTGCTCACAGAAATGGTCTCTTATTCCCAGCATTCTCAAAACCCTGCTGTAGCTCTGGCCTTTCTTGCTGTCTCAGCCCTGAGCCTTACCCTGACATGAACACCCAGCCTAGGTTTATGCTGGGGTCCAAGGTCTTCTCTTAGTGAAAGAGCTCCTTTTTGATTACCAGAAATATCCAGTGGGGAATTATTTGGGAAAATTAAATAGAGCTGGAAAATATGCTTTCCAATGCTCTCTGTAAAGCACCTAACTGGGATGGTTGGTCAGGACCTCCCTTTGGGTAGTCAGGACAGACTTTATTTACAGCCCTCCTGTGCTTC
Source organism: Gallinago undulata (assembly GCA_026546715.1). NCBI lineage: Eukaryota > Metazoa > Chordata > Aves > Charadriiformes > Scolopacidae > Gallinago > Gallinago undulata. Next base: position 720,449 of record JAOTQQ010000023.1, read on the forward strand.
GTGGAGGTTACCAGGGCTTCTTCCTGTTGAAGAACTTGGGAGAGTCTCAGGGCATTGAGCTAGCATTAAATACTGGCATTAAAAACTGGCATTAAAAACTGAAACCTGTGAGACCCCCAGTGGAGGTTTATCAGGTTTCACTTGACATGAAAACATTAGCGGTTCTCTCAAGAAAACGTGAAGACTCAGAACAGGTCTTGAGAGCAGCAGGAACGCCTCGGGCAGAAGTTCTTCCACATTTTTAAGGTGATCTTGAGTACCTGGCATATTTGTCTTGTTTGGGAAACCTGAGCAGTAGAATAAGTCCCTGCCATAAACATTTTCAAAGTATTATGTAAACCTGTCGGCAATTGCCAGTTTACAGTGGAACAAAATGGGTATATTTATAAGGAAAAAAAGTAGAAAATTCATCATACAAATTGTTCATTTAACAGAATCACAAATTATTCAATGGACTTTAAGTTGGATGAGTGGGAAAATAAAATTTAAAATATAGATGAAGGAAATAAAATAATAAATAAAAGTATAGAATAATTCATCAGAACAACTGTTCACCATTTAGAAATGCAAGGGCTCCTTTCCCTCATTTTATTGGCCCAAGCTGATTAAACAGCAAACTCCTAATGCAAGAGATCCCATGTTTCTCTCCGCCTGCACACACTGGGCCTTTAACTACAACTGGCATCTCTAAGTCCTGTTTTATAAGATAAAATAAATCCTTTTCCCATCCTAAATACTATATGAGTCAGTAATATCCCACTTCTGCAGCTGAGAAAATTAGGTCAGACAGGAGAAATGACTTGATGGAGGCCACCAGGGAACTCTGAGTTGGACTGACAATTAGGGGGGGAGCCCCAGCATAATCAGTTGGGTCCCAACATTTGCTGCCTCCTTTCCACGCTGGAAAAAAGCCAGTAGCATCACTTCTTTTTGTCATTTGAAACTGCTGGTTGCTGACAATAATGGGTTATCTCTTGGGTTAAGCACACCTCTAAATATGTTTCTTAAAACTGCCAAATAGTCTAACTCCCACATTCTTTTCTCTTCAACATTAATATTAATACAGATTTTCTGACTCAAATGTGGGCTTTTCTTGAGTGTACAGATCCAAATTGACTTAAGCTGGAGAAGAAACCGAATTTGGGAAACCCTGAAATGCTTCTTTAATCACAAGCTTACTAAATGCAAGGCAAAAATTACAAACAGCTAATTTTCAAAATGGGCACACTCTGGTTTTTGGCTTTCCCCCCCCCAGCACGATGACAGATGTGCTTTCTGCACTCACTGTAGCCAAGCTCTTCTTGAAGGTCAGGGACTGAGGATTTAAAAATGAAACCTGACTGAAACTAAATTGCTTCTGCCTGTCAAAACATTCTCTAGTTATATGTACTAGTATATATCAGAGATATTTAGTGGCCTCTGTAACAGAGGCTTGTCTGTGCAGGAAAACAAAGGAAGCACCCTGCAGTAAGCTGAGCAGGTGAATTAAACACTCTGCTTTGGATAAGTTGTTGATGAGGATTCTTCCATACAAATGTCTTCTCAATGACAGCCAAGCGTGTGTGTGTGTGTGTGTATTAGGTGTCTTTTTCACCTGTGATGATCCAATGTTTTACCTGAATTAATTTAATTTCTCGCCTCTCCTCCCAGAGCATTTTGGGCAAGTTACTGAACAGATTCAAAGGTGTCATTTTTGGCAACCATTCTGGCAGTGCAAAGTCAGGGTTTGGTGAAGATGGTGTTTGTGGGGGCTTGGTTGTAGTTTAAATCCTCTTCCTTAGAATCCCAAGGATGGAGATTCCCCCATCTCTGTGGGCTCCTACCCAAGTGTAGCAGGTCAGTGCCCCCACCCATCCTGGTGGCCTTCAGCTGGCATTGTTCCAGCCTGTCAACGTCCTCCTTCTCCAGAAGGCACCAGAGCACTGTGTGTTTTCTGTATATACTTGCCTGGACATAATTATTTCACTTGGAAAATCCTAATTGCTCTTGTACGGATGAATAGTGATCTTCCAGCAGTGTTTTCCTGAGTGTTGAGTTTCCTGGCCCAGCTCCCAGTCAGGGTTTGGCGCCTCCAGAGGGACTCAGCCAAGCTGCCTTCCTGAATCTGCAAGATACAGCTCATAGCCCTCAGATAAGTTACAAAAGCTTCCGTATTTTCATTTTGTTTTTATACTTTCTGTCTAAAAACATATTGCTCCATTGCCTCCTCCTTGCAGGGAGCACAAATCCCACTCCTGCCTGGCACGCATCTCCTGAGCTGCCACAAAGCCAGGCTTTCAGGAGCTATTGTCGGAAATAAGGCCTCTTTATGTGCCTTCTTCTGTTGCTGGTATCTGTTTGAGAGAAGGTGTGAAGTGTAAAGCAGAACACCCCGAGAAGCCTTTAATCCCCACCATCCTTTGCTCCTCTGTGGGTCTGCTCTCAGGTGAAGCGCTGAGCCTTAGCTGTCCTTTGTGTTTTCGTAAGGATGTAGCTTTCATCAGCCTGTTAGCTGCTCCATTCCTCCTCTCGACATGTTTTCAGCACTCACACTACTGCCTGGGAAGGTACATCTCCCAGAGGTGAACCTGCTGCCCGCGGGATACGGCTCAGCCACTGCCTCTGCCTAGTGCTGTAGCTGACTCCAGGCTGGGGCCATCAGGGGCTGCCGTTCCTCCAGCTCTGCAGCCCCAAGCAAATCCATCCAGCTTTCCTGCCTGGTTATCACCTGTGCTGCTCCACTTTCTTAACCTCTCTAGCACACAGTGTGTGAAGTCTGATAGCATTTTCAAAAAATAAGTGTCTCACCATCAGTAGGAACAGAAAATATTCTATTTACTTCATAGGAGAGACAGGGACAGAAGACTCCTTCCATCCAGGCTGCAAAGCCTTTGAGTTGCAGTACATCAGGTTTGGACTTTTATACCTTATGCCCAAAGGAGACTGACCTGGGTAATTCCCAGACTGTTTTTCATCACACTCCAGCCAAAATGAGTAGCTTGACTTCTTTCTGTTAACTGACTGCCCTTCAAAGCAAAACTTCCCTGCCTGTTCATATGGCACATGATGTTATGCCACCACGTTACGCTGTGAGCTGTAGAGCACAGCAGCTCTCTCTGTGCTCCATGATTCAGGCCTTGACTGCTGCAAACACACGGCTGTGGTACGATGCGCGTGGGCATTTTCAGTGCCCCCAGAACTTATCACAAGCTTTGCTTTTCACATGAGAGCGTGCCATTCACAGAACTATGCTAACCCTGTGTCCCTGTTCTTCCCAGATTATCAGAGCTAACCCAGCACAGCCTTTAGATAATAAAGCTTGGGAACTGTGTCTTAGCTGCCTTGCAGCACAAATTGGAGGGCATCTTGTAGGGACATCACATAAGATAGTAGACAAGATTACGGTATGTGTATCCCTCTGTTTCTGGAGCCCTGTAGCACTGCGTATTTACGCTAGGTCAGTTATAATACAGCTTGAAGCAGAAAGATGAAAGAGCTGCAATTAACATGATGGAGCTCATACTTTCTTATGAACAGCAAATGCAAATGTTAATGTAGACAAGCAGACAAAGACCTCTGCCAACCTCTGTATGTGCTAAAAATTTAGCTAGCACATCAATAAACTGTGCATGGAGATACTCTTGAATAGTTTTGTATTTTAGACTTGTCATCAGCAACTTTTGAAGATAATTATGTTGTATGAAATGATTACTGTAGAATGAAAGAGCAGGCTCCGGGGTAGTTTGTCTCTATGATGGTTCATTTTTCAGTGATATGAATGATGGTTTTAATCAACAGGTCCATGCAGTGGAATAAATTCCACTGTCTCATCATTGCTTTGGAGTGCAGGCTGTTTTCACCAATAACTTTTTTTTATAACCAGAAATAGCTCCTGCTACATCCCAGCAAAGAAAGGGACATGTGCTGTACGTGAGAATATTGTACTTTATGGTTGACATTTGCAAAGCTACCCAAATGGTCTGGATGCCCAAATCTGATCAGTGTTAATGAGCACAGAATACTCAAGCCCTTAGTTGCCCTAATAGAAAAAAATCTATATACGCAGCCTTTAATTTGAAGTATGTAGAAGTCAGAGGATAGGCTTCTGTTGATATCAAAAGAAATTAGACCAGCCATACATCAAGGATTTTAGAGGAAGCACCAGCCACTTCACAGCCCCAGGACGGGGCCATGTTATGGCAATAAGAGAGAACTGATTCAGCTGAGCTGGGAGCAAGTAACCTGGAGTGCAGAGGCTCCCGGAGTGCTGCAGCCCATACAGCCTGCAAGAGGATGCTTTAATTGCAGCAATTTTAGGAGGCAGCTTGGGGCTATGGTAGCATGAAATGCACCAGCTGTGTCAGGGCAGGGATGGGCACTGGAGCATTGAGAGAGCCAGAGCAGGTGGTGTCACAAAGCCAGGAAAACCCGAGTCCTTCTCCCACACTGCTATTTATCCCACCTGGCAGCAAGGATCTGCTTTAGCAAGGTGGAATGGCCCAGATCAGGCTGTGTATGTGCTTTGTTGCACTACAGAGGTAACAGCAAGATAAGCTACTCCATCTGCCAGTGTATCGCAGTCCTTTGTGGCCTTAGTCATAGTGTGGAAAGGCAAACTGAATTTAGACTCAGTCCCCAGATAATTCTTGGTTGCTCTTCTGGAGATGCACCTCAACCCCCCTGTTTTAATAAGTACTGAGCTGTTAACTTGTGCCTTTTCTATTTACCTTAGCTAGTATTAAGCTGAGCATCAGTGAAAGTAGATGATTACAGTTGCTTGCAGAGGAACCATTAAATAAGCAGACACCTATGGAGGTTGGTCTTAGTAACATGTACAACGCATGAGCAGAGCCAAGGAAGCAACCAGGCTCTCTTAGCTCCTCTTCCAGCATTTTTCATGGACCCTAAAGAGTTTTTTAGGTGTGATTCAACACTTCTTGATAATATTTATGCCTGAAAAATAGGGAAAAACATTACGCTGTGTTTTCCAGCCCTTTGCCTAGGATGTAACCAGTGGATACACTCCACGATGTAATGCAACAAATTTCACAATTAGTTGATTTTTTTTTTTTTAACACCAACAACTTCAGTAGGCTTCACAAAATTACCTAGATGCAAAAGGCTCCATTTCATCAATGGATATATAAGCAAGTGGACTTCACAGGGGGGTTACTCAGTTGTAGGTGAAATTAAATCAAGATTTGTTGGCTGAATTTGCCATTTGTCTAATGAAAAAGCTGTTTTTCATTTGCTAACCTTTTTTAAATGTGTTCATCTGTAATTAAATATAGCCTCTCCACTAAATACTAGGACATACCACATACATGTAAGCAATTACAGATGAGCATGTATTTATTCATGTAGACTTTTCATTGTCTGATGCTCTAACTGTATGATTTACTTGGGTTGGGTGTTTTGTTTTTATTCTGTCTTCCTGGCAACTTGAATCAAATAGCTCTTGTGTAGAAACAAGAATGCAATTAAACATGCTACGAAGCGGACTTTAGTTGAATGAAATAATATTATGTGTGCTAGATACATAAGCAAAAACCAGGCTTATCCGAGCATGTTTTGCATTCAGTGCTGGTTTATCGAGCAAAGGAAACGTTACCTGAAGCCAGCAAATTGGTTTCTTTTATGGTTTAAATGTTCTTCTGACTAGCAGCTCTCTGTCTTGTTTCTCATTTTATTTACTGGAAATAAGTGTCTTGTTTTTCCAACTCCAAATTAAGTTGTTCATTCAAACCTTAAAACAGCAAAGTAAGAAGATACGGTGTCTGCTGCAGGTTCCTTGTACTTCAGAAACCTCCTGTGCTAGAGGCTTATCAGATGCCCCTTTATTTTTTTTTCCTTCTTGAGGCAGTACTCTTAAAGGCTGGCTTTATAAAGGCAGAAATCAAATACGTTCAGTAAAGGTTAACCATTCACAGTGGCACTGTATTTAATAGCCTTGGAATGGAGACCAAGGAAATTCATGTTGACTTTCTGTAGTGCTTGAAGTGTTCCTGAAAACTTTCTCTTCAGTCTTTCTGAAATCTTCACCTCTCGCTTACATCTTAATGACTTTTTAAAGGATGAATAACAATTCCTTAGGAAAGCAAATCTGAGGAGCCATATGGAAAAGGAACTGGTGTAAAACTGAAAACTACTCACTTGGGAAACAAACAAAAAAAATTTATATTTTAGCATGCAGTGCATAACTCACTGGATTTGTTAAATTGCCATTGCATTAGCACTGAGTCACAGGAGAAACACAGCATTTCGCAAAGCGGGTAAAACCAGAGAGACTTTAAATGATTTCTGGGATATTAAATTCGTAGAGACTAAGATGTATTCTCTAATTATTTTGTAACACTGGGTAAACCAATGGACATACACTTAATTGTAGGGTCCGTCTATTACCTCTACTGTGTGGGCCAAATCCTGCTCTCATTTGCAATTACTGAAATTTTACTACAGACGATAGTTCTGCATGAAATGGGCAGCATTTCAGCACTTGTTTGAAACTTGATGTTTCAACACGTGTTGTGATAGAAAACAAGCCAAGAACAGAACACGTGGCTCTTCCTTTCCTACTATTGGCATTGCAAAGATCTCCACAATGAAGAACAAACAGCAGCTTGTCCACTAAAGAAGAGGACATGTTAATATTGAGTGGTTTTCCAAAAGAAAAGGACTTTTTGGGTCTATATTGGGTCAGGTGAGCTTCTGCCATCCAAAATCAATGCAGCACCTATGGCAAATGACAGCTCTTCTCTAATTCATCCAGAATTTGTCATTTGTCTCTTACCTGCTGACTGTGAGCCTTGAGCAGTGCTGGAAAGGGGGTGATCCAGCTCCAGCTGGTGGCCAGGAATAATTGACCATCATTGCCAGGAAGACTAGATGGGAAAGTAGACACCTCTTGCTTTTTGTTCTTCACTGAACTTATTTAGAGCTGGCTACAGTGGACTTTAAATTGTGACTGATTCCATTTAATGTTTGGTATTGCCAGGGTTATTTGTGTGTTTTCCAGTATTAATAGTGTTTTCCAGGCAGAACATCGCTGTAGTATTTGCTTCCAACTTGCATATAGGTCCTTGTCTGACTTTCATTTCCATGAAAATGACCCAGATTTTGAGCTGGAAGCTCCCAAAAGCAGGGATTGTTGTCTGTGTACTGTCTATGTGATGGCTTTCCTCTGCATGAGATTCTCAAGGACACCTACATGCCCCTGTAAATCAGCAAAACTGTACCCTCATCACCCTGTGCAGTGGAGAGACAAGTCATACAGCTGCTGAAGTGCTAATAAATAGTACCACCAGCACCCTTAAAAGATGCACTTCAGATTCTCTTGAGCATTGCCTGGGGCAGTGGGTGGCATGGGAGCCACAGTGCTCAAACTCTTCTCTAATGCTTTTCACACTTACCTCGTGACTATTGAAGGCCAGGTTGCTCTGAATGCCTCGGAATGTGGTAGAGGGCAGAAGCACTTGTTGAAGGTGATAATCATGTTTGCTTGCTTATTGTTGTCACAACAGGGGGAAAAATGTCATAGCAAATAGCCTCTTAGTCTTAGTAGTCAGAAATGTTTGAGCTCTCCAAAATTTTACCTTTGTAAATTTGTCCCTTTGCAGCCTGCAACCCCTGCGGGGTTCCAGAGACTTTCTGTGCAAGCTAAATCATCAAATTGGACCTGTCTTGGTTCTCCGCTGTTGACTGTAAGAGAAAAAGTGTTAATTTTATGGCTCTGCTGAGATGTAGCACAGGGTTTACCCTGTCCCAGAGTGCGCAAGTGATGTAGCGTCACTGTGCCTAGGCAGCATGGATAAGACAAAAATGTCATTCATTCAGAAACAAATATTACCATTTGAAGTAACTCTTTAAAGCCAGCAAGTATTACCTAGGATTATCCAAATGTGTAACTGCCATCATCCCCCCTTTGCTATGTACTGATGTCCAAGCTAGCAAAACTTCCACCATTCCCATCATCTCTTTGGGTCTGTGGCACAATGGAGTTGTCCTGCCCTAGAGATGTTCTCCAAGGAACTGGCTTCTCCTGTTGCCTCCATCGGCCACCCACTGCAGGCTGCTGGCATAACTGCCCTCAGTGGGGCTAAATCCCCTGGGACAAGATACGTTGTCGTGCATGGTCTTGCTGGCAGCAGTACCCTTAGAAGAGGGGGAAAATCTCTCGTTGCCATGACAATGAGCCTGTCAGGATGAACATTTCTTTCTGTGAACAGCAATTCAAAGCTTAAAGCAACGCTGCCGCCTCCAAACACTTATCAGTGCCACGTGCAAACAAAGCTGGGCAAAGCCTTGGGAAAATAAAAGGGCAGTGGGGGAAAAGCTGGCTGGTGCTGTGGTCCCTTCCCTGCTCGGGCTTCGAGCAGTGGGGAGAGTGACTGCTTTCTGCCTCTTTGTTCCCAGCTCTGGCACAAATCAAATCAAGCCTCCCTTCCCCCAGCAAAGCTCATGCTAAGCTGGAGCACACCAGAGCAAAAACGGATTAAAAAGAAAAATCATCCTTGTGGCAGCAGATGAAGAGGGTATAAATCAGTGAGATGGAGGGTGCTGTGCCCCAGGGCTGGTGCTCGTTGCTGCTAACAGACTTAAATCAATTCATCTGAGGAGGCTTGGGGTATCTGCTGAGCCATCCACTGCCTTCTGCACCTGAGACACCAACAGGTCAAGAAGGGCAGTAGCCAAATCTGCTGTGGGTGTGAGAGTCTGGGAGTGTGGGATGAGCTGGAGCTGCCTCTTGCCGCACTGGAGGGAGCTCCTGAGACAGCAAAAGTGCTGCATCGTGGTCCAGCTCTCGCAAGTCAGATCCCAAAATGATGAAATCAGGTTATATTTCAGTATGCTTTTAATAGCTCATGTTGGAAGACAGGTTGTTTCTTTTTAGGCTTTAGATCTACGAAAAGTTAGGTTTTTTTCCTCTGTGAAATAAATCTTATGTAGGTTGTAAACAGTCTTATATAGGTCTTGAACTTTTTTTAAAAAGACTTTTTACATAGAGTCTAACTTTCTTGAAGCCATGTGATCCTGGGAGCTGGGGGAGCACATTCCCAGGTCGAGGGTGACATGGCTTTACACTGCCGATCATCCTTTCCCCTACCAGCTGTCCCACAAACCAGAGCTGGCACAGGCTGGGGGGGCTGGGGCAGGCACCTTTCCATCAGCCATGTCAACCCAAGAATAGAGTGAAAAGTTAGGATGAGCGAGCAAGAGCCTGCGCATGAGCCGAGGTGGGGACAGAGGACCCAGATGTGTCCCTTGCTGTGGATGGTGCTCAGTGTGGCTGGTGTCAGCACCCACAGGTCACCCAGCAAAAGTATCCACAGAAAGAAAGGGGTTCTCCCAAGCAGGGGCAGAAAAGCAGTGGGGCACTGGAAGACTGGAGGGCAATCTTACAAATACAGAAACAGGCATCCGTGCTTTGTGCCGCCATTGAAATGTGGGTTAGAACTGGTGAAAATCTCTGACACGTGAATGCAGAATAAGGACAAGACCCTGTCTGTCTTGTGCTGGGTAAAGATTAACTGTATTTTGGCACTTTTCCTCAGTTTGTGTTTCTATTTTCTTCAACTATTGGGCGCTGAGCAGGGGTAATAAATCCAAAAGGCTCCATCCTTTGTGGAGGGGGCATCCCCAGAGCACCCAGGGCAGTGAGACTGAGAAGAGCTTATTAGTGCTTGTACCTGGGCTGGGAGACCAAAAATAACCCTGTGACAGTGACGAGTGGACGAGTTTTGGCTATAAGGTGTGGTCTGTAACTGCAACCTGACATGATGCTGAAGAACTCTGAAGCCAAAAGACCTTGAAATACAAAGAGCCATGATCGCGCTCCCCAGAAAATGCTGTTTTTTCCTGGTGGTGTTGTGCCAGCAGGGGTGGATTAAGGGAAGATTCCCTTATTTGGGAAGGGGGGACTCCTTAATCCCCAAAGCCTGGATTTAAAGATCCTTGAAAGAGTAATCACTGCCAGCCAAATTAGCGAGCAGGAGAGGGCAGCATGGGACTGCCAACCCCGAGGTTGGTCCTCACTCTTGTTTGCAGCTCCTTTTCCCAGGTCTGTGTCTTAAATATACTCAAGGACTCGAAAACAAAAAATCCACAGAAAGGAAGACATTAAAAAGAGCGTTTTCTTACTCAAGTCATGGGTGGTTTCCCACAAGCAAGAAATGTGTAAAACATGGCTGAGCCAGGTGACAAATGATGAGGGAGGGCTGTTTGTTTTTTTTAACAAGTGTCTTTATATTGCTCTTGCAAGGCTCCTGCCATAACAAACTGAGTCATCCTTTAGCTGAAGAAGAAAAAGAGTAGATGCTCATCAGTTTACAGAAACTATCTGGTGTCAGGTCCATCCCCGTACTGCCTGGAGATGTGTTGGCCTTCAGCCACGTGAGGAAACCCGTACTTACTCCCTTGGTTGTGTGGGAAGCCTTGAAACCAGAGTTGGTGGCAGTGTGGCCCTCATTTTTTACTTAGTCCTGCCATAAGAGAGCAGGACCGCACTCTGCTTTTCTGTGAGTGTGCCAAACTCAGCCCTTTTGGCAAGGTGCAACTTTTTTTTTGTTCATGTATTTGAAACCCAGTCCCTAAACCGTAGGATTCTGTAGAGACATTGTACAAGTGAAGCATTTATCCCAGCCAAGGCATCTTCTCACTGGGAGGTCCTGCAGGAGAAATGGACCATATTGGCTTTTACTGCTGGCCTCAGGTATCGCTGCAGCAGCACACGAACTCAGTGGTGTGTGAGTTTATCTGGCAGGAGGCAGTTGCCTCAAACCAAGTGAGGATCAGTTCCCTGGCAGGTTCACCATTTCAAATTTAAAACTGCATTATTTATTCAGACAGTAATATTCTGGCAGCAAACTTCACATCCCTTTCTGCATCCTCCATAGTCAAAAGGAAGGAGTGTGGCACGTTTGATGCTCCCCGGAGCATGCCCTGTGGCAAGGACTGGGCTCAGCCGAGCTGAGTGGTAAAGTCAGTGGAGAGGGGCAAGTGCCAGCCCACCCACCTTGGGCTTGGGAACTGGAGCTTTGGGCCCTGCTGCACATTGCCTTCTTGGTTGCATTATTTAAAAGTTTCTTTTGGGCAGTATTGAATCACCTCTCTGCAGGCTGCCCTGCTCTAACCCAGCCTTGCTAGTGCAGCTCATCAGTCACCTTGGCTTTCAAGACTCTCCCACAGTCAAATCAGTCCCCTTTGTATAGAACTTTGCTTTCAGTTTCCAGACCCTTTTCTTGCAGGTCTTTATCATCTTTATGATGCTCTCCTGGCTGAGGATGGTTCTGTTTAAAGCCCTCTCCTACTTCTGTATGAATCCATCCTCTGAGAGAGATGTCACTGATGAAGTACATAGGAACAGTGTAGTGGAAAGGAAAGCTATGTAGTACCTGAGCTATCAAGAGCCTAATGCCCTTCTGCTTAAGACACTAAATCAGACTGCAGAAGAGTAGGGAGTTCTCCTAATTTTCTAATGGTCTACAGTGTGACTTTGCGCTAGTCTGATCTAAAATTAATTAAATAAATATCTCTAAAGATCTGATCCTTGAACTGTCCTTTTGCCATTCCTTGCTGAACTGAGGATTGGTGTTTTCTCATCTCCCTCACTTGCACCTGCTCAGCCCCACTGATGGAGAAATAATTTCTGTTAGGAAATTCCCAGTCTCAGGGGACTCTGCCCTGCCAAAACAATGTGGGCAAGTCTACCAATGGAGCATGGAAGAGGAACACGTCAAGTAACATCTGGCAGAGGATGCTCCATCAGCAGGACACCCACTCCTGTGCTTGGATGCCACCGGGCCAAGGTGCTACATGCCCCACATTGGCAGATCTGCATGACTGTGGGGTTGTCAGCTTTTTTCCTCTCTCCTGGGCCACATCATATTGAATTGGATTTGGATAGTGGCTTATTTTTTTTTTCTTTCATGGAGACTGTCCCACTGCTCTGAGATGACTCCTCCCACAATTTATCCTTTCAATTTAAATGTTGCCAAGGAGCTGTATTAACCTTAGCCTCTTAAAGGGTGAAAATCCTTTCTGTTGTTGAAAACTGACTGTGTGCAAGTCTCTGAGGAGCAGCACTGGCTTGTACCGTATACCAGAGAGGAGCAGTGGTCTCAGTCTGGTTTCTAAATCAGGTCAGCTGACATTAGCAAGGCAAGAACAGCAAAGAACCTGGTGCTATTTTCCATCTGTGCTCAGAGAAGACCCAGAATGGCATCAGCAGGGAGAGAACAAGGTGTCTTGGCAAACCTCTGTGTGTGCATGCAATAGCCAAGAGAAATCCTTGTTTGCAGCAGGTTGTTTTCCATCTCTTGCATGTTGCCATCAGCGTGATTGTACCTTACAGGGTGCTCAGAGGAGATAATGCCCAAGAATAACAGCTAATGGGGAAAAGTGAGAGAGAGAAGACGAACAACTTTTTATTGCTGCCATATGCTTTAAATCCCTTCATCTCTTTTGCTATAGTCATAGGGAGGAATATTTTTTACACTGGGAATTGTAGTGCTGCTTTAAAAGAGCCAGATTAGCAATGACAAGGAAGTAACCGCCTGCCCATCCCTGGGATGTCTTCCTGCTCCTGCCTGCACTCAAGATCTCATCAATGCACCCTGCTAACTGTGGGCATCTTCCCATTTTTTCCATCTTGATCAAATCAGTCTTTTCCCAGAAACTGGACAATCGTTTTCTTTGAAAAGAGACCACCAAGATAAGCCCAAGCGTTGTTCTTCGGGCCCCAAGGAGTGTCTGATCAGCTGGAGAGCATCCCGCTGAGAGAAAGGATCATGGTCCGTGGGGGGGGTCTCTGCCAACCTGCTGCTGCCGTGTAAGCATTCTGCAGTCCCCCCACCCCGGTCAGCATGGGCAGGAGCTGATTTTTCAGTCAGCATGTGCTGGGAAAGGAGGGGAGGGCAGTCTTGGCAAAGCCACAATCCTGTTTGCTCTGATTGCTAAAGGTCACGAGGTGGCTCTGTCTGTCAGAGAAAGGCAACAAATGCTTTTTCTTCAGCAAACTAATTTCAGGCTTGTACCAATTCCCCTTTCAGTTTAATTAAATCATCTTCGGTGTCTGATGCTACGAACATGGCTTTGTACTGCTAAACGTTTGCTGCATATTAGCAGAGAGGCAGCTGGAATTTGAATTTGATTTTGACTATAGTGAGAAACCTTATATTTAGCACTTGGCAAATCTCTTGAATGCAGGAGCACATCAGTATATAAATGCAGGTTGCTTTGATCAGTATAATTTTGGAGGCTTAAGTATGAGACGGAGAATATAGGCCAGGTACTGATCCTCATAAAGGAACTATAGAAAAATATTCTACCAGGTGATTGCAATTACATTACTCTACAACATTAGCCCACTAGAATTTGCTGCAAAGAATTTTTTGTAATCGAAAAATGCTTTGGGTTACAATGTACTTTTAATGCAGTCTTCTGTAGCCTGCACGATAAGGGGCAGGTACAGAATTGTGTTCTCTCAGATGAAGAAATTGGCAAGAGCAAAGAACAGCAAGAGCTGGCCTAATCCAGGGACACGATGGTGGCCAGGGAATGCAGAACAAGCCGAAATGGCAGTGGGATAAGCTGCCTGCTTTCACCCCTCTTCTCCGTTGGGCAAAACTCCTGCTGGCTTCTTTGCCGCGTAGGATGCCAAACTAATAGTCACTCTTGGCATTAAAACACACGTAGGACTCAGGATCTGGCCATATGCTCTAACAAAAGGAAGTACTTTAGTTTGCAGCTTGGGGCTGGATCTGGAGGCGTTGCCAGCGACTGCCTCTTCTGACAGCTCGCCTCCCTTTGAAACCTGTCCAGTTTCAAAAGGAGCCGCCTCTGACCCCGCCGCCTCTGCAGCAGCTCACACAGATGTGAGAGCCCGACTGCGCTGCTGTAAATTCTGCGTCGCTCCCTGGACATCCCTGGGGTCTGGCTTTCTTTTGGAGTTTAAAGGGAGGAGTGCTTGGTATCTGCTGGGTGGGGAGCATGGACTTCTGGCAGCTGGGAAGCTCACCCGCAGGCTCATTGCTTCATAAGAAAGACTTTTATTTTTAGAGAGAGGGTTCCCTTTACATAGCAAAACCAATCAGTGGCAGAACTTAGGAGTATGCAGTGTTGAGAAGTAGCTCAGGTTCTGCTTTCAGCAGAGAGAGATAAAAACTAAGGCAGTAGCAATTTGCTCTTCACATTTGCATGGGCAGAATAGAAAATGGAGCTTGCATGAAAACATTATTATCAGTGTTGTGGGCATGATAACTGAGCATTCACTGCCTCCGGAAAAGCAGTAAGATGAGGAGGTGACTCTTCCTTCCCATCGCTTCTTCTGGCTTCCAAGAAATACCTCAAGCACTTTGATTTATTGACGTGCTGGGAAAGGGCAGTTAAGTTTTACAGTCAGCCAACCCTGTGAGTCCAGATCTTCTGAAACAGAAATGAAAAGGGAGCCTCCCCATCTCATGTGTGTGAGGAAGGACCGATATTTTCAAAGCGGTGTTTTGTGATGGTGCTCTGAGACTTGTGATCTAATGGTTGCTTAGTCTCTGCTTTGGGGTTGAGGCTACCTGTACCCAAAGGGCTGGAGCAGATAAACTCCTCAGGGAGCTTCACCAGGAGATCTCCACAATCACAGGGCTTGGTCTGTGTTAGTCCCCAGACCCACCATCCCCAGGCACCGCTCAGAGGACCCGAGGTGGAAGGCATGAGCACGCAGCCCTCTTCCACAGCCCTTGCCTCAAGAGGTTATTGCACGCTATCAGAGGCTGCGCCTCCTTCCAGCCTGTGGTGCTGTCAGCTCTCTAACCCACCACCATCAGCGGGTGACCAAGTGAGCATCGGAGACGCTGCAGAGATTGTTTTTGCACCATGGCTACAGAGCGAGAGCACGCGAGGTTTGATGCCTTGCAGCTTTCTGCTCTTCGGGCCGGTAGCTCAGCGCAGAGGAGATGGTTTGTCTCAGGGCAAATAGCTGACTGCGGGCCAGTTGGCAGCCCCTGCGCAGGGAGGCCCGTGTTAATAGCAGAGTTGGGGTTGATGCACGGCGTCACTAAAACGGATTGACAGATTTGCAGAGAGCAACTTTCATGCATCCCATATGTTGCTTGGCTTCCTCTGGTGACTTTAAAAGAGGCAAAAAAATCTTTTTCTGGAAGAGAGTAAAAGTATTTGTATACTGGGCTATTTTTAAGCATCTCTTTTTCCCCCTCTAGCTTGACCTGATGAGGTCAAAAAAGGAAAAGGGTATTGATAAATCATTTTAGAAGCATGCACAGATGCATTAAGTAAATATATTTTCCTGTGGCCTTAATAGCAGGCACAGGTAAGTTCCCGTAACAATTGAGAAATTCTGCTCTCTAAGAATTGCAGCCCTGACAGATTGTCAAAGCTAGAACGCTGCTAAACAGCATGGGAACTGCTGGGGCACTTTGATTTACACCTGAAAGATTTGGCTCATTATCTACAGCAGAACTTCCCAGGAAGTATGAAATTTAACCTTGAGGTTAAACAAGAACTTTTCAGACCAATGCTATTTTTACTTCCCTCTCTTTCATTTAGGCAAACACATGCAGTACAGACCATCGGTTCTGATGAAGTGCTATTGTTTAATACTGAAAAAATGCACATTTGATCTAGTTTGCATTTCCGAAAAACTGTGTTATTGATTTGACAATATATTTTTCCTCAGAAAAAAAAATAATCTGCAGTTATTTATTCATTCTTGCCCCTTGGAGAGCTCACTACCATCTGTTTTTCTTGGCTTTGCATCACCTTTTTTTTTTTTTTTCACTTGTTCTTCTCCCACTGTGCACCACTGAAGGAGTATACTATACATTATCTCATAGCCAAATTATGCAGGGTATTGTAAACATGTTGTAAACTTTGCCAGCTGCAAAGTCAAGGGTTCTGAGAGATCTTGCTAAGCACTGCAAATGCTCTTTGAAGCAACAAGGCAGCCTCTTGGAAGCAGATTTGCAGGGCAGCATGGCACAAAGGTGTAATACTGCTTTTGCAAAATACTGGGGAGGAGAAAAGGAGCAAATAAATGTGTTCTTTGATCCCTGTAAGGTTATTGTAGAGGCCAAGAAGTCCCTGAAACGGTGTCTGCTCAGGACCCACTGATAAGACACAGCACGGCTCCTGTGTGCAGATGTCGGGGACCTTCAGGCTCTGCGCCTCACTGGTGGTAATGGCAATCAGAGCCTGAAATAGCCCCAGCACTGCCATCTTCTCCGTCAGGACAGGGCCACACTCAAAGGCACATTGCAGGACTGAAGGACCTGCACATGCCAGGGTTAGTCCTGGAGCTGGAGCAGTGAAGTTGTGTAACCAGGATCCCAGAAGGATGCAAGGCGCAGGGCGTCTCGTGCTCTGCATTGCAGGGTTACAGCCCTGTTGCTGCCCTGGGAAATATGAGGTGAAGGGGAAGAATCCTAGGTGTGTGAGGATAAGTCTGTGTAAATCTACAAGAAATATCCTCAGCTATAGATCTTTGTGTATCTTTTGATCGTTGAACAATAAGGATATTGGCAGTAGCAATACCAGACGTTCCAGAAATCATGCCTCAAAATATACAATAAATTTAAAACTACCTTTATGAAGTTTAGTATCTGTTCTCTTTGTCTGTCTTCTGGTGCAGTCAAGGCCATGCCTTCAAGCCTTCATCCCATAGTACACTTCCAAAAAGGGCAGAAATCTCTGTCTGGGAGACGCATGACTTGAGCCCAGGAGCTGGGCATGCAGGAGAAGCACTAGGCAGCATGGAAACAGAGGTGACTGATGCACTCTGCAGGGAGGAGTCCCATAGCGCCTGAAGTCAAGAGGACTGGGAAGCGATGTAGATCATAGGGCCACAGAGAAGAGCCCATTTCAATGGACATGTGAATGTGTGCACAGGCTCATGATAAACATACAATGCTCAGTGAAATGCAGTTTTTCTACATTTGCTATAAGTTCATTATGAATGTTTTTGTGTTTGGATTTTGACTGTTAAGAAAAACAAAGACATCTTAAGTTTAGAGGAGACTTGAGGTGGAGTTATGAGAGTAACTGCTCTGGTACCAGAGACGTGGCCCTCAAACAGCACTTTGGGGCTGGATGGGAGCACTGTGGTGCTTGGGGCGGCATGGTCCCGCTCCATCTTTGGCCATCCTCCCTCTGCAACAGTTTGCAGCCCTCAAAACGCTGCTGGCCATCGAGATGACTGGCTGGACAGGACATTCATCTGCAGTAGTTAGGGAATTCAAATCCATCTTTTAAATCATTCCAGCAATACTTCATCTTCCTTTCCAAAGTTAGCAAAAGGGATCACAAGTTCAGTTGTATGTACATAATGTGGTTATGAATATCCTGCAACTTGCTGTCCCATTCCTGCTATTTTTACAGGGTTAAGAGCTTGACCGAGAAAAATTGCTTAGCTTAGTGAGATGTGTTTCTTTTTGCAAGGGAAGGACAATGTTCTTCCAGTGCTAGAAGTATTCTTGTGAGTCTTTTATTACTATTATGGGCTTATGTTCATAGGCATGCACTCTCATTAAGGGGCACTGATTTAAATGAGGGGCTTTAATCAACAATTTTCATCATGATTTAAATCAGCTAGCAGGAAACACAAAATTGATTATTTAATCTTCTTCATTTGTACTTTTTAATTATTTTTCTAAGGAACAACTGATACTTTCTCACTGGAGCCTAATGCTCTTTTTTCACTTACGATCAGGATATGCTATTACCATATTTATTTAAGAATCTGGCTGTTAAGTCTGAGGTTACTTAACATTTTTCATTTTATGTGCCAAACTGATGACTGACACCTCTGCTACATGACTAATTGTAATGTTAATTTGTGTCAAGGTGCACTGCAGAGCAGAGTAAGAAACATACTTTAGTTACTGTGCTTTAATTTAAATCACATTATAATCTTAAATATGATGGACAGATGGGGTAAAGGGAAGAGTACTGTTCTCAAAACTTATTCTGCATTTGCAATGGACATTTTGAACACGGTAAATATTACCTCTTGACAGCAGGCTGGGCTATTTCTAATCTCCAAATCATTGTAAAGACGCATGCAGGGAAAAGTGCAACTGCCTGTTCTCTCTTTGGTTTCAATCCCCAATGATTTTTCTCAAATTTGAGCAAAGAGAAGGAAAGAACACCTTTCAGTGCATCCCTGAGAGAAACAGGTCTATATGTAATGGACCTGGAGTCTCGAGAACCTCCTGATCCAGGTGGTTCAGCAAATACTTCAGTCACTGCAGCTGCTTGACTTCATCTAAAATTTGTAGGGGCTTATTTCTGTTTATTACAGTATTAGAGTGAAACTCAGGCTGTCATGTTTGGTGCCATCGATTCAGTTTTAGTTTAAAATTATTGACTTTTAAACGAATAGTGTAGAAAAGTTTAAAAAATTAATAATCCTAGGCTTTCATTTTTCTGGGAAAAGAATGTTTTGCATTTTTCATCCTTATTTGTATCAACTCTAGCTCAGTGCAGCTGCAATGAGTTGAGTGTCCGTATTTCTGATTTGTACCATCATGCGTAAGAATCTGCCAAAAGCAAAAAGAAGCTTTTTTTGAAAATCTTTGGGCTTTGGGGTATGTGTAAACATTACAGGTCTATTGTTCAGGTGGAAGGGATTAAATAGTCAAGTTTATTCTTCAGGTAGTTTGGTTGACTTTATTGGAGAAGCTAACATCCAAGTTAGATATCTGGTTTCTTGTTGGCTTCAACCATCATGACACAAAGTCTGGAGCTCTCTGGGCATACACAGGGTGGGGTTTTCCAACGCCAATGGATGCATCCCCTTCCCTTCAGTGTAAGTCTCAGCAACTCCACGATACTGAACCTCGCTGTCACACTTTTTCCCGGCACCACGCGGGATGCGGGAGGATTGTTGCTGCCTCCCTCCCTTGACACTCTTGGGGTGGTGCAGTGCCTCTCCCTCTCCCAGCGCTGGAGTCGTCAGCCCATTTTCCCAATTCGCTGAGATAACTTCCTCCAAATCACATTTGAGACTAAAGATGAAACAGCAAAGACTTGATTTCTTTCTCTCCCCCCCCCCCCGAAGCCATATGTACCGTGCCAAGATGTGACATGCAACACCTTGCCTTACAGACACGCATCATTCATGCTGACTTACTCGTCCCACATTATTTCTACTCTGATGCACCAAGGAAAGGCTTCAGCTTTGCAGTGAGGTCTAAGCCCCAGTTGTTGTTTTTTTTCTTTGAGTTAAAACTTTAACTTGGCTTGAGGGTTTTGGGGGGGTTGGTTTGTTGGGTTTTTTTCCAGAAGCTGGAACATCCTTCAGTGGCTACTGACTTCAGCTGATGCTTCTGGCTGCAAAACCCACTGTAAACTGATGGAAACAGAGAGCAACAGAGCAACTTCAGCACAGGCACCCACTCAGGGTGGCTCTGACCAGCCAGGGTCTGAATTTCACATTTACGGGTTTGAAATTATGATCTATGGTTTCTGAATAGCTCTGTGTCCTGTTTCTGACTGCGTTTGTCTGTACTCCAGTCACCCTCCCAGCAAGGAGAGTGCCCCTTCTCGTGCTGGGGCTGCTCACGACTGCTGTGTCCAGGTTTTGAGGTCAAAGCAGGCACTTTGCTGTCACAGCAAACACTGAACACCATGTTCTGTCAAGACCAAAGGGAGCTTGTTTCATCTCGCAGCATTAGGTAGAGCAGTAATTGAGGGGAAAGTAAAGAAAATAAGGTAGAAGCAAATATTATGGGTAATGGCACATTTCTGATTCTTTGTTGTTGTAGTTTTAATGTAGGAGGGTTTTGTACATGCAGAAACCTGTTTAGACCTCTGGTCCATGGCTGAGCTCCACTTTGCCCCTCGCAGCACGGCCTTCCCGCGCAGCACTAATGCAGACCCTCATCTTCAAGCCATTCTCTTTGCTCCTGCCATAGAATCATAGCATGGTCAGAGTCAGGAGGGACCTTAAAGATCATAGAGTTCCAACCCACCTGCCATGGGCAGGGACACCTTCCACCAGACCAGGTTGCTCAAAGCCCCATCCAACCTGGCCTTGAACACCTCCAGGGATGGGGCATCCACAGCTTCTCCGGGCAACCTGTTCCAGTGTCTCACCCTCACAGTAAAGAATTTCTATTTAATCTAAATCTCCTCTCTTTCAGCTTAAAGCCGCTACCCCTCATCGTATCACTGCACTTCCTGATAAAGAGTCCCTCCCCAGCTTTCCTGTAGGCCCTAGAAGGTACCCTGTAGGTACTAGAAGGGGTTATAAGGTCTTCCCGGAACTTTCTTATCTCCAGACTGACCACCAATATGGAGAGGGTCTTAATGCAAATGTGCATCAAAGAAACTAGAAATGACATTTAATTTGACATCTTTAAGTATGAGACCGTCCCTCTCCCATGCAGGTTTATATCGATCAAGCTGGCTTCAGGTCTTCACAGGGATCTTCTGCTGCGGGTACCTCCAAAAAGGACTCTCCTGTTGGTGCTTGCTGTTTCTTGGCAGGGGTGGTTTATGATCGTGCATGAGCACACACCATCATCTACCCCCCGATTTAGCATGGAGAAGAATCGATATGTCCCTTTATTACAGGCAATCTTAAACTTTCTTCCGGAACCCTATGTAGAAATGCTTTCAGAGGCGGGCACAAATTGCTGGCGTAACGCAGCAAAGTTACTCCAGAGGCACGGGGTTTGGCTGTTGTCCTTCTCCAGTTGCTTCCTTCCATTGCTTGCCCCGACCAGATTTGTTCCCAGTGCCTGGCCATGGCTTGGGGGGAGCTCACGGGTGACAACACATGTTGGCACAGCCGTTTGTATAAAATAGCTACATAATGACCGAGGTCCAAGTGCAGAAGGAAGAGAGTGGGTGGATGCGTGGGTGGGTGGATGGATGGATGGATATATGGGTGGGCACGTGGGTGGATGGGTGCGTGGATCGGTGCGTGGGTGGGTGGATGGGTGCATAAATTGAGTTGATGCACGCATGGGTGGGCAACATGTGGGTGGGTGAGCGCGTGCATGGTTGGGGGCACAAGTTGGTGCATGCATGGGTGGGTGCGTGGGTGCTTTGGTTGGTGCCTGCATGGATGTCTGGGTGTGTTGGCTGGCACATGCGTGGATGGCTAGGTGGGTTGCTGCATGCATGGGTGGGTTAGTGAATACATGGGTGGATGGGTTGATTGGTTGGTTCCTGTGTGAGTGGGTGGGTACATTGGCTGGTGCATGCATGGGTGGGTTAGTGCATGGGTTGGTACATGCATGGGTGGGTGTACGGGTGCTTTGGTTGGTGCCTGCATGGATGACTAGGTGTGGTGGTTGGTGCATGCCTAGATGGCTGCATGGGTTGCGGCATGTGTGTGTGGGTGCATGCGTGGATGGGTGCATTGAGTGGTGCGTGCATGGGTGCGTTTGTGCATGGGTGGGTGGGCGCATTGGCTGGTGCATACGTGGGTGCATGGGTGGGTTTGTGCATGGGTGGGTGCCTGCACGGGTGGGTGGTGCATTGGCTGGTGCAGGGGTTGGTGCGTGCGTGGGTGGCTGTGTGGCCGGCCGGACAGACCTTCCTCGGGCCAGCCTCGGGGCCCGGTGCGGAGCCGGCGCCTCCCACCCGGGACGCGGGGCGTGGTGGGGCGCTGCCGCCGGCCCCTCCCGCCGCGGAGGCGGTGCCGGCCCCGCCCTGCGCTGGGCGCTCGGGGGGCGGCGGCGGCGGCGGCACCTGCGGGCCGGGCCCTGCGGAGCCGAGCGGCGCGGAGCTGAACGGCGGCCGCGGCCCGGATGTAGCCGGCGCGGGAACATGGCGCTGGGGGCGGCCTGACGGTGGCGGCGGCGGCGGCTGCCGAGGTAGGAGCGGGGGGCGCGGGTGGAGGCTCGACCTTGCGGGGCGCCGGGCGGGCGCGTCGCTCCCCGGAGCGCGGCGGGGGCTGCGGTGCCGCCTCCTCGCCTCTCCGTTCGCCCGTCCATCCATCCCGGCAGCCGGTGCCCGCCTCGAAGGCGTCCGGGAGACAAAGGCAGGGCCCGGGCATCCCCTTCCCCGGCGGTGCGGAGCGGGCAGAGCCGCGGGGCTGCCCGGGGCGGCGGGCGCAAAGGGAGTCGGCGGCTGCCGGGCTCCTCTCCTGGAGCTCTTCTTCAGCGTCGGCGGGAGGGATTTTGCTTTAAATGCCTTGCCGGGGTTTCACGGAGCAATTGCTTTTTATTTATTTTTTTTTTTTAAAGACATTTTGATTTTTGTCAGGCTTTTTTTCCCCAGAAGAAGTTGTTCCCAACTTTCTGTGAATATCATGTGGTTTTAGGTTTCCCCTAGAAAGCAGGTACCCAGAGAGATGCACAGTCGCTCCTGGAAATGCTCGTGTACGCGCCTAGATAGCTCTGCTCACTCCTTTTTTTGGTGCGTATAAAGGGTTAGAAATGCCTGCAATCGACTCTGTTCTTCTTTCTGTGTCCATTAGCCTTAGATCTTCATAGCTAAAGAAAACGAGCTGCACGGTGGCCACCGTGCTTGAATAATGCTCCAGGCTCAGACCAGAGGAGAGGTGCTTTTTTTCTTGGTATCGATCAGACCTTGAGAATTTCTTACCAACCCACCGGCAGCACACAGGCTGCCTGTCTTCCTCTTTGTTACACACCAGCCCTCTGTTAACGTAAAGAAACAATGGGATTATTTTTTTTCTTCCCAGATATTCAGTGTTAGACTAAGTGGGCTGTCATTGCCATTGAGGATAAAATTCCTACTGACTTGAGAGGGGCCAGCAGTGAGTCCATGCTGCTGGTAGCCTTTCCCTTAATTTTAAATATTTTTTTTCTCATGCTTCAGCATTTGCAAGATGAGAGAAGAGAGTTGGTACCTGTGTTGGGATGGATATCTTAGGGCACTTAGGGAATCATCACTCCTAATTTATTGCCTTTATCGTACCATGAAACTTTAAATAACGCTGTATGTGACTGAAGTAGGGAGCAGTGCTCCCCTGCCCTGCACAACAGCCGGTGCCAATGGATGAGAGCATCACCCCTGCTGTTGGGGACAAACCTCTTGTTGTGTGGAGGATGTGTCTGGAGGTGTTGGGTAATTGCTCTGGCTGTCTGCTGAAGATGAGGTTTCCAGTGGGGAGAGTGGGTTTCATGTCACTTGGAGGGTTCCCTGGCCATCTGCACCTCTTGGAGAGAGGTTGAACAGAAGCTGTAGAAGCTTTTCTGCTTCGCTTTGAGATTTGCAGAATAGCCCATTGCATTCCTCGTTTTTTCCTGCTGAAGTGTTGCTGTTTGTGCTGCGGGATGATTCCTGACACGTTGATCCCCCCCAACGGTGAGCCATGGCTCTCCCGATGTGCAAGTGGGGATGGAGAGACTCAGGAGCCGCTGCTGTGCTGAGTAAAGCTTTGGGAGTTACTCCTTGTAGTTTGCCTTACTGGCTGTTTCTGTGGTTTAGTTATGTTTTTTTGATTGTAGCTCCTATCAGGTTGATGGAAGGTCTTTGTTCAGTGTCAGATTATGGTTTTGCTCTATCAAACATATTAATTGGAGATAAACTGAGTAAAAACAGGATTTGAGTTTAGGGAAAGACTCATTTTGAGCAGGCTGAAGCTAAACTTTCTCCTGCTTCAAACATTTTTACAAATGGTTTTGATCCGGGTGAAACTGTAGTTTCTGGAAGAGATTAATTTTCATCAGAAGAATTTAGACCAGTTTGCTATAGTCCTGCCTCCCCTTTGTGCAGAACCTCAGTGTGCCATTACTTGCTTTTGCAGGTTTTTTCAACCTTGTGCTAAGGAAATGAGGGTTAACCAGTCACCGTGTGTGCACGTGTTGTTCAGAAATAGCGACTGTTGAACCATACTTAATGGAGGGGCTCAGGGTAATAGCTTCTGTGCAGAGAACTGGTGGCACAGGGAGGTGACTAGGGCAGTCCTGTTGTGGAGAGCCCCGTTAGAAGTAATCAGCAAACCCCTTTGGTGGCCCCCAGCAGAGCCAGACCTAGTAAATCCTGTTTCTTGTTGGATTTTCTTCTTACTTTGGCACCTCTGTTTTTCTCCCCAGGGCTTTTTTCTCCTTTTTTTCTTTTTTTTTTTTTTTTTTTCTGGACATCTTCATCAGTCACAAATACTCACAGTAGGTGAATATTTGGTTTTCAGTGAAATTTCAGCATCCCAATGGCTGATTATAAAATGGGAATGTGTAACAAGCGAGGTTCTTGTGACGTATTTTATTTCCCAACTATTATTTGCCAAAGTAACTGTTGTTTTAGGAAATATTACTTTGAAGACAAATATTTGGGAAATAGAATGCTTTGCAAGAAACCTTTGCTAGCGTCAGCTCCTGCTGTCCTTTGGCTGATAACAAACTTCTCATGGTGCTAGTTAAAAACAGTTAGGAGTGTTCTTTTACCTCATCGGTCTCACCTCTGACCCCAGATTTGGTACTCAAATAGGGGAGGCAATCTGCTCTTTTCCATGTCAGTCGGGGCACGTAAGTTGGGTGTAAAGCTGAGCTCAAGGAAGACTCCAGCTCACGTGGCTGAAGCCTCAGAGGTGATGCTGGCACAGGTCTGTCAGGGGTACAGTCCTCTTTCAGGGAGGTATGGAAAAAAAGAAGAGGGAAAACAGAGCAGAAGAGCGCCTGCATCTCTGCTCCTCCTCTCTGATCACCCTCGCTTTTGACACTTAAATCCAGTTGCTGCTTTGAAGCTGCTCCAATTAAGTATCTGAAGTGTCTGGCATCTGCTTGTTCAAATACATGCATTCATGCCGGTTTTACCGGTTTACTTCACAAAAGCTACAAACAGAAGTTTACCGTGTGGCATGCGTTGAAACTGCTAACAGGTGTTTGTGGGTACCAGCAGCTGAAGAGTTTCTGACATAAGCATAAAGCTCACACAAAAAATCTTTTGCTAAGATACCTCCTGGGGATCTCCTGCTCCTGGCAAACGCCTCTCTGACTCATGGTGCTGCCTGGCCATCCTGGCGGGGTTTCTGGGACCGTCTGTGCTTTGTTTCTCGCTGAAGTCAACGAAGTTGGTCTGTTGGGTCTGCTGCGGGGTTTGGCCAGGCTCCCCCAGGTTTTGGTGAAACCCTTTGCCATCAGGGTGGGATGGTCAGTGACTGCAGCCAAGCAAAACCAGAAACACCGTGATGGAAACTTCATGTGGTTGATATCCCTCACATCTGAAGCCATGTGCTTTTTACCATCTTCCAATTACGCTGTATTATTTTTTTTCCATTAATTCTAATCTATTAAACGTTTCCATACAATTTTACTACTCTCAATAGCGATTTGAAGCATGAAAGGTGTTGGGTACAACTGTTTGCTTAAAAAATGGCTGTCATGACCAAGGCATGACCTCAGTTTCTGTGGCTCCCTGCCTTATAGCTTCTCAAGTGTCTGGTATGAGTTTGTCTCTTACATTGTGAAGCTCCTACTGAGCATCTCCCTTCTCTCCAGATATAAAGCTTGATAATTTTGAGACAACTTCGCCCCCATTTAATTCACCTTCGTCTGGAGATGAGTTGTGTTGGAGTGTTGCCTGATGCACAGCACAGCTGCATCAGCTTCATTCTCAAGGGAAAAGAGCTGAAAACAGGAAAGTTTCAAAAACTTTAACAACTGTGCACCAAGGACCAGTTAGTTAATAGGCTATTTAAAAGGAAAAAGAAATAGAGCAAATTTGAGTGCACTCTAGTGATATTTAATGTTCAGGTAACTCTAATTAAGTTTTTAAGCCATTAGACCAAGAAGATTCACCAGGGACTTGCTGTTAGTTCTGATGTTTCATCCTGCCTGTTGCCAACCCCAGTAGAGCTGGAGGATTATCCCCACAACCAAGAAAACAAATTATTTTCTATGAAAATGGCTGATTAGCTTTTTTTTTTTCTTCCCCCCCGGGAAGAAACAGCCCAGAGGGCGGGAGTGTGGATGGGGCTCTGGGGTTCAGCCCTGCAGCAGCATGTCTTTTTCACGTGGTTGAAAGCAGCCATCTTGCAGCCCTGGCACACAGTGTCGGCTTCGAGCCAAGGCTGGGGCCTTAAAGGTTCGAGGCTTATCCCTCTCCAGGCAGTGCCCGTGAGGAGCGCGTGTTCCCGTCGCTTTGGGCAGAGTCAGCCATGACACGTGAAGTCAGCTTATTTTGCGTCTTTTCCCCCTGTTTCATTTTCTGGGCTGTGTAAGAGTGCTACCAGTTTTGGGAGACGCATCCAATGGTAATAGAAAGGTAACCGTGTCTCAGAGCTGAGAGAGCTTGAATATGTTTTAGAATCAAACCAACAAAACAAAAATGAATGAATCAAGTTTGGCTATTCTGCCTTTACAGGCTGGGCTGCCATTTCCTATTTCTGGCCTTTCTTATCTCCTGAGCAAAGCTTTTATTAAAACAAGAGATGTATATACCAGTTAATTTTTATCTCACGAACCACCAAAATTGGGGTCCCATTACAGCTGGAGGCTGTGAGGCCATAGGATCACAGAATGGTTCAGGTTCGAAGGGACCTTAAAGATCATCGAGTTCCAACCCCCCTTCCATGGGCAGGAACATCTCCCACTAGACCAAGTTGCTTAAAGCACCATCCAGCCTGGCCTTGAACACCTCCATGGCTGGGGCATCCACAACTTCTCTGGGCAACCTATGCCAGCGTCTCATCACCCTCACAGTAAAGAAACTTCCCAATGTCTAGCCTAAATCTTCCCTCTTTCAGTTTAAAACCTTTACCCGTTGTCCTATCACTACATTCCTTCATAAAGATTCCCCCCCCAGTTAAGTACTGGAAGGTCACTGTAAGGTCTCCCTGGAGCCTTCTCTTCTCCAGGCTGAATAACCCCAACTCTCTCAGCCTGTCCTCATATAAGAGGTGCTCCAGTAGAAAGATGTTTTTTCACCCTGGGGAGCTTACAGCAGAAGGTGCACCCATCCTGTTTCTGCATAATACATGTGCTGGGGTGTGGGTAGCCAAAGCCTGCAGGAGAGGAGTGGTGTGGCTTGCTCAGAGGCTTGGAGTGATGGAGAACAGAAGTGAAATCCTGGCTCCCATCATTTTCCTTCTGGGCTATCCTGTCTTTGCTCTGTGTGCTGGCTCTGCCGTTGGAGTTTGCCAGTAGCCAAAGGCTCTGCCTGCAGCGGGACGCGTCGGGCTGGTGTCATAGGGGTGGGAGCTTTGATTTTGCTGAACAAAGATGCTCTTCCAAAAATAGGTTAAGCCAAAGAACTTGGATGCCAAAAATAGCAATAGAGATTTTCCTTTTTCTGACTGTGTTTTACATTTATTGTTCCCTGCTGGAGGCAGCTGAAAAAGTAGAAGAGATACGGTAGTTATAGGTGAGGGGATAGTAGAAGTAGGCATAGACAGTCCCTCTGATGGAGGAAAACCACACATCACGTAACACTGTAGAACTCCACAGTAGTGCAAAATAACAATGTAAATAAAAATGTGTAATGTCACTAAAGCCCCCTCCTTTAGCAAAGGTTTTGTTGTTTTCCTAGCAGTTCAGGTACCCCAGGAAGTGAAGGATGGAGACATCCCTCGTGACAAAGGACAGAACAAAAGAATGCCTGCAAACAAAAACTGGAAAGAATAAGTGCGACAAGAATGATCCTGGTGATGGCCGCTGTAAACCTTTTATTGTAACGTGGTCTGCTCCCTGCGAATAATTCACTCTTCACAAACTGGTGGCAGTAAAATCTGCACAGTGGCTTTCCCCTCTGCCTTCATACAGGTTATTTAGGTGATAGTTGTTAAAACTTAAGCTGTCTCTCCTGGGATTCTCAGTAGAAATTTTTGTATTGTTAAAATTAAACTCCAGCTTTCATATTCCCCAAGTTAGACGCACGCACAGAGGACAGAGCTAATTACTTGCACTATAGCTATTTAAGGTAGCTGGGCTGAGCAGGGAGCTGGGAGTCAGGAGGACCGTGGCTCTAATCCGGGCTGTGCTTCTCCCCGAGCCTCCTCTGAGAAGTTGTTTAACCTCTGTGTGCCACTGCTTCCCTCTGGGTAACAGGAGGGATTATGATAATTGCTTCTGAAAAGCACTTTCAGGTGTTTAGTTTTGGGTTTTTTTCCAAAGGTGCAGAACTATCTGGTCCTTAGCTGAAGAGGCTCCAGGAGGCTTTTGGTACTTTGCAGAATTATGAAAACAACACTTAATGCCTCATTGGGCTGTTTAGGCCACATAAATAAAATATTTACAATATTTTTCATGAATCCTCTACACACTACTCACACAAGGGCTCTTGGATACAACTGAAGGACGCAGAAATGAGATAGGACTCAAAAGAGTTATTATTGAACTCTTTGTGAAATGTAAGTAAAATGTCAGAATGCTTAAATGGTTCATTTTTTCAACCAAATTCTGCCTTTTGGCTTCACAGAAGCCCCAGTTTACATCTGTTAAACTTGCTTCTACCTCGAGTTAAATACCCCAAAGGCAACAGACTTGCTGCATTTCGTAGGCTTTGGAGGGTATCTGAGTTTGTGCTTTATAGAAAAGACTGGTTTTCTAGGGTGAAGAAATAGGAAGGTTTTCACCTGTGCTGTGAGCTGTGCCTCTATCCCAGATTTTGAAGAATGCAGGAAAGAGTGTAGATTAACTCGTCGCTGTTGTACACGCCAAATTCCTCTTTTTCCAAATAGCAAAACTTCTTCTTTATTTGAGCTTTATGTTAGGGAAAAAAATGATCCAAGGGCAGAAACCCATGGCTGAACTGCAGCTGAGAGCAAAGCGTTAGTGAAAATGTTGCTTGTGGAGCTGTTAGTGGGGTGGCTGGTTGAGAGGCACCATCCAGGCCCTGGGATGTACTGGCAGGGTTCGGGGAAGCAACATTACTGGGGGTTTTATGTTGGAAATGTGAAGTTTATTGTGCTACTGGAAAGTGGTCCAGTGCCAAGGCAATGGCTGCAATCTAAGCCATCGGCTGCTCTAGAAAATCTCCGGGTGCTCCCATGTTTTATGCAGGAACTTGAAATGATGCAGCCTAAAGCCAGGGAATATATATTACATCTTCCCAGCATGAGGGACAGAGGCCCCATAAGCATGTGTTGAGAGAGGCCTGCCTGCCAAAATAGTTTAGTGTTGCTATGATGGTTGCAGGTGGTGGTTGCCTTTTAAGTTCTTGCTCTCTCTTCTGACATTTTAAGGACAGTAGATGAAGGATAAGAAGTAGAAAAATCCCGTGTGTGGATGTCTGTAAGTATGTTCAGTTGACTTGATGGAAAGAGCCCCATCCTGCTGGAAGTCAAGGAGGGTTTGGCAATGAGTAAGAGTACTTGTTGCCAATAGCTCTCTTGCCAAAACTGGGTATTGATGATAGGGCTCAGCCTAAAGCAGATGGTGTAATACATACCCTAAAGACCGCTCTGGGGAAATATGCAAAAACACGTGTTTTGTATGCCACAGAGGATTTATTCTCAGGGTTGAGACAGAAGAAACCTTCACTTGGATGGAGGTGAGAGTCAAGTCCTGGTCCTGTGAACCAAGAGAAATGCTTCACTGAGGCAAGGCTTTTATAAGGGACACAAGCATGTCCCTTGTTTTTCATTATATTAGGCATACAATACCGAAATTACCGAAAATGCAACATCCATCCCACATCTGTGCTTTCCCTACCCAGTCTCTTTGAAGACCAGCTTTTAGCACTGCCAGGGTTCACAGGGAGAGTAAGTAGGGCTTTTTCAAGTACTTAGGAAGTACAAGACACGAGATAAATAATTTAAACACTGATGCCAGCTGAAAAGTGACTTACAATGTGGTTTTTTTCCCTCCTTTTGAGGAGAGAAGCATGAGATGTGCCACCAAGCAGCAGGGCTGCTTCTTTCGAAGAGAAAGGTTTGCTATAACAAACACAAGCTAAAGCCAGGGCTTCTTTCTTCTTGGGCAATCCAGTCTGAATTTGGAACATCACCAGTGCAACAGACCCCTGGGATTGTGTGTAGCATGAGAAGCCCAGTTACCCCCATGGCTCACATATATTGTAAACTTCTGCTTGAAGAAGCATTTTGACTTTTTCCCTCAGCATCTGGTAGCACTTGGTCCACAGTATTTTGTTGTTGCTTTTTTTGTGTGCAATAACCTGGTGCTGTTACTTGTGAGAGATGTTTAACTGAGGGTTAAAGGGCTTCTGGGTGTTTTTGTTCCATTACTTTTGCCATTTTTATTCTAACACACATCTCTCTTCCTGTTTACTTTGCTCTTTGATATCTCTCTTTTACTGATGTAACAACATCTTTCTCTTCTATTTCCAATTCTGTGTAAGAAAGAAAAACAGTCAACTGTCCTGATTTAGCTAGAAATTAAACTGCAACTATTTTTTTTCATGAACTTAATGGGAAAATTGGTGATAATTGCCAACTAATGCTTTTTAAAGTCTTTTTTTAAAATGGGTGAAAGACTGTCAAGCTGTCAATCAAGATGAAGATTGGATAAAGCACCATTCCCCTGACAAGTTCCCTCTATTATATCAGGCATCTGCTTCGCTCTGTAAATTTGAGCTACTCAGAATTTGCCCTTTACTTTTTCCATCCTTTCTCATTATTACTTAAATAGTATTAGTATACCATAGTGAAATATATGGAATAATCTTTGAAGAAAGTAACTTTAAGGTGTGGTTAGCTTTCAAATGGACCTGTTGGAGTGGGTTCACAGAAGAGCCACAAAGATAACAAGAGGTCTGGAGCACCTCCCCTATGAGGACCCGTTGAGAGAATTGGGGTTGTTCAGCCTGGAGAAGAGAGGGTTCTGGGGAAACCTTATAGCGGTGTTCTGGTATCTGAAGGGGGCCTACAAGAAAGCTGCAGATGGACTTTTTACAAGAGCGCATAGTGATATGATGAGGGGTAATGGCTTCAAACTGGAAGAGGGTGGATTTAGATTAGATATTGAGAAGAAATTTTTCACTATAAGGGTGGTGAGGCCTGGTTGCCCATAGAAGCTGTGGATACCCCATCCCTGGAGGTGTTCAAAGCCAGGTTGGACAGGCCTTTGAGCAACCTGGTCTAGTGGGAGGTGTCCCTGCCCATGGCAGGGTGTTGGAATTTGATGTTCTTTAAGGTCCATTCCAACTGAAACCATTCTATGATTCTAATATCGTGGTATTCCTTAACATTTTTCCAGTCTTTACTCTGTGGCTTGGTGATATACTCACCTGCCCTTTCTGAAGCCAGTAACCAGCCTTCAGTCAGGTTCTAAAATGTCCAGAGTCTGTCTTCATAGGGAGCATTTTAAAGCCAGACAAGCATGAAACTCCGAGTTGCAATGAACATTTGTGGTCCTTATGGACAGTTTCTCAAGACTTTTGCCTTTATTTATTTTTAAAACAAATTTGGAAAGCAAATTGGAGATTTCCTTACAGTCCCCTGATTTTAGAGGCATAGGCTTTTCAGAGAAATGTTAAAGCAGCAAGATTTATAATAAAAGCAGATACTGGGCCATGCTGAGTAGTGTCTCTCCACAGTACTGGCCGCTCTTTTCATGGTTCTGCATTTAAAGCACGATGAAACAGGCACTGCTGGTATCACATGTAAAGCACCACAAATGTACACAACTGCTGCACAGCAGATCAGCCTTCCTTCTCAGACTATTCCCCTACCTCCAACAGTATTTGCAGGTTTAAAATCATCACTTTATATGCAACCAAGAAGATCTGGTGTTAGTATGTCTGTAGTGGGATCTGCTGCTTAGGCTGGGCAGAGGAAGGAAAACCCACTCCGGCAATGTTCCCGTCCTGCTGGGAGAGGAAATACCAGTGCCAGCACTGTGAAAGGTCCAAGTGTGGTATTGATGTTGATGTCAGTAACACTAAAAATTGCCCTGATGTCATAGTGAAGCATTACAAACACCATGACAAATGATGAAAAAAATAAGAATATAGAAATAATGGTCTCCCTTGGCCCACAGATAAATCAAAGCTTAGCCGTTGATCTCCCATTGCTCACTAGCCCAGAACATAAATCCAAGGGTTTATCATTAAGCTTAACGGGTCATAAAATCTGGGCTGTTTTGGAGGTAGTTGCAGAGATTTGCAGCCCAGGCAGAGAGTGGGCTCTAAGCTGCTGGGTCTTGTGTAACTAGGTAAATAGCAAGCTTCTAATAATACTGTAAAGCTATCAAATGTAATAACTAATGCAGTCAAGCAAGTGTTCGGGGAGGGGAGCCTCGCTGATGATAAGCTTGATGATAATGACCCATGAGGTCCTGGTTTAGAAAGACCTTTTAAGAACAAATTTCAATTCCCTTCACTCTAGTTGAAGTCAGGTCTGCGGGTCCAGTTTGGTTCAGGCGTAGAGCTTTTAGTCCTCTGCACAGCAACTCCTCCCTCGCCGTGGGTCTGAGAGAGCGAGCAGCAAAGACCAGAGATGCAGAAGCGACCGACAGCTCGCTTGCTTTGTCATTGCAGTTTGAATATTTATGACCGTGCTTCACAGCATGCTAGTAAATGCATGATAACGTATTATGTAATAGTAATAAAATTTTAGAAGTAGAAGACTTCACTACTGCCCTTTGCTAGTAAATCTTTGCTAACGTCCATAGTGAGGCTGTGTAAAGGCCATGCCTCTCTTTTTCCCCACGTGAAACGGGAATTAGCTGTTAACTCAAATTTGGAATCGCGTGGTTTTTTTAAAATTGCTCTCCATCTCTTGTTCAGGTCGGATTCCTGAAGAAGTTGATGGCTCTGAACTTGGGAGTAAGCAGCAGATCTTTGGTGTGTACAGGGGAACGGATGGGGAGCAGCTCCCTTGGTGAACGAGCCTGGGAGGAGAGCATTTGGACTGTGAGTCTTTTGAGTTTTCAAATTAATAATTCAGAATAGGTTTGTGGGGTATTTTAAAGCATTGTAGAGAATTGTTTACCATTTGTACTGTACTGCTCCAGATTCTTGGGAAAATATGTGCAAAGTCAGTTCTGCCTAGACTGAGGATGTCTGAGTTAGACTGAAGTTTGGGTTGGCTGGCATAGATTCTGGGGGAATTTACTGCAAAATGCTGATAATGAAAACAAAAAGCTAATGTGGAGTTGACTTTGGGACAAGTAAGAAGGTAGTCCATCAAAGGAGGAACCCATGTAGGAAACCTTACGTGTCTGACAGCTGCCAGGGCCCCTGTCGTTATGATTTGGATGACGTGCCACGGCAAGATGGGGCAGAGCCCTCCCCTGAGTTCAGCAGCTAGTGATCGGTGCTCCCTACAGGTAATGCTGGCCAGGAGAGGTCCACAGCTTGGTTAGCTGAGTCTTCCAGTACCTAAAGGGGGCGTACAGAAGAGATGGGGAGGGACTCTTTATCAGGGAGTGTAGTGACAGGACAAGGGGTAATGTTTTAAACTGAAAGAGGAAGATTTAGGTTAGATATTAGGAAGAAATTCCTTACTGTGAGGGTGGTGAGGTACTGGAACAGGTTGCCCAGGGAAGTTGCGGATGCCCCATCCCTGCAAGTGTTCAAGGCCAGGCTGGATGGGGCTTTGAGCAACCTACTCTAGTGGGAGGTGTCCCTGCCCATGGCAGGGGGGTTGGAACTCAATGATCTTTAAGGTCCCTTCCAACCCAAACCATTCTATGATTTTATGCTGGTTTTCCAATTGTACAGTCCCAGATTTCAGTCCAAGGACTAACCAGGTTCCTTGAGCTACTTTAGCATTAATAGTCAAATTGAATTAAATTGGACTTCTGCTCTTAAACAGAGATGTGTACATCAGTGCCTTAAAGAATCAAGGGGAGATTCATCCCACTCCCTCAGCTCTTGAAGACAGACATTGGGAACCTGTGGTTAGTTATATTACAAAATTGTAGAAAAAAAAATAAAGAAAAAGTAAGTTAAAGATGATTTGTACTTGGCATGAGAGCACTATTATCTGTCATGATGGCTTTCCTAACAGTACTGTATGTGCTGGGGTTCTGTGCCAATAAAACCCAGCCTCGGAAGCACATCGTGTGAATGGGTGAGAAAACAAGCCGCAAGCACGAACGATAAACTAGAGTGTAGCAGGCTGTAGGGGCAGGTGGGATGCAGGGTGAAGCGCAGGGGTTGGGGGCTATGCAGGACTTGGGTAAATGCTTTGTGCAGTCACAGGGAGATGAAGTGTACAGCAGGTACCAGATGATTTATCTGATGTACACACATGCGTGTTTACAAGAAACAATTGCTCAATGATCAAGACTGTTGTCTTTACCAAAGATGTTGTAAGGATGCCAAGTGGGAAAGTGAGACCTGCCAAAACCAAGAAGTAACAGTAGAAGTTGCTGACTTCTAATTTTGAGCCTTTGTATATACAGGCAGTTCTAATTACGTATGCTATTTCATACACAAGATGAGCATGGTGCAGCAGTTATTTCTTTATTCTCTCGGTACCCACTGGTGAAAACTCCCAGCACTGTGACTGAGTGAGGCAGGAATCCCCAGACCCGTAGAGCAGTGCAGGTCTTGTGGGACAAGACATGCAGCCAGCTGGGCTCATGGGTCCATTGCTCCCACAGTTCGATCCTTCCCTGATTTCACGTGTCTGGGGGCTGTGCTGGAAGATCTGGTGAGGCTTTAGTTTGTTTGGTACAGCTGGAAAAGCAGAAGCTATTGTGGGGCTTGTCCTTTGGGGACGGAGGGTGTGTGCCTCGTGTTACCTGGGTTTATGACCCCAGTCCTCTGCCTGGTAAAGGTTTGGTTTTGGCGCAATAATTCTGTGAACACTTTCCTTGAATTTCAGACCTCAGGAGGCCCTCAGACTCCTGCCTTTTGCAGTAGCATGGAATAGGGGCCTGAAAATCTCCTTGTGTGCTTGAGAAAGGTGGTGGGATAAAGGTACTTTGCTTTTGGGTTTGATCCATGAGATGCGTGTTGCAAGATGTGTCTAGGTTTCAGCTTGTTCTTGTATTGTATCTGGTAGTTTCAAAATTCCCCGAACTTTGCTCTTTCACTTCTACATTTTTCTAAGAAAGCATTGACTGTTTCTGAATTTTGATGCTTTATATAGGCTCCTTTTCCTCCTTCTCTCACCGCTTGCTGCCTCTTCTCCTCCGCCCCAGTTACTAAAATTTTCTCTCCCCGATGCGTCATCTTTGTCAGCCGTGCTCTCATCGCCTGCGGGCCGAAAGCAGAGCACACTCGAGGAAGAAGAAACAACCCCGAGCACCCCTTAAGTTTTCAAACGGCTGGAAGTTGTCAACCCAAGGCGGCGCTCAGGAGTCTCCTCTGCTTTTCACTCCCTCCATCCTTTATCTGGCAGGGCTTGGCCCCTGGGCTCTGCAGGGGCTCTGCTCTCAAGTGAGAGTGGCTTTGCATTTCCAGAAAAAAGGGACTGCCAAGTACCCCAGGGTGGAAATACCAACTGCAAAATTCCTGCAGTCAGGGTGGTAGGTGCCTTCAGGAATATGGGAAGCCGTTTGGTAGGAGCAAAAGAAATAGGAGAACAAGGAATTTTGGAAAAATAGGTAAAACAGAGAGGAAAAATGCATGATGGCGAAGCAGAGCTGAACCGGCTGGTGAGAAATAGTCATTTTTATTGCTGCAATAATCGAGTCATGGCTTTCAGGGGCATTATGAACAGCTCTTACATGGAGAAATTTTGAGGGTGGCGGATTGACTGATCCTGACTCTCTCCCTGGACTATCTCAAGGCACGACCGGACAAAGCCCTGAGTGACATGCCCTGGTCCTGCTGAGAATGGGGGGGCACGGGGACCCTTCCAGTGGGGGTGAGTCCATGACAATTGGTTGGTGTTTGGAGAGGGGATGAAAACAAACAGAAACATTTGGGTCAATGCCAAATAGAAGTATTAGGAGTGACATGGCAAATTTGTTTTAATGTAATCTGGGCTTAATCACTGGTGTTGACTGTGCTGAGGCTTCTGGGTCTGACAAGGAGGTTGATCTAGATAATTGTATTTGTTTTCTTGCTTTTCCTTTTCCCGTGAATGTACATTCTGGTATAGCTTAAAAGCGCATAGCAAGGAAGAAACAAAGGAGACGGGATGAATTAAGTGACTGCTGCCACATTAATTATTCCATCACATTTCAAGTCATATTTTTAAACCTACAACTTTGAATGGGGACGTTCAAAATTATCTTTGCAGTGACCATCGTTCCATCTAATTTAAAGTCATTCAACTTTACAAGAAGCAATTATGCTCCACACTAACAAATGAAAAGACATGGCAACATCAGAAAAACTGATTATTCAAGCAGTCTTTCTTACATAAAATAGCTAACTAATCTCCTGGCTTCAGTCCTTGAGTGCTCTTGCAAATACCCTCCTGAAAGATAACTTCATTCTCAGTATGCTGCCAGCCTGCTTCTCATCCCTGATTGCTCTCTGAGTTGTTGGAGCAATAGTTTGGGGTTCAGAAATTACGTTCTCTTTTGTCTCTGTGGCTCTTCTTGCATTCACTGCTGGTTTTATCTTCCTCTTCTGTGACCAAAGAAAGCGAGGGGATGCAGGGAATGAGAGTTGTGTCCTGCTTAGAAAAATAAGGAGATCCCTAGGCTTGCTGTTCTTCTGGCTTCTCTGACCATCGTCCTTGAGGCCAGCAAGTCTGAGGTTCAGGAGGAATATAAATATTGATGGACTGTGTTGGCAGAGAGAGGGGTCCATTTGCAGGGTGCTTGATTTATTGGCGTGGAGATATTTGATGTGTCCTGGTCCAAAAACTGCGGAAGGAGGGGCGTGAAGCTGCCAAAATATAGGAACTTTCTAAAAAAACCCCCAACAACTCAATTCTCAGTTCTTAAATTTTCATTTTGTGTTCCGCAAGTCACTGTAACTAGCGTAGTGTTGCACTTGAAATCTTGTTATAAGCAAAAGGAAACACATCTTATTTGCAAAGGCAAGAATCTGTTGTTACTGTAATTGAAATCTTAACCCTCTAATGAAATGGTTATTATTAGTCCAACTGTACTTATTACAGAAAAAGAAAAGGAAAATAAAAAATTGTGCTACAGAAGAAGCCTCAAGTTAATGTTGATAAACACATATTTCCTAACATCTGTGCCTTTCTCTTCTCACCCTTCCACTGCCCCCTGGGAAAAAGCGGGGTGGCACAGGGGTAAGGTTTTGGTTTTCTTTTTTCTTCTTTCTTGGCGCCCCTGCAGGCATGTCTGGCCTTCTGTACTGTACATCAAAGTCTGCCCCTAAATTGAAATGCAACCAACAGAAGCAGAGGTTCAATTCAAATTCAGCCAGACTGACCAATTTTTGCAGGTGGAAATTGCTATCTTGTAAGGGCTTTTATCCCCCTTTAGCCTTACCGACCCTTCTGTAAATTCCAAAAGCCTCTTCTACAATAAAGCATTTCTGCTTCTAGTCCTGACTGCTCTTAATATTAAAAATAAATAAATAAAAAATACAGTGAGTCATCAGTTTCCCGTGTTGCCTCCAGGAGGAGTGTGATGCTGATGGTGGTATTTATTCTTCCTTGCTGGAAGAAGCAGGAGGTGGAGATTGGTGGTTTCTTCTGCTGGACTCTAGGATAGCTTGGAATAATAAATATATCTATGTTTTCCAGCATATTTTTAGATGGTCTTCCTTAAAGTCTGCATTCCCATGTTATATCTATGTTTACTGTATGCAGAGTGTCTTAAACACATTGGATACTTTTTCCCTATTCTCTTTGCTACCTCAAAACCTGATTTTGCCAAGGTTTGCATTTCTTTGACTGTTAGTGATATACATATGGGGGCTTATACTGTGTTGCCTATGGGGGGTCCAGTACCATCCTGCGCCTCCTCTCTTATCTTCCCGCATCCGCACCCTGCTGTGTGCATCCTCTGCCCCTGCTTGGGAGTCCCCGGCTGTATCATACCATGCTGCTATTCCTGATCGTGCCGGCATCATCAATATTTCATTCTCCACAGAATACCTGCTTGTTACTACTCTCTGTACAAGCATTATGGTTATGTAAAAAGAGAAGCCACCTAGTCAATAGAAAAATTGCTGGTACAGCTAAACAAGCTGCAGCAAAGCCCCAGGCAGATGCAGCTAGAGCCTGACCCTCGTCAGAGTCGGTGCTTCAGTGCCGACTGACTCATCAGATTATTTGTTGGTTTAGTTCCCCTTCTCTCTCTCATAACAGTTCTTGACTTTTTATTTTCTTCTTAATTATTGCAGAACATTAGGTTGATGTTTATAGGGAACTATTCATAAGGCTTCCAAGATTTCTTTCCTGATCCTAAAGTTAATTGAGAGCCTGTTGCTGTGCCCACAAAGTGAAGGTTGCTGTCCCTGCCCTGTGAGTTGGTTTGTGTTTCCCCGTATTGAATTTGATTTGCCATTTTAAAGTATTTTTGCCTGGGAGATGTCAAAAACTTCAGTCTGTACAGCCACACGCCATCGATGTGATTGGCCAGCCAACATGGAAGTAATTGGGATTTTCTGTCTGTATTGTTTGTGAAGAGCCAGAGGATCAGATCGTGGCTGTGCTGACACATCTGTGCTGTGCTGCCTGGCACTGGGCAGAGGATTGTGACTCACTGGGGTTATGCTGATACTGGCAGCTCGCTTACCTTTCTGGTGTTGAACTTTCTTTGACAACCAGCACCATCCTTGCTCTGTCACTCCTGTATAATCTGCACCATATTGTTAGTCTTTTCCCTATAAATTTGTGCAGTACCTACTTATCCATAGCCTGCTGTAGCAATAAGCTGCTTTCAACATTCCTGATCACTGTTTGGGTCTTGGATGATCTACGATTTGTCTAAAAATAGGAATCGATGTGACCTTTGTCTGCTTTACTATTTTTATATGTTCTCCTTCAGTGGGATTTCCTAAGGTCTGTTTGTCTCTTTTTTACAAATGTTACCAATTTCTCTTCTTCTTTGAAACAACAAAATTTTATGGCAATCACTCATAGAGGAAATATTACCCTGCTTTTCAGTTTTCCCTCATTCCTGCTCTTAACACTTCACCTAATTGTTTGAGTTTTCCAAGCCAGAAGCTTGATACTGGTTTGCCTAGGGGACAGTACCCTTCCTCAACGAGGCTTCATCTGCTCCAGAAGCCTGCTGGAGTCTCCATTGCTTTGGATCTCTTCTCGTTCATCCATGTTTTGAGCATTTTGGAGGATTTTACCATGTTGTTTCAGCCACAAACACAAAAAAAACCCAGCCCAAATCGTACACCAACACTAAATTCTGCCTTCGGGTTCCTGTCCCTCATTAAACTATTGATAACCTCGGTGGACCACTGCTTCTGAGTCCCTCCACAGCATTTCCCAAATGTATCCAAAGGATTGCAGAACATTGTCCCAGATTAAGGTTTTGGTTTTCTGAGGCTCATCTGTTCAGGATATGTTTAAGCAAATGGAGTATTCATAATTCTAGATAAAATTAAGGGAGTGGTTTCACATTTTGAATGTGAACATTTAAAACAGATGCAGCCTGCTGGGAAGCATCACATTAAATTGCATGACTTCTTAAAAGAAAAGAACATCCATTTTACTCCAGTCCACAATATGAAAGATTAGGAGTTAAGAGACATTTTTCACCCACTTCGAAAGTAAATGTATTTTAAATTTAATTCTTCAGTGCAGCTGCTGCTTTCTCTCCTTGGAAAGCCTTTCTTATGCTTTGAGCGATGTAAAGATGTGGGCTGTGTGCTAATCCAGTTTAAGATGCCAAATTTCCTTTCCATTCATGAGAGGTTTTCCCATCACCACCTTCTAGATAAATGTAGGACTATCTTTTATTTCAACATGCCACCAGTTTGCGGAGGTCTGTTAGAGATTCACCATCTTAGAATTACTGGTACAGGGAAAAGTTATTAATGTGAAGATTTCATGTTATTAATAGATGTATCAATGTAAAATGGTGTGGAATCAGGTTCAGGAATCAGCCAAAACAAACTGGGACCTGTGAAAGAGGCTTATGGCACTGATAGTGGTAGTGATGGGGAAGCCAGGAGCTGTAGTGGGATGCTCCTCTTGTCTGCTTGTCATGGACAGATGTTTGTTGTAGTTACTGCTCTAGCTACTACTTATTTGGGGCTGGAAAATCGTCCTGCAGAATGGGTTAATCTGAAGATGCTGGTAAGTTAGGTATGCCAAAATTCTGGAGAGTCTAGTGTTGCCTGAGCTTTGTTACCATCCATTGACGACAGAAGGAATTGCTGAGGGCACACAACAGCAAGTGTCAGCACTGGGAGACTTTAGTTGGAACAGCCACAGGATTTTGCTGCCTCATTGCCCTTGTTGCCCTGATCTGATCTGCCCCAGGGACTTCCCTCTCCCAAATCTTGCTGCTTTCCTTTTCTCAAAGTGCCCTTTTGAGGGAGAACCTGAGTAGAGCCTCATCCTTTTCTATTCCTCTTCTCTTCCTTCATGAGAGTATATTTTGTAGATTGAGCCTGCTGATCTTGAGCTCATTAATGCTGCCGTACCATTCTGGATACATCAGCCATGCCCAGGATATGCAATATGAAGCCATTATTCTCTAGAAGCAATCTGCCTTTTTAAAGTTATTATTATATAGCAAGCACTGCAGTCTGAGCGCTTTTTCAACAGTAACTTGTATTTAGTGACTTACTGAGGTTTATCCAAGTCACAGATTCCCAGCGGATGTTCTGAGCTTGTTTCTTATTTAAAAACATCATCTAAATTCAAATCAGGAATTAACACAGTTCTGCAAATGACATTCACCCTTCTGCAGAAGGACCAGTGTTAATCCTATGCACTGCGGCAACGGCATTTCAAGCCTTGTTTGAGGGCTTTAGTGGGGCTTAAATGAGCCTTAGGCAAAGCATGGACTTCTGCAATAGCTAGGTAGGGCTAACACAGCCTGCTTTGGGCACCAAGCTTAAACATGTGTCAGAGGGGCTATATTAGGAGGAGGGTTCCCTGTATTGCCAGGGGAGAAGACAAGGTGCTCCACCAAAAAACCTTCCTCCTGGGTTACTTGGTACTGTAGTTAGTAGCTGCAGACAAAATCTTCATATAATTCTGTTCCTAAAGCATTGCCCACTGCTGGAATCCCTGCCTTTGCTGGGAGAGGGGTCACGTTCCTGTTTCACAGCTGTAAGGGAACCGATGTGGTGCTGGCAGAAACAATGGGATCTTTAGGCTGGTACTTTCAACTTCTGTTGAAATTCAGGTCAGATTGATCTGGTTTCTGTATGGCTTTCTGCAAATTCCCACTTTAACGTATTATAATGGAGTTTTTGCCCCTTTACTGGCTGTCATCAGCAGTACGTGTTATTTGTGTTGGTAGAGTTCCCACAAACCCTGTTGCGCTGAGCTCAGCGAGCAGGTTGGGAGAGCATCCATCCATCTCTTCCCCGCCCCTGTAGGGTAGAGCGTGCCCTTGGCATGGAAATAGCGAAGCGGGGCTCAGAACAGAAGAAGAAGCTGATATACTTGCTTCTCTAACACCCTGCTGCTTGGAAAAATACAAGCCCAAAGCAGATGTGTCATTAAATCATTTTGAGTCATTGCAAACATTGCAGGAGTTCAGTACAAGCATCCATAGCTTTAAGCCACCTCTGCAAAGTGCTCTGTATCCCTGTCATAAAATTTGGATGAACTACACTGGGTAAACTGTTTTACTGTTACCTGATAGCCGCCTACCTTTTACAGTTGAGATTTACTGGGGAAGGATAGAAATACATTTCAGTGCATTGTGAGAGCTCACCAGAAAACTGATGTGATTTCTTGGTCCTCATAGAGCTGCTGCCTGACATGGGAAAATTTCTCCCTTGAATTCAGAGACCAGGCAGAGGAAGCTGTCTAGTATCTGAGATTAAAGTATGTGATTATTTAATCACCGGTTAGTTAGTGATAATGAGCAAGTATTTTGCAAAATGAGCTCTTATAATGAGTCTCTAAACACGAATCCTGGTGCTATGCTGCTGGAATCGAGTGCAGAGTGTAACCTTGCCATTCTCAAGAAAGTCTCCCCAGATCAGCGTTGAGTCTTGGCCAGGCATTGGTGGCAAACCTGCTGGCCAAATTACTGAGCAAGGTCAGGTGGAAGATGTAGCTCCAAGGGTTTCCTAACTTATAATTGTTATTTCTTGTGTTTCACTGGGCTTTTCCAGCATGGATGTGTTCTCCTTTAATTGTTGGACTTCTGAGAACAGCTTGACAGAAGAGCAGCCAGTCTTGTTTTTCTTTGTTAGCTATTTTTATTTTTACCTGGATCATTACTTATCAAAGAACACTGCTATCGCTTGAAATAAACATGGTTAAACATTAATAAGTAGCATAAGAGATGCTCTTTTTGGTGCTGCGTGGGAAAACATTGGCTGATTCTTGGAGGAGAAATAGGTAGTGCAAATGTTTTTACCTCAAGTGTTTTAATATCTCTCAATAATTACTTTGAAAGTGGGAAAGCAAAGAAGGGAAATAGCTGCAATCAACTGTCTGTAACGTTGCCTCAATGAAAGCCCAACTGAGCCAACAAAGCTCAAGCTGGTTCCCAGCAGCAGCAAAGAGAGGTTTGCCAGTGTGCACCAGAAGCCTGGTGGCATTGAAAGCAGTGCCCTGGACCTCTCTGAAAGTGGTTAGCACTGCATTAGGACAACTCAGAGGACCAATTTATTGTCATTTCAACGACTTTGAAAGGCTCAAACCAGAACATAAGGTTGCTACCCATATTTCCAAATTTCTTAGAAACTGACTTTTGAAAGGAAGATTTATTCCATTTTTATATGGCTGAGCATGTTACAGTACATACTGTGCTGCTCCCTATGCATGTGAGATGCCGGGTGCATCACGTAGCTTCAGAAAGTGAATCCAGAAGTGACTGTTGAATCATTTTTGTCCTTGCTCCGGCATTTCGTGAGCCGCTCTGTTTCCACCCGCTTGCCTCAGCACAGGGCCTGTTAAATGTTTGCTGCTCTATTTGATAGCCTGTTCAAGAGTTTAA
Source organism: Gallinago undulata (assembly GCA_026546715.1). Taxonomy (NCBI): domain Eukaryota; kingdom Metazoa; phylum Chordata; class Aves; order Charadriiformes; family Scolopacidae; genus Gallinago; species Gallinago undulata. The sequence continues at coordinate 763,222 of JAOTQQ010000023.1, forward strand.
TGATTCATAGTATAAAAATACTTTCCTCCTTGGCTTTTCCTTGCCTTCAGCTTCCAGCTGGTGATTCCTTTTATTCCTTATTACAGAGGTAACAAAGCCCCTTTTTTTTTTTTGCACTCTATTTTCCTTTGTGAAGGGGGTTTTATGCTATAATCAAGTTACCTCTCAGTCTTCTTTAGACAAGCTGAACAGATTGAACTCCCAAGTTTCTTATTATAAGATGTTTTTCTCCCATTCAGTAATTTTTACGGCTCTCTCCTGTATCCTTTCCAGTTTTTCAACACCTTCTTGCCAAGATTGACCCCAAAGCTGTTCCAGAATCCATCTCATCAACTGTGATGTATTGGGGATAAAATTGCCTCCAAGCTTGCGCATGTTGCTTTTCCATTTTATATGGACGTGACTTAAGTGGAATATCCCTTGGAATATGGGGAGGTTGTGCTCTGGTCTCCTGAATGTTTTTACAGGGTCGTTTTGTTACTGGCTGCTGCAGCCAGTTCTGCAGGTACCTCTACAGTCCTTGTGGTCCCCAGTAGTTTTCTCTTTTCATTGCTTTTTCAGCGATTAAAACACAGAAAAAAAGTTTGACAGCGCAGAGCTGTTCCTGGAGAAAGATGGGTTACTAACTTAATAAACCCAGGTATTCCTAACGCCTTCTTATTTGCTGGTTTTCTGGTTTGGCAGCTAAGCTAAAGTTCAATTAAGCATCTCTAACCTTGCTGCAGGGAAAGCTGGGGCACCATTTGTTATTTTAAATCACTTTACTTTTCAATTGTCAAATTCAATTAAGGGAGAGTTTATACTTTCATTGGAAAAGGGCAGCAGCTATAGAAAGCCCAACCCTGAGCTGTGCCAGGATCTGATGAGGGATTTTGTGCTTTGAGCACAGAGTCATCTTCAGAGGTTTGGCAGTAACTGCAAATAGGTATTTGCTTGTCTTAACATATGGGGAGTTACACGTGCGTGTTTTCGTGCTTCTCAGGCAAGCTGCAACCCCGGAGGACAGAGCTCAGCATCTTCCACCCGAGCAGTGCTGGAAACTGACTTTTAGACACTTTGCAGAAACTGTAGTTGCCACAGCCTGCGCCTTGCCCCAAAGCCACTGAAAGCAAAAGCGACATTTCCAGGGAACCCAAACACGTATGTGGGGGCATGGGGGTTGTTTTTGTTCATTTGTTTTAATTTCACTGCATCCCAGAACTTCTTTCCTTCAAAATCTCATTTGTGGTTATTTTCCTGTCTGCGGGAGGGGGAAAAAAGGGCTTGTTGTGCATTCATATATCAAAGGATACCATACATAAAGACTGAAGGGTGCTCAAGTCCCTGGGGCCTGGGTCCTATAGAATTACGAGATGGCCGTTGTCATGGGCTTTGTCAGCCATTGGTGGAAAACTAGGAACAAATGTTGCTTGAATTTGTCTGAAGCCGTTTTTTACCCAGAGATGGGGTTTGTGTTAACCTGCTGCATGTCCTGTGCCAGGCTTCACAGAAGGAGACTTCTTGCGTAAAATACTGTTCTCAGGCTGTCAGGATTTTCTTCTGTGTAACGTAGTTAGGTTTCTTTACAGCTCTTTGCAGTAAACTTTGAGCTTTTCAGTAGTCCCAGAGTAGATGCTCTTTCTTTTCTTGCTGTCTCATCTCTCCCCCTCCAACTAATGGTAAGGAGTATTTTTAAGTACCATTTCACATAAATCTGGGAGGCTGAGTGACTTAGAAGCCAGCTGGGAGGATGCATGTGTCATCACTGGAGTAAAACACAGATTTGGGGAGACTTCATGTTGTTTTTTTCCCCTATGTTGCCATTTCTGGTGGGCCAGCAGATGGAACTGCCCACGAGGCTGTATTTATGCCTGCAAAACCAGCTGCTGCAAATTGCTGGGGCGAGGGTTTCGTGGACTCCTGTACTTCGGAGGAGCTTGTTATTATAATAATAATAATGGCTCTATGGCATTAGCAGTATTCTCCAGATTGGTATTTGTTCTTCAAGTTGTGTATAATTCCCACTTAGTTAATTTAGGGCAAAGTAATCATATAAGGTACAGCTGCAAGTTTGTATTTGTTCCTCTGAAAAAGCAAAAAGGATCAGAGCAATGTGAGGGTGAAGTGTGATTTCTAAGATGCTATCTCACTATAAGACATCTGGTGGCATCCACTGGCATTCGAGGAATTAAAGGACGTTCCCCGCTGGTGTGGATGTGACGCCGTACCCTGGATTCCCCATAGCAGCACAACTGTGGTCATTAAAGTGAGTGGCAGTAGCCCTTTAGGTAACTGTCACTGGTCCCGAGGGGTCTTGGAAAGGCGACAGCCGGAAAACACGGGGACGAGAGCACCACAAGCTGAGAAACAACCAGGATAACTTTAAAATGTTTCGATATTTAGGATAGAGAAACGCAAAATAGCGGCACCAATGGGTACGCTGCGTGAGCAGAAAAAGAAAAATAGGATAATAATAATAAAAGTTACTACTTTTTGAAGCCAAGCAAGGCAGCAGCAGGCAGAGTGAGGCCAAAGGCAGGCGTTTGCGAGCAGCCTGCTCCGCAGACTATGCAGCCACCGGCAGCTCCTGAGCCAGTGGCCAAGTGGGTGGTTGTTGCTGCACAGTGATTCTGTAAATCCTGTGCGTGCTGGGAAACCCTTTGGAAATGAATATTTAATACAGAAATAAAATGATTATATGTACGCGTAAATGCTGTATTTATCTCCCTGCTGCCCTATAAATGGCTGATAACTATCAGCCCAGGAGGTCTATAATAATTATGGCTTCACTGATTTGGCTAATAAAAAATCAATTCCACTGAGACAACCCTATGCTTGCCTTAGTGGGATGTACTGGAAACATTATCCCTGTTTTAAGTGTGTATATGCAAGGAGAAGGGACTTGCATGGAGTCCAGCTTTTCCCAAAAGTAGAAACTTCTGAAAGTAGTGGCTTTTTCTGAAGCCCTCTCTTCCTTGGCAGCCCACAAACACACAGCACTCGTGAGGAGTAGCTGCTTTCCCGGGCACCTACCAGACGTTTTCCCAGCTGAACATCTTTGATTCGGTTTTGGTTTCAGGTTTGTTTTGTTAGGTTTGTTTGTTTTCCCAGAAGTAAACTACAAACCAGAAACTTTGCTGAATTTGCATTGTTTTCTGTCAATATTTCACAAGAAAGATTTTACTTTCTGTGCAAGTACGAGGGAGATGGGTAGAAACCAAGACTTAAGAGTGAGCCAGAGTGCACCATTATCTGTGGTTGTATAGGCCCATCCCAGGTGGGATGTCTGTCCCATGTGGGAGCTGATACTGGGGCTGATAATGACTGAGGTCTTCAGTAAATGCTTTTATATCAACTTTCTCTACTATGCGGAGTTGTGTTGTCTTGTTTCCTAAGGGCAATTTATAATTTATGCACTAATAGACTATCCTATTTAGACAAATTAGACCTTTTAAACACCATTCTTATTAATTAGTTTTGACTGCACTGCGTTAATTACAGCAGGGTTAGGGACATTGTAATTGTAGAGAATTGTTCCCTAATTTGGGGAAAATAGACAACACTCGGCACCCAGCTTCCTATATGAATTTACCTATTTATTTAAATGTGGTACTTAAACCATTAACATAATCTTGGGGTGGATGTAATTATGTGAATAACCGGGTGCGAAGGAGTCATAACACACTATAAAAATAGCAGCAGGGAGTGTAAATGTGTTTTTATAGACAAAATAAAAGCAGAAGGGGAGGTGGAGATGGGATGGGATGCTGACGCATCCCAGGGCTGCCGTGGATGTTTATTGTGGATTGCATCAAATACAGGCAGGGACCAGGCATTGTCATTGTCAAGCACAGTGCAGTGGTCCCTGTCCTCCCAGTGGAAATTTGGGGTTTATTGCCTGTTTAAAGTGGCTGGGAAATCATTGAAGGCTTTGAGCAAGACCTGCCAAGGTTCATCAGGCACTACCTCTGGGATGCATCTCCCAGGTTGTGGTTCTGGTCCGTAGCAGGAGCAGCTTTCCTGCCCAGCAAGATCTTCCATTTACCTTCATTTGATTTCACTGCTGTCATTTCCTTTCTTCCATGCTGTGAGGAAGAAGAGAGCGGAGAGCCTTCTCTCAGTCCCCTGCTGAAGCTGAGAAGACCCAGACCTGTTGGAGAGATAGTGAGCCCTCCCGGTACGCCTGATACTGAGCCTGGTGGAAGGGACTCTGCTGCCCGTGTGCACGTGGACTGGGGTAAACAATGCACATCAGTACGTTGGTTTCCCAGACCTTGTCTGTATTATGCTATGTTTTGAAATCTCTCTGGTCCTCCTAAATCAATACCTCGACAGTGCTGCAAAGATGCATGATGCAGGCAGGGTAACAGAGCACCTTTTTCTTTACTGCAGAAATCTGGGATCTCGGCATCTCCAAATGCTGAGGGTGTTTTTGTGCTCTCACTAAACCCATAGGACCTTCTTGGCTATAGAGTCACTTTTAAAAAAAATTCAAAAGAAATTTTCCACCACTGGCCAGCCTTTAAACTTGCTCGATTTAGAGCAGGTGAGTTGCTGCTATCTCCACCAGCCCAGGCCATCACCTTACCCCACAGTTTACATTGTACAATATTTGTGTTCCTGTGAAAGCTGTGTGCAGGACACATAACACAAAGGGTTTATTTGTTGCTGCCCAAACAACAAGAGGCAGTGATCCCCTTACCGCCCTGTGTGTCTCTTGAAACCGTCTTAATATACTGTATCATGGCGCGTTAGAAAGTCAAATCTCTTTTTAGCCCGACTTCCTAAGGAGGCTTATGTGATCATGCTCTGTTTATATCTTCATCCCACCTTTCAAGAACTTTTGAACCCGTGGGCCTGGATCAGCCAAATTTATCAGCTGAAGGTGATGATGGTAGTAAGGCTGCAAGGTTTTTTTGGACCTGAGCAAAGCGATGACACTGAAGAAAAGTGCTTCTCTGCCAGCTCACAGCCAGTCTGATATGAAGACCATGGGAGAGCTTTATGGACACCTAACCACACACTGGCCATGGAAACTTCTGGTTCTGCAGAGCCCTGTTAGGGCCAACTCCACTGCAGGTCCTGCTGCAGAGATGCCTTGGCAGCGTTAGAGCTCTCAGGACTCCCCCATTCCTGCTCTCATGGACCTCAGCCACGCAAGAGGCCCTTTGGCTGGAAATAGCAAGCTGTGAGAAATGGAGGAGACATTGTTACAGCACACAGGCTTTCTGTAATGTTACAAAAAATTTGGCAGCATTTGGAAGAAACAGAGCAAAACTTGCCTTCTGATTTTTGCATTGGAAGCGTACAGGGAGATTGTGAGGGTCACAGTAACGTGGGTTTTTTCCAAAGCTCTGTGTCTTGGAACTAAGTGATGGAGAATCTCAGATTTCTGGTTTTCACAAGATCTTTCCCACTCTCCCAATACCAGAGGGAATGTTGAATGAAGCCGAGGCCACAGGTTGATGCACAAGAAATGTCATTAAAGCTGCCTCTAGTTGCACGTAGGTGTGTATACATACATGTTTATGCATTCATGTGCATACATGTGTATATGTGTACATGGGCACATGCTGGGCAACACTGTGTATTTCAAGGCATTCAGACAGCAGACGGAGATTCATTATTTTTGTGCTTGAGAATATAGTGGTAGGGGAAAAATAATCTCCTGTGAAGTCTCATCTTGGGCGGCAGGCCGGTAAGTTTGGAGTACCCTGACAACTGAACTAGACCTTATTGAGATCCTAAACCCGTGAGCTTGTTCAAAAGGCTTTGAGCCTTTTTCCTGCAGAGATATGAAGGATTCCCTGTGGTCTCACCTGACCCGAATAAAACAAAACCACACCCACTGGATATATCTCACAAGCAAAAGTCTTGAGTAAACTCAAGTCTCTTCACCAACAACCTCAATAAATTAAATCCTTCTTGGGGAGCAAAAGATAATCGTAGGAAGAGGCTCAGTATCCCCCTGCTGTGCATCTGTCAGTCAGCCACCCACAGAGAGGGTGGAGAGCAGCTCTGCGGCTGTGACCCCGTGGGGAGGGAGAGGGGACCAGATGGGCAAGGGATTACATCCGCGATGGCAAGAGGGGAATTGGGAACGGCTCCGCCGCTGCTGGCTCTCCTGCATGTCCCGGGAGGTGTGTCCCTGCTTCCATTCGCTCTCGGGGCCACATCCAGCCCTCTGCCCCCAGGTTTGAGGCTTGCACAGATATTTAGAGGAGGGGGTTGTGCTACGGACTGCTGAGGATGTTAAATCTATTTTTACTCAAAAAATGATTGCGTTTGAGACTGGAAGGTGGAATTGAAAATGGTTATCTGCTAATGGCAAACAGCTTTTTTTTTTCCCTGTAGTTTTATTCTTAAATGTATACCTGTGTCTTTTGTATTCGATGGGAGTAAGCTCTGTTTCTGTTTCACATCAGTGTTTGATGTGACAAAGATTGATGTCAGTATGTATTTGTAAAGGTGTACAGAAAAGAATGCCAATTAAACTTTAATAAGTGGGGCTAAAACTTTATGTTCCTAATTTCTAGGACACAGTTCTGAGCCCACTGTAAACACAATTCTGGCATAATTCTGGGAATTAAGTCACTGCTTTTCTTAGGAAGAATTAAAATATCCTAAAAGAAAAGACATATAACACCAGCAAAAAGGCAACAAGCAGGCTTGAATGGGCTTCAGGGCAGTGAATCTGGTGAGGGTTCTGGAGAGTAAGTCTTATGAGGGGGGGTGAGGGAGCTGGGGGTGTTCAGCCTGGAGAAAAGGAGGGTGAGGGGAGACCTTATCACTCTCTGCAACTGCCCGAAAGGAGGGTGTAGAGAGATGTGGGTCAGTCTCTTCTCCCAAGTCACAGGTGACAGGACAAAGGAAACAGCCTTAAGCTGCACCAGGGATGATTCAGGTTGGATATTAGGAACATATTTTATACTGAAAGGGTTATTAAGCATAGAATAGGCTTCCTAGGGAAGTGGTTGAGGCACCATCCCCGGAGGTATTTAGAAGATGGGTAAAAATAGTGCTTAGAGACATGGTTTAGTGATGGTTTTTATCAGAGTTAGGTTGATGGTTGGACTAGGTGATCTTAAAGGTCCCTTCCAATCTAGACAATTCTGTGATTCTAAAACTCTCAAATGCCTCAGTTCTCTTTACTCTCCTCTGTTACTCCATTATTTTTAGCCTCTTGTATTTTTGGGGATTTTTTGAGCTAAGTGTTGAGGTTCTTTCCATGTGCTTCTCTGACACTTTTTTCACCTCTCTCTTTATGATGACCTGTCATTGCAGTAGTCATTAGCATATGTTACATGACTTGTCCAAATGTCATTTAGGAGGAAAAGGTTCTCCAGCAAATTCTTTAACATCTCTTTTTTTTTTTTCTGTTTATTATGTGTGTATCATACTGTATCCTAGGCTTCCTAAATACTTTCTTCCTTGCTGTATGAATTCTTATTTTCAGCCTTTACTCTTCAATCTTCATGAAAGTAATGTAAAAATAAAAGTTTCCAAAGTTAGATGTTTTTCTGCTTGGAAAATCTTTGGAGCTTGAATTTCCACTTCCTTGATTTTCCTGCTGTTTTCCTCGTAGCCGTTTGCTTGGATAGACATGGGTCTTCAAGTACTCTGGTTTCCTATCATCGGCATGTATACCAGACCTCAGTACTTTAATCACTGTATTGACTCGGGGACCTTTTTGACTGGCTTTCTCATTCTTGTCATGTGGTTTATTATTTTTGGCCTATTAACTCTGGTAGGTGGCTAAATTTAATTATATGAAGCAGAACTTGATTATTTAACCTTAATTAAACTCTGGGTCTTCATTCTTCAAGCCTATTGAAAAAGAATTACAATATTCCCTTTTTGGTGTAACCTACGTTACGAGTATTGGCTAAACTTTGAAAGTCCGAGTAAGAGAGGTAGATCTCATTGGTTTCTTGAGGTGAATGTTGTTAATGCCTGATGTTCAAGTTACATGGTGGAGACGTGCCTCATTTTAAACACTCAGCACTGCTTTACAATAATAAAAGCTTGTAAATAGGATAACTTTAGGTTTTGTTTTGCTTTGTTTTTTAAGACTAGCCTTCCCAGATATGAATTCAGGAGTCTGCTTATGTCTCGTTCAAATTGTCTCGCACCAAGTGTCTGAGACCTTTTCTAGAAATGTGGTATAAATCACAAATTAGGTAGTATGGGCTGTCTAAAACAATGTTTTAAAATTATAGTCAATCTTATTTTAACTGGGGGCTTCAGAGCTGACTGTTAATAAATTTTGACTAGGACATATTTAATTAAGTATAAAATATAATGTTATCCTGGAATTATTTTGAAAGAATTGTACAGTTATGGTACTTAGATTTTAATTTGTTTTTTTTTTATTTAATTTTATTTAATGTACCTTCTTATCTAGCATATTGTAGACACATTCTTACAAGATACTTTTTGCTATAATTTATTTACTTTAAGTGCATGATACATTTTTATTGGTTGGAGTGTACCTTGATTAAATAATCTTGATGAAAGAATTAACCTATGAGTAAAACTACAGGGCTTGGGCAGTTGGGGCCCTTTGGCTCAAGAGGGCTGTGGTTTTGCTCTTAGCAGAAAAAAAGCCTTTGAGGGTCCGTCTGGAGGGGCCCCAGTTTTGCTCAGTGCTTGCAAATCTGTGATTTTAAAAGAAAATTGCAATGGTGGGTGCCTGCACTAACTAGATGTGCCCCAGGTATTTCTGGTGGGCATAATGTCTCCAAAGGAAACATCCAAAGATTAAGTAAAGCATTTTGTACCTGGGCAGGTATTGCAGGGATCCTCCCCTGATCTGATTCAGCCTGATGATAAATCTGTTGGAACTCTCTGATTTCCCTCCTCGGTGAGATAGCAAGCGGCTGCGTCCCGTCCCAGGCGATCACGCTGGTTTTATGTTGGCGTTGGGGTGTCTGCTGGAGAGCTGTGCGCTGGCAGACGCACACGTGCAGCACAGATAGGCTGTTCCTAAAGTAGCACATCGCTTCTAGGAAAACGTGAAAGCAATGTAAAATGCATGACTGGTTGGTTTGCCAGTCGAATAAGAAATGGTGTCTAGAGGCCATGAATTATGCCCCAAGTCATTTTTAATATTCATTTGATTGGTGCTTTTTAAAGTGGCTCTGGCGGTGGCATTTTGAAAATGTTCAAAATAGTCAGAACCTACGGCAAAGAGCAGCTCCAAAAAGGCGATTACCTTCCTGAGAAAACCTATGGCAAATTAAGCCCTTTTTTGCCTCAGAGAAGAAAATCAAACCTTCGTCCTGTGAGCTTTGATAGTTGCATTGCATTGAGCACAGGGAGAGTCTCATTAACCCTTGTAAGACCAAAAAGCAGGAGTAAAGTTGTGCTTGTGTGGGGGTAGGATCAGGGCTTAACCCCTGATCAGGGGGTTCAGCCTCACACCTGATCTGTGCCTCCTAGTTTGGGTTTTCCCAGGCAAATGCTCGCATGAGCTGAGGTGGACTCAAAGGTCTGAAGTCAAACCCAGATTCCTGAGGTGATGCAGACAAATCGTTTCACCATGCAGTCAAATGGGGTTTGTCCCACTCGTTTTTCCCCTGCTCTGCCTTGTCTGTGTAGGCAGCGAGTCCTCTGGGGTAGGGACTGCATCATTATGAGCAGCAGATGCAGCTCTCGCCCAGTAGCCGTACCTACAGTCTTTATAATAACGGGGATGAGTTTGGCTCTTTGACATCAATTAAGCTAAGTTCAGACACAGCCCTTCAGAAGGCTTAAATCAGCATAACTCCTTGGCGGAGCTAGGGCCTTGGTGGTAGGGCATCTGGTTTGGATTTGTTTAAAACACATTTCTCATATGATGCAAGCACGTAACCACATTAAAAGGTATTGTATGATTCTGGGCTAGATTTTGCAGCTACTTAAGCTTCAGTGACGTGCAAAGCCTCGTGCCGACTCTTTGCCCTGCCTGTACAGGTGATGTTTTTACCAAGAGTTTTTCTCTGTGTGTGGAAATACCACCGCTCGTTGAATGTATTGTAGCAGTTGAGGGACTGAGTCATCTGTGTAACTCTCTGAGTCAGGATGCTTATCCTGTGTAAGGCTCATCCTGTGAGCTACAGAAAGCTTCTGGTGCCCAGCAGCGGTGACAGGTGCTGGAGGATGGGTCTCAAACCTCATGTTGGCCAACAGCATAGGGCCTGTTGTGTTTAGATCCTGCCAGAAATATTTCTCCTTTCTGTTGGCTTTGGCAGCTATGAAGCATGCTTCATGGTTCCTGGGTCTGGGATCCTGAGCTGAAAATTTGGGAAAGATGGACAGCTTTCTTGGCAGATAAGGAAAAGAAAAATCTGAGTTGTACTGCTGGCTGATCTAGGTCCCAGCTTTGGTCTGTGTGCATATCTCAGTGTTTTGAGGAGACCCTGAGGGACACCAATACCAGAACATTTAGAGATGGTGGCGAGACTCCTTCTGAAAATCTTTTGTTAAATCCCTGCTTTGAGTAAGACCTTGAAGAGATCTGGACCTTCTTCTCCCATCCCAGCTGAGCTGTGTAACTGCATAGCCTTTTGGCATAGGAGCAGTGGTTGTCACTTTTTCCTCCTCTGCAGTTGTTTCATAAGCAGTGCCTGCAGTTCTGAGGAAGAAGATAGCTGAATCTGTGCGCTGAATTCAGCCCAAGTCTGTAAGTAACTTCAGATCCTCCAAAACATTACTTTTGACAAATACACCGTGTCCATTTTTAAAAGAACACGTATTTCATTTTTCATCTGACTCATGGCTGATGTTTCTATTGGTCTCTCTTGAGATCTCTTCTACAACTTCTTTTTATCATTATGAGCAGGATGAGTGCATTGCCTTCCCAGCTGGGTTGAGCGATTGCCCTTGTAGGAGATGTTTCTTCAGCCTGCAGTAGCCATGAGCACTGGCATGCAGAGGTCCCACAAGTCTGTCGTGGGATGAGACCTCCTGGTCAGCTCAGCCGTGAGGTGGGTCTCTGCTCAGCCTTCCTTTCCTGAGATCCCCCAGGCCCTAGTCATGTGTTTCTCCTCCACTGCCAGCTTTCTCCTTGCTTGCAGCACCTCCTCCTGCAAATCCCAGAGCAGTCGCTGATCTCTGGGTGTCTACTGCCGTAGGTGGCATCCCTGTGTTGAAAGGGAAAGTGTATAGCAGCAAGTGAAATGTTTGCTGGTAGAAAGCTACAGCATCTGCAATCCTTGGTAGTGTTTATGTTAGCAATTTCAATATCTTTGCCATAATAACAGTAATTTAAACAGGTACTGTTGACTGAAGGACAATCAGGGATTGTTGAATTTTACATTTTCCTAATACTCACTACGGGCTGCCACTGAGCCTCATTCTGCTGGTATTTATAGTAGTAAATACTGGTAGTACTATAGTGGCAGTGAATCGACATGAAACCAGAGGAGCACTGGGGCTTGGCACCCGGTGTGGCTCCCCAGTGGCGTGCCGTGGTGCTGTAGTGGTCGCAGTGGTTTTTCTCCTCCTGCAGAGGAGCTTCTACACAGCTCCTACACAGCTGCTCTCCCCGACAGCCTGATTTATGCTCTGGGATTTATGGAGCTGAACAAATGATTATAGAAGAGCTATGCATTTTATTACACTTGGACCCATCTTCCCAAGCCAGAGGGCAAATCCCCTCTTCTCTACCTGCGCTCTGGTTGTGCAGCTGCCATGCATCCTCTTCAGTAGTCTGAAAGCTGCAGATTAGGGGATGCTCTGACGTGCCGAAGGAATTGTTTATTCTCCTTTGGAAGATGAGCCCATTAGTGGTGTAGGTGTTTGCTGTGGTTTCCCACCAGCTGTGACCTCGCTGGGGGATGCAGCAGGGTGTCAGGGGCCAAATCCAGCAGAGTGCAAGTGGAAGCAGCCTTTTCAAAATGAAAATTGGAGAAAATGGTTTTTAATTTCATTTAAATCTACTGGATGTTTGGTCTCAAAGCTCATTACAGGAGAGAAACTGAACGCTTACTTTAATCTCTATTGGCTACTTTGGTAGTCCAGGAACTTCATTAGCGCTCCCAGAGTTAACGAAGAGCACGAGTTAAAAGCTTTGTCTAGTCCTTCCACTTTCTCAAGCATCACTGTGGCCCAGCTCAGCTCATTCCTGAGCAGTAAGCTTGCACAGGTGTTGCCAAGTGTCAGAATTGACCCATAGGAACTTTGCTGGTGGTGACGAACAAGCCAGAGGAGACCTGGCTGGGCTCTGGGATCCCAGCTTGAGGTTTCAGCACTCTGCAATCAAGAAATGCAGATTTCCATGTTTGAACCAAGCCCATAGAGCCTGGAGCATCGCCAGCACCACAGAGTTGCTGTTTCCATGGAGGCAGCTGCGAAAGCAGATTTATTATTATTTTTTTTTCCCTTAAAGAAATGCAGAGCTGGGACAAAGCACATGTAGTCCGAATGGGTGCAAGTTCTTTACTGAGCCCTGGCAGAAATGCACTGGTACTGATAAATTTGGGCAGAAAGTAAGCCCCCCTTTAGCTGCCCCTACATAAATGAATTTCCTAGAAACCAATTGCAAGCATATTTTTCCAGAGAGCCAAGGATTACCCTCATGTGCCGACTGGTTTCTGACATTCCTGGGGCCACAGGTGCCGGGGTGGAGATGGGGTGTTACTGATCTTAGAAAGTCTCACTTCCACGGAATCAAGAGAGGGCAAAAGAGCTGAATCCAAAGGAGTTTCATGGATTTGTGAAGCCCTCCTGTTGGGGGAAGGGAGCTGCCAAGGCTGGGTCTGTGTCTAATTAAGTCGATTCCGAGTGATCAGGGTGCTGGAGGAGCATGCAGGGCAGACCTTGCAGGAGGGGGACACACAGCAGCCGCTACATGAAGCTGAGTTAATTCTATTGCCGTCACTTCACCCCACGTAACGCGTGGCTGATCAAATCCTCTCCCTTGCCCTGTAAGAGCCACTCGGTTGACTTTCCCCTTTGCCGCTGAATCAAGTCAAAGCTACTTGATTGATTCAGCTCATTCTTGCACGCTTCCCTGTCCTCTACCAGCCTCCCAAAATGAGCTGCTCAGTGCCTCTGTGCTGCTCCCATCTTCCTGGAGAAACCCAACATGCTTTCTACATTCGTGTCTGCCGCCCTGTCCTCATCACTCCTGTGTTTCCTGTTGCAGACCCCTCTCTCTCCTCCCACCCTGTTGGCCTGTGTGTGGTTGTTTCCCTATAGGAATTGTCTGTCCCTTGTGTCCTTGCTACAGGCACATGCATCAGGCTGTTTTCTTAAGCGCTGGGACCATAGAATCATAAAATAGTTTAATTTGCAAGTGGCCTTTAAAGGTCATCTAGTTCAACCCACCAGCAGGGACATCATTAACTAGATCAGGTTGCTCGGAGCCTGACCTTGAATGTTTCCAGAGATGGAGCATCTACCTCTCTGGGCAACCTATGCCAATGTTTCACCACCTTCATCATAAAAAATTTCTTCCATCAAACAACCTGTATATAAACTATAGAGGAGTTGTTCTCCTTGACTAATTCAAATGTACAGGAGGAAGAATCAGCGGGGTATGGCGACAAGGATTATGACTCCCTAACCTTTGATCTTCACAAATATACCCAAAAGTTCCTCAGCAACTTTGCCACAGCAAGTAACTATGAACTGATGCTTCAGGTGGTTGGGGGTGTCACATCACCATGGCGGTTCCCCCCCGTCCGATGAACACTTGCACCCTGAACGTTTTCTGGCATTTTGTGTTGAGAAAAAAGAGTTTGGTACCAATTAGCGCTAAAGAAAACTGTATGGTGATGTCTCTGGTGAGAGGTGATGCTGCTCTTCCTGTTTTCTGATTCAGCAGGATAAGGTAGCTTTAACTCACAGAAAACCTTGCCGCAGAGATCACGTACACCGCCGAGCGGATGCAACATGGGGTGAAGAGGAAGGTGTCAGCAGGAAGCAGATGGGCAGCACAGTGTGCGCCTCGCCTGGCATTTGCTCCTTTGCTGTAGGAAGCTCAGAAATCACAGAGTCATAGAATGGTTTGGGTTGGAAGGGAGCTTTAAAGGTCATCTAGTCCAACCCCCACAATGAGTTACAGTGGGACCAAAGAAAGGGGGGGGGGGACGACACACGGGAACGGGGGGACGAAAGCCCCACTGAAACCCAGCAATATTCAGAAGAGCAGAAGAAACAAATACATTGACCTGAATGGCCATTGGTGACTCAAAAGCTTAAAGGCAATATATGCAAATGGTGTTGGTGCCATTAACAGCATGCAGGCATGCTGGGGAGAAGGCAGCTGCCCATCCCTGCTTTCACAGTCCCTACTTCTGGAGGAAAATGCGAACTAATGGAAGTAGTCTCTTTGAGGGTTCACTCTCATCAGCCGTAGAAACGCTTTTCAAACTAGACTTGTAACTTAAAATACTGGCTTCAGCCAAAAAGGATTCAGGTACTGCTACCTTCCTTAGTGTTTCATTAGGCTAATTCGGAGAATACCTCGGCCTCAATTGTCTCCACGTGATTCATCCATATGAATCAGACACTGATTGCAATGTCTGCCTCTGTTTCTCCTGGCTGAAAGCAAGCTGACCTGCAGGTTTTTGCTTTGGTGCATCCTTAGGAAAATTTTGCTTTGGTGGCCTATCCCAGACTTTTCTTTTTTTCAATAAACAGAAGAGATTAACTTGAGTGGAAGACTTAATTGACCTTTTTCAAACAAATCTCTTTCCTAGAGAAGCTTGAATTAAACCCCCACTTTTATTCCTACAATTTAACTGGTGGTATCTCTGTAAAATAATGTACTCTGATTTGTTAAGCCTTAATGTCTTAGACTTTTGAAAGCTGATTTTGTAGAGATACAGAATGGATAAACACCTGTTGTGAAACCTGCCATGTTAATAATTTATTAATATTCTGTCCTGAGTTTAGGTATCTGGTTGCATCTTTTACATTTGTTTTTGCTTTTACTCTGTGTCCTTGTAACAATAATTTGTGTATATTTCCTGCCTAGTCCCTGCAGTGCCCAGGTTTGCCGCTGTATTGTCTTGTTGTGTATTTATTAATTTCAGTGCACAGTGACGTTAAGGAAAACCCTTTTAGTTGCTACCATGAGAAGATGTTCTGCCAAGGGCAGTTCTTTGGTCCCATTCTATTTCTCAGCAAACTTTGGGAGTCAAAAAGTGAGAGGGAAGTAAAGTTGTTCTTTGTCACCCAAGGTGACAGAGTAGGGACAGAGTAATAGTTGGCAATGAAGTTGGATTTAAGATGAAGTTTGAAGAGAGTTTTGCATAAATAGGTTACAGAGGAGCAGTGCAGGGGAGGATAGGGAGGAGCTGATGGAGGTAGTCCTTCAGGAGCCAGCCCTGGCTTGGCACTGGGAGCAGGAGCATGGCAAAACTGAGAGCCCAAGACAAACAGGTGACATGGAAGAGCTGCAGGGAGTCCTGGCTCTGCTCAGAAAGTGGAAATGGAGGAGGAAGCTATTACTGAGTTCCCTTCAGATTTAAGTGTGCCTTTAGCCAAGAGACAAAAAACACATAGCTGTTCCTCCCCCAGTCCGTAATGTCTTTGCTCAGATTATTACCAAGTGTGGAAGTATTTGTCAGCACGTGTAATGGGTGCTAGCGGCACTGGAAAGCTGTCATGGGAGGGAAAGGCAGGGAAAAATATCTTTTATGTTTCCTGGAGTAGAGTTCAGTGGAGCATTTCAGCTGCTTGCATTTGGATTATTGCTCTTCTGCTTCGCCTGTAACTCGCCTTTTCCTCTGAATTAGAAAACTACCTATTAATAAGCTGATAGGGAAGCGGTGATTTTGCATGTTAAAGAGTGTGATTGCTTCATCCCAGCAGGAGTGTGCTCTTTCAAGGTTGGACAGCTGAAAAAATACATATAATGGTAATTAAGTTAGACTTTATTTACAAATACGGGCTCAGCGGTTTTGCCAACTTGGAAATTTCTGTCTTTGCTTTTCCTTTTCTGATGAACGTAAACTTTGCTGGATTCAGAGCAGATAATGTGCAGGTCAGTCTTTGCCCAGCTTTACAAAGCGTTGGCTCAGAAAACATGGATGGAAGAGGCTGTTAAAGTGGCTAAGACTGGTTTCTGTTGAGACATAGAGGGTAGGGGCAGCAAGAGGGAGGGAAGCAAGGTCTCCTCCAGCCTGTGTCACAAAGAAGGGGAATAGGAAATCCCCATTGTTGAAAATAGTCAACTGCCTCCCCTGCTTTGGACTGTGTTGTCACCATCTAGGGTTATTTTTACCATCCTACTATCACTAGAGGGAATAGAGAAGACAGTGGCTATTTGAATTTTAGTTTCCTTTGAGTTTTGAAACTCCTTACATTAAATCAAACTCTGTAAGAGAAACATTCACACTACCCATGTAAATTTTACGTTTTTTTTTTCATTTCTCCATATACCTAGCTGCATATTTGGCACTTTTAACAAATGAATCCGTATACTGAATGAGCTGATACTTTTAAATGGCAGCACAGGTAGTTAAAGGCTGCATGGCACCTCCAGTGCAGATAAAGCTTTTTCAGCCTGAGCCCCTGCTAGGGAAGAGAGAAGCAGCTCACATGGACTTTGCACTGATTTATTCCTATCACATCTCATATGTGGGCGAGCTGAGCCTTCAGTTTTCGGCATCTTGAGCATTGGTTACTTTCAAGGACATGCCACAAGTAAGAAACATGGGGGGGACAAGATGATGTTATTTCCATTTAAAACATTCCGCCTATATGTAATAAGGAGTAAGAATAGTTATAATAACACGGTTGATTACCATCGGAGTACTAAAAAGGGGGTTTTACTGGAAAAGGTATTATGCAGCTCACTGTGCTTTGCATAATCATTTTAAAAGCCGTTCAGGACATCTTCCTGCCTTTATCCTGAAGAAGCTGGAAATAATTGAGAAGACTGGGGTTGTTGGTGTGGCTGTGGTGGGCACTGGACACGATTGCACAGGCCGGTCTGGGTGCTCAGGGTGCAGCTGAAGGCTCAGGCAGTAGCGTAGGGGGAGTGCACAGACTGACTGACAGGGGTGTGTTGCAGAGATGTTACTGTCATTCAGTTGCAATGTCTCCATTAATTTGAGTAGTGTGACCATCTTAAAATCATCTTTCTAAAAGCTTTGTATTGTCCCATGAAGCACGCGGTAAATTATCTCTGATGCCCATACAGAGCACAGACAGTTTTCAGCTTGGCTGAAACAGAAAATACCAGGGAATGTACTGAATTGTGCGTCCAAAAATTTTGAGGATAAGCCTGAGCTGACATTTGGGGGGTTTTAACTTAAATAGCTTTTGAGTTTTATGTTATTCCATATTTAAGAGCTAAAGGAGGATGGTGAAAATTAGATGAAAGGTTTGGTAGGAAAATGTATTTTATTTGACCAGAAACAATAATTTTCTTCCAGTAAGAAAATAGTTCCATTAAGATCTGAACTCCTCCTGTGCAGGTAGTATCTCAAGCAGCAGATTTTGCAGTCCCTTTTTTATTAAGTGCTAACTCTGGCCCCTGCCACCCAGCATAACTGTGCTTGTTTCCTTAATGCATTTATTCTCAGTCACTTTCCCTGCTCATCTTCTGATTTCCCAGTTGTATCAGCAGCTTTGTTGGAGTTGTTCCTTAACAAAGTAGGGAATGATTGAACGAGTGATCAAAGTTCCCTGCCCCTGGAAACAGCAGTGAATGCAACCAGACTCAGCTTACAGAGATGTCTTTTTTTTTTTTTTTCCTTTCTTTTTCAATTATTCTTCTCTAATTGTTGGTGTTGGTGTCCTTTGCTGCTGAAACTTCAAGAAGGACCCAGATGCAAATATGCTAAATTTGTGTTTTCCTGGGATTTAAAAAGAAGGTTCTGGGTCTGGCAGGGCATCAGCACCATTTCCCTGGGCAGGATGGGAGCCATGGGCTGTTGGTTCCTGAGAGATGATGTCCAAATTGTTCACCTCTGCACAGGCTCAGCATCTCACCCTTTGCATTACAAAAGACTTCTCAGAAAATACTTGGAGAAGATCTTGCCTTCTCTTGCAGATTCCCTGTTACGATGGTGTTTTCTCGACAAAGCCTTTGTAAGCTCTTTTGGGTTTTTTCATTCAGATTACATTATATTATGGGTTTTGTTTGTTTTTCTGTGACTGGTCTCAAAATTTTCCCATTGGTTTCAGAGATACAGCATAAAGGGTCTCCATTTCTCGCCACAACCTTTATCTCCCATTTAAACGATGTGGGACCGTTTAAACTCACTCCATTTTAACAAAATGGGTGAGACCCATCACTTCCAAACTTTTGTCTGGAGATGGCAAAATACAAAATCTGCACGGCAAGGTCCTTTACCTCTGAAAAATCAGCATCAAGGAATTACTTGGTTGTAATTATTATTGTGGATGATCCAAAGGGAGGACACTGAGCAGGCATCTCTTTATAAACATCTAGCGTTCTGCATAAAGAGCTTATGGTAGACTTTCTGAAGGTTGTAATAAATAAAAAGCTCTAGCAAACCCTTCCAGGGATCAGTTCTCATTTTTATTATGGAAGCAGAGTATTGCATGACAGCAACTCAATAGATAATAGGATAAGAATTTACTTTCAAACCAGTTTTTTGGCACAATGCAGAGTGAGAAAGAGACAAGAAAATATGTAAGGAATTTAAAGTAGAATCTATACATTTGCAGTTTATTGTAGACTACAGCAATATTTTTCCTTCGGTTATACGTTAGAATGACACAGAGGAAAACCTGATATTAAGGGAGGAAACCCACTGTGATAATAAGAACAAGTGCGATTTTCATCTTCCAGGCCCTTGCTATGGATATGTTAATCAATAGACATGTTTATTTGCATTTTAAAGATATTTTGGCATATCAAATAATCTGATTTTGTTCCATTTCTTGGTAAACACTCACAGGTCAGAAGATGTGATTCATCCTAAAAAATATTCTTATCAGAGGCTTGTCATTAATAATGCATTAGGAAGCGTTTGTTTCTGTTGATCATTCAGTGGAAAGCAATCTTTATTACAAATGTTAGGGTAATAGAGCAATTCCTGAGAGCCAGCACAGCCTGTATTATTTTAGAAGTAAAATAAGAAATGCGATTTATATTATTATAGGAAAAAACATGTAAAACGTAGAATTGTAGAATGTGAATCCGGTGAGGATTTATGGCAGGAGATCTGCTCCAGAGCCCCCATCTCATTAATGTGTCTTGGTGGCATGTGATGCTGTCACAGGTGTGTGTCCCCCTCCAGTCCCATTTGTGCCGGTCACTGCCTGTCCCATAGCCCTCACTAGGTGCTGCGAAATAACCCGTGCTGGGGTGGGCACCCTCTTACAGGCCCTCCTTGAGGCAGTTTTAGAATATTCAGGGGTGCGAGCAGTGCAAGATAAGTTGGTTTTGAGACCTATAAATACAGGGTACTTGGAGCAGCACTGTGGTCTTGTGATTTCTTTTTGCTGGGAACTGGAAAAAAGCCCAGCCACAGCCTAACACGCTCTGGTCGTTGTAATGCAAGCTTCACAACCACCATCAAGTGTTTGGGAGGCAAATCAGTTTCACAGGACTAATACTAAAGCTTTACACGCAAAACCAAAAATAAAGCAAATTTTAATGCCCAAGTGCCCCCTTCATTGTGCTGCAGTTTGGTGCCAGTCCATCTATTTCACCAAGGCTTTGCCAGTGAGGATGTGGCCCAAAATGCAGAGACAGTATAACCTGGTCTGTGATCAACCAGAACAATTTTCCAAGGGCTTTTCAACCACTTTTCTCAGTCCTTTCTCTTGACACATGTATGATTTCGAATCTCTGCAGTTCTTATCCTACAGTCACCCCAACCTAAAGAAATGTTGATATTTACTAATACTAATATTCTGAATTAAGGGATACTGTTTCACAACTCTATTTTTGATATTTCCTGCAGGCTTTCCTGATCTCTCTGCTCACTCTCTCTTCTACTGGTACATCATCACTTTCATTCTTGACAGTACTCACTTTTACTAATTATTTTTTCCTAATTCAAAACATCTAAGAGCTGTTTCAGCCATAGAAAGAGAGTACCTACATCCTTTGTAGTATATAATTCTGTAGTTGAAAAATACTACTAATAATATCAGCTCATAAAAAATATTACAACTGCTTTGACGTTTCAGAAGTAGCTGGAGATGTGGGGTGTCTCGTTTAATGGGTGCCTTATTTAATACCTCCTCCCTGTGGGTGTCCAGTGTTTCCTACAAAGTTAATGCCATTAATTATCTCAAGCTGAGCACCCACAGGACTATTTGCTTCTGCAAATCTGCAATCTTTTCAATTGCCTGGGATAGACATGATTTGAGTTATCTCCAGGGATTGGTGGAGTTTTAGCTTTTTTTTCCCCTCTTTAATCTGCCCAGAGCTGTTGCAGACTAATTCACTGCAGGAACCTCTGTCTGTACGCTGCTATATATATGTGCATGTGTATAAGATAATAGAGAGTGACTGACCACAATACATGCGTTTAAGCTACTCAGCTGAAAATTACTGAGCATTCAAATCCACTGGGAATCACAAGACTTCTAAATGAGGAAAGCACATGTCAGTCAGTGTGTGGAAATGAGTCCTTGTACAAGAGTAGCTTTCAATAAGAAGAATGAGTATTGGTCCCTGGAGTACATCAATCCTAGTTGGGCCACTCTGTACTGTGTTTTACTATTTCTCTAGAAGCATGTGTTGCCTTTTGTTACTATTTTTTTTTCTGTCCTTTGTTTCATTGCGCTTCTATTAGATATGTCTCATGGGCCAGCTGTCAAGAGACACCCTGCTGTGCTGTGACGAAGAGAAGGCACTTTCAACCATAAACAAGGTGTTGTGGGATTGAAAAGAAACACGGACATTGACGAGTCTTGGACAGCTTATAATTGTTTAAGTGTATTTTTATTATATTGTGCAGTGACATGGGAACTCTGAAAAATTGGCTGATTTCACCTAAGGTTGAAATAAGCAGAATACTGTAGGGTAAACAAGAGGCTTTGGAAAATATAGCATTTTTGAACTTGTCAGGTGTGGCCTGGTCCATCATTATATATTCTTCCATTATTAAATACATTTTCATGTATTTTAATAGTGTTTAAATGACTTGCAAGTCTGTTTTATCTCAAAAAATACAAGGCGCCGTGAAAATATATGGGAAAAAGTTGAACCCTACTGACCATCAAGCTTTTTTGTTCCTAAAATTCATGTGAACATGCATCAACAATGGTATTTCTATACTTTCTTTGAATTAAAATACATAAGAGGCTGGAAAAGCTGTATGGTCACAGGTGATTAATTTTTCATCAGTGACACTGTTTACAGGCAGACGAGCATAGCAGCATGGTGGAGAGGACTATTAAAATTTAGGCTGTATTGGCTGACTTAGTCCATTGAGGATTTATAGATCCTTTTTGTTGCCATCAGAGATTTGGTGTTTAAAATAGCAATGTTAATTCATCAGTAGGTACGTCAGAACATTTTCTAAGGGTTTATTATATTGTTCTCAAATTGAAATGCTCAAATTATAATCAAGAAGAGCAGAGGATTAAGCAGGGATCACGGGAAAACAGGTCTCTAATTAGATAGATGAACCAACCCAGTATTCTCCTGCATGGGGTGTTGTCCATCCACCTGACAAACGAAACAATATCCTTTTGTGAGATCTGGAACTACTTGTGTCTAAAGAAGTAATGAGATCTCTGTCTAGATAAATGAATGAATGGCTATAAGACGTGACCACAGGACCCACCAGCCTGGGGTTTGAACATGCTCTGCAGGCAGTTGCCACCCATTTCCCTGTTCATCTCCACCCTGAACTTCCAGAGAGATTCTCTGGGAGTTAGGGAAGAATTTAGGAGTTTTTTTATCTGGGAAGTCAAATGGGATTTCTCCCTTGTCCCAGAGTCAGTGGTGTCAGGCCTGACTTGAAACCAGTGTGGTTTTTAAGAGCCTTTCCGTTAAGTTTATTGCTTCTCATTCAGTCTGCTCTGCTTTTCCAGGTATAGCTGCTTCTTTCATGCCCTGAAAAATAGGGTAGTGTTCTCTGTATTTTCAGTTAAAAATAGAAAAACAGAGGTATGTTCTTCTAAAAAATGTATGCCTGCAATCAAGACACGCTTTTTTTTTTGCAAAGGAAACTCATGCTCTGATAGCAGCCACCAGCAGAAGGTCCCCACCAAGAA
Organism: Gallinago undulata; assembly: GCA_026546715.1. Classification (NCBI taxonomy): domain Eukaryota; kingdom Metazoa; phylum Chordata; class Aves; order Charadriiformes; family Scolopacidae; genus Gallinago; species Gallinago undulata. The sequence continues at coordinate 785,347 of JAOTQQ010000023.1, forward strand.
GCTTAGAATCATCCTTAAAGCAAACAACACAAACCTATTGTTGTTGGTATTCCTTATTTAAAAAAAAAAAAAAAAAAGAAAGAAATAAGCATTTTCCTCATTTTTATAGCTATGTAGATACACAGGTATGTGTTGGTCTCCTTCCGCTTGTCTCAGGAGCGGGGACTTGCACCAGTGTGAGCTGAAGGAGAACCAACGTCATTTTTTACCTTTCATTTCCAGAGTGTTTCTTAGCGATTTATGCTGCCATTAGTCCATACCAGACATTTCCTTTCTCCTTGAGATTGAGTATCAGCCCAGCTCCTATTTATCTGGAGTACTGGCTATGCAAGCTGGCTTGACACGTTAATTTAATTTGTGCTTCTCAATTCATACTCTTTCATTTACGATCAAATATCGGGAAAGGTTACAATTAATCAGAACACAGGAACAGAAGCTGGTGAAGCTAATGATGTATTACTGTGCTTTGTTTGCTCTGGAGCAGAATAATTGAGGTCTTTGTGCTACAGAAAACTATTATTAGTAAGTAAAAATTATCAAAGGAAAGCGACCTGCACCCATCTCCCTTTTTGAAATCTGTGTTTCTAACGGTTTTCTTAAAAGTTCTTAAAAATGGAGCATTTTATTTGCATTTTTTGGCTGTGAGCCTGCCTTGGGGGAAAATGTACCTTTTCACGGGACACTGCGGGGGGGGGGGGTTGTTGAGCCCTCGCTGCTGCCCACTGCTCTGGGCTTGCAGATGACAGTGTGTGCAAAGGCAACCTCCAGATGCCCGTGTCCCGAGGGGAAAGGGCTCTGCTGCTGTGTGCTCAGCGAACGAACCACAGGGAATCCCTCCGGAAAAAATACAGGCTGAGGGACTTAACATGGTGGGCGCTTCATAATTGGAAATGAACTAATTGCTGGTTGTTTAAAAAGGAAATATGTTGCTGGGCTGAGGTAGTCAATGAAGACCGAGCCCCTCCTGAAGGAATATTTAGGACCCAGCCGTGTGCTGGAGCAGCAGCAAGGTGTGCATAAGAAATACTCACAGGCTCCCCAGGGCAGGTCAGGGTTATGCTGCTGCTGGGAACACATTATTTCCCTGGGTTAGTGTGACACAGCATCTGGCTGCTGAAATACTGTAATTAAAAAAAAAATATATATATGGGGCTTATGTAGCTATGGTAAAAAATCATTAAAACCTCAATTTTTAAGTAAAAGTACCCCTCTCACTTTGTTATTCTAGATACTAACTTTATACGGTTATTGTATGTTTCTACATACGGCGAAAATTTTACAGACCTTCGCTCAGTGTTAGTCTGTGGGATCACCTGGGGTGGCAAGTGCCATTATCAGTGCTTTGCAGATGCACTTGGGACTCCTTGTTAGCTTTCCAGATTACAAGACAAAATAAGCCGTTCCAATTTCCCTAGTTTTTAACCTAAAATAATAGATACTGGGGGAGGGAGGGAAGTGGATCCAACTTCTTCATTGGGAACAGGGTTTGGCACTCTTTAAGTCAGGTAGAGTTGAGTAGATGTCTCTCGAATTCAGTGGCTTGACTTACCTTACTCAGGATGATAACAGGTACAGAATATGATCAATTTTAGGATTGAAGGCATCCTTTCTTCCTTTTATTCTGTCTTGGGTTTTGCTGTAAGTGCAAATATTTGTTCTTTGAGGCTATTGATATAAATCTGGACTTCTGGCTTTTGAGTTCTTCAGTCCCCCTCATGTCACATGCAGAGGAGGACAACTCACCAAGACCCCAGGATGGGGTCAAGTGTACGACACTGAACAGACAAAGAAACCTGTCACCTCTGAACATGAGCTCAGGGATAGGAGCTGGGCAAGGTTTTAACTTTTCGTGGGAAGGCTGTTGCTAGAAATCCTGCCCTGAGCACAGACACCCTCATGGTAGGAACTGAATGGGTTCCCCTGGCACCCAAAATAATACTGCCACCTTCTTACTCCGGGGTAGAGTTGTAGGATACGTCTTGCTGGAAAAATACCTTCATTTATGACAGTGAGGCAGCAGGATGATGGTGCAGTAGCTGAGAGTGGGTTTGCTTGCTGGTCCATGTCTCATACCTTGCATAGGCAGCATCTTGGTCACAGGGAATTTTCTCTGTGTGGGGGGACCTGGTCTGTCATTGGAGGTCAGACACGAAGTCTGGACTAGTTCAGGAGTCAATGGCACTGCGGTGCTCAGTGAATTATTTCTCTGCATAGAAAGGAGTCAAATGAAAAGGAGCCAAGCCTGGCAAAGATCTAACAGGCAGGGGGTGCTGATTAGCATGTAATTTGATTTGTTAGGCACTACAGCAAACAGCATTAAGTGTAAGATACAGCGATTGCTCCCGATAGCACCCTTTCAGCATTGCCTTGATTCCCGCGGCAGCTGGATGGAGCTGTGTTATGACTGTTCAGCGGGCACCAGCAGAGCAGGTGGTGCTCCTTTCTTGGGCAGAAGCTTGAGTAATACAAATACAGCTACCCAAAACCTTTTAAAATTACACTATCTACAGAGCACAGCTCACAGCTTTCTCCTCCTATCTCTAATCCTTCCCCATTCCCCAGTGGTGCAACTGGGACCAGCACTGCTGGGGGTTGCTCAGCTAGCTTTGACAGGAGAGGCAGAACCATAGTCTGATTTTCCCTACCAGTATTGTGTTTTCCTTCAGTAAATGTCATGTCTGTATTTTTCCCATCATGGCTTTCGTAAAGAAGGCCCCTTTACTCCTGGCCCACCATTGGACCATGGGTTGGAGCAGCCCCTCAGCATTGCAGCCCTGAGCTGTATACAGACTTCCCTTCTGGCTCATCTGGTGAAGAACAGACTTGCTTTTGGTCACATGCCACCACACTCGCTAAATTCTTAGTTTGTTGCAGCTGAAGGCCTACCTTCTTCAAACCTCTCATTTATAAACACAAAATGAATGGGCTGCATCTTTTCAGCATAAGTGAAATCTCACTACAAAAATACCCCTTTGAAGCCACATAATGATGGGTCCTTGAACCCACTGCCATCAATAGTAGCTGTTCTTAGGCTCCCCTGACTCCCTCATGTTGAGTATCATCTTGTGCCACATATGTGGTGTTGAAATCAGACAGACTCTTCACTAGAAAAGGACGTGCAACTAGAGGACAGGCATCCTGGTTCTGCTCGTCCCCACAAAAATAGCAACAAAATTAGGAGTACGACACCTCATTTCCTTTCGTTCTGCGGGGGCGAGCACAGGAGGAGCTGGACGGAGAGAGACAGCATTTGCTGAGAGACCCGGCACGGTCAGGAGTATGTTGGAGGCTGTCAGGAGGAATTAAGTTAAGGATGAGTGCCCTGGCACAGGGAGGGTTGGGTGAGGATGCCACACAGGCAGCCTGGCACCATTACCTCCCTTTGCCTCCACTAAACGCAGGCAATTGCCCCATTGCCTGTGGGATGTTCTTCTAACTAATCCTATTAGGATATTAGGGTTTCTTACTGACTATGAGAGGCTTTCTGGTTTGGATGACAGAGAATGGATAGGTACCTGAATAAACTTCTTTTTTGATAAAATGCTTTCCGTGCTCTTGATAGAAATTTCATAACATTTATGTTGTATACATACTATCTGCCATCCTAGGGAGCTGGAGAGGGCCATAATTTCTTTTCAAAGCACTTAACTCTCCAAGGCTTATTGAATTGTTTTAGAAATAAAAACCTGGATGAGGGGACGGAGTGTATCCTCAGCAAATTCGCTGATGATACCAAACTGGGAGGGGTGGCTGACACCCCA